>CM032157.1:22086126-22479111 GCA_018901935.1 Pugionium cornutum
ACGACTGGATGACATGCTAGATGAGCTGAGTGGAGCCACGGTCTTCTCCAAGATAAACCTCAAAAGTGGATACCACCAGGTAAGAATGAAGGAAGGTGATGAGTGGAAGACTGCTTTTAAGACAAAGCAAGGGCTCTGCGGGTGGACAGTCATGCCATTCGGCTTGACTAATGCCCCAAGCACCTTCATGCGCCTTATGAACCAAGTTCTTAGGGCGTACATCAGTAAGTTTGTGGTAGTTTACTTTGATGATATACTAGTTTATAGTAAGTGCCTCAGGAACACCTCACACATCTTGAGATGGTACTTAAAACCCTTCGACAAGAAGAGCTTTATGCCAATCTCAAGAAGTGCACCTTTTGTACTAATAAGCTTGTCTTTTAAGGTTTTGTTGTAAGTTCACAGGGCCTACAGGTTGATGAAGAGAAGATTCGAGCCATACAAGAATGGCCAACACCAGGAAACATCAGCCAAGTAAGGAGCTTCCACGGACTGGCCAGCTTCTATAGGAGATTCGTGCCCAACTTCAGCAGTATTGCCTCACCACTGACGGCAGTAGTGAAGAAGAACGTGGGATTCAGCTGGGGAGAAGCTCAGGAGAAGGCATTCAAGGCCTTGAAGGACAGCCTTACACGCACCAGTGCTAGTCCTTCCCGACTTCAACAAGGCGTTTGAAGTGGAGTGTGATGCCTCTGGAATAGGCATAGGGGCAGTGCTAACCCAAGGAGGGAGACCAGTGGCATACTTCAGTGAGAAGCTAGGTGGTGCCTCACTGAACTACCCAACTTATGACAAGGAGCTCTATGCCCTTGTCCGAGCATTGGAGACTTGGCAGCATTACTTGCTGTCCAAGGGGTTTGTGATCCACACTGATCACGAGACTCTCAAACACCTCAGGGGGCAAACCAATCTCAAGAGGAGACATGCCAGGTGGATGGAGTTCATAGAGACCTTCCCGTACATCATCAAGTACAAGAAGGGCAAAGACAATGTGGTAGCCGATGCACTATCAAGGAGGTTTGCCTTGATATCAACCATGGAGGCAAAGGTCCTGGGATTCGAGCACATCAAGGATCTATACAAGGATGATCCTGACCTTGCTGAGAGCTACAAGGAGTGTAGCACAGGGAGTCATGGCAAATCCTACATCCATGAGGATTCTTGTTCCGAGAAAGAAGGCTGTGCATACCACAAGGATCACTAAGGAAGCTTATCATCCGAGAAGCTCATGGAGGAGGACTCATGGGCCACTTTGGTGTCGACAAGACTCTAGCAGTGGTCAAGGAGCACTTCTACTGGCCACACATCAAGAGGACAGTAGAAGCACATTGTACAAGATGCATTACTTGCAAGAAGGCAAAGTCCCGAGTGCAACCTCACGGGTTGTATCTCCCACTGCCCATACCAACACATCCATGGGTGGACATCTCGATGGATTTTGTTCTAGGTCTGCCCAAGATCAACCACAAAGATGCAATCTTTGTAGTGGTGAACAGATTCTCCAAGATGGCACACTTCATCCCATGTGCCAATGTCAATGATGCCACACAAACAGATGAGCTGTTCTTCAGAGAGATAGTACGGCTTCATGGAGTGCCAAGGACCATCGTATCAGATAGGGACACCAAGTTACTCAGCCATTTCTGGAGGACCCTTTGGAGAAAGCTAGGCATGAAGCTACTCTTCTCAACCACTTGCCATCCTCAAACCGATGGCCAAACTGAAGTTGTCAACAGGACACTATCAACCCTTCTCAGAACTACACTAGGGAAGAACCTAAAGACTTGGGTGGAGTGCCTGCCATTCATAGAGTTCGCTTACAACCGGGCCGTGCACTCAGCAACCAAGAAGACACCATTTGAAGTGGTATACGGCTTCAACCCTCTCACCCCATTGGAGCAAACACCACTGCCACCAGCTGAGATGACCAACCTCAACGGAGCATCCAAAGCAGAGTTCATCAGGAGGTTACACCAGAAGGTGGCAGAGAACTTGGAGAAGAGGACAGGACAGTACGTGACTCATGCCAACAAAGGAAGAAAGGAGGTGATCTTTCAACCAGGCGATTGGGTGTGGCTACACCTACGGCAGGAGAGGTTCCCAAACCTAAGGAGTTCAAAGCTAGCACCAAGAGGAGATGGACCCTTCAGAGTGCTCGAGAGGATCAACAACAACGCCTACCGGATCGAGCTTCCAGGTGAGTTTAATGTGTCCAATACGTTCAATGTTACTGACCTGGCCCCTTTCCATGCAGATGATCCAGTTTTGAGGACAAAACCTACTGAAGAGGGAGGGAATGATGAGGACATCAGGTCGTACATCCAGCCAGGAGACCAGACTGGCCGACCAGGAAGCTTGCCCGAGACAGCAGGACCATCTGGCGCGCCTGCCGGACCAGACAGTACCGCCGGACCTTCGACCTATAGGACCAGACCGGTCAACATCGCCGGCGGAGAGGCCCAAGCTTCCGGCACACTTGGTGGGGACGTGAATGACACCGCCGGTCCCCTGATGACACCGCCGACTCCGGGATCAACTTGGCCGGTCCTGAAGTCATTCCGGCCAGTACCGCGCACAATCCAGCCGGTACAGGCCATCCAGCCGAGTACATGCACACTTCCACTTCTACACAAGAGGACTCGGACCAAATGAGCTACCAGCTCCAGGACATGCACTTAGAGGAAGTATCTACACCAGTGGTACCTCCAGGAGCAATGACAAGAAGCAGATCAAGAGCACTCTTCCACAAATTCAGCTTATGGGTCGACAAGCTTCTAGAGGAAGAGCAGCTAAGGACAATGGGCCAGAAGAGCAAATTAGAGTCCAAAGGCTTCTCAACAACACAAGGAACATCAGAGACTTGGGCTTTAGTGGCAAGAGAGGTCAGGGCCCAAAGATATTTAACCCTACTCCAAGTCGAAGACTAGGAGCAAGGCGCGTGCATGCCACAAGGACGGCCACCTTCCATTTCTTGGCCGTGAGGTGAGTTAAGGTAAGTTTACATTCGAATATATGCCTCTTTCTGTTTTGCAGGGTAGGATCTAGTTGCTTTACATTTTTGAGTCAAGAACATTTTAGGAATAGGTCCTTTTTCGGTTATGCACTTTTGTATCTTTTCCTTTTGTGCACTTTTTTAAACTTTCCTTTTTCTTTATTTGTGTCGACCCTAGAAGGTCAAGCTGTCGAGCATATTAATAAGGCTCCTTCCAGCATTGTAGTTCGAAAACCTTTTTGATTATTAATAAAGTAGAACTTTTTCCCTACGAGCTTTCTCTCAAGAGAGACTTGTGCGCTTAGAACCTAGTTGAGACCAGCCCTCCTAGCTCTAAGTTTTTGATTTATCACGAGGTTCATCACCCCTCGTGTGGTTCACTTCACCCTTCCGTCGTTTACCAACCAGAAAACCCCTATCCAGAAGCCTAAGGTTGAGTTTCTCACCTAATCTTCTACAAACAGCCCACGCGCATACATCCTTGAATCAAGGCTTGTATCAGTTCATAAGGAAGTTACACCAGAAGGTAGCTGAGAACTTGGAGAAGAGGACCGGGCAGTATGTGACTCATGCTAACAAGAGAAGCAAGGAGGTGATCTTTCAACCAGGCGATTGGGTGTGGCTACATCTACGGCAAGAGAGGTTCCCCAACCTAAGGAGTTCCAAGCTAGCACTAAGAGGAGATGGACCATTCAGAGTGCTGGAGAGGATCAACAACAACGCCTACCGGATTGAGCTCACAGGTGAGTTTAATGTGTCCAACACGTTCAACGTAACTGACTTAGCCCCTTTCCATGCAGATGAACCAGTTTTGCGGTCAAAACCTACTGAAGAGGGAGGGGATGATGGGGACATCAGGTCATATGGCCGGCCAGGAGACCAGACTGGCCAACCAGGGAGCTTGCCCAAGAAAGCCGGGCCATTTGGCACGTCTGCCGGCCCAAGCGGTACCGCCGGAGCCTCGACCAACAGGACCGGACCGATTAGCATTGCTGGCGGAGAGGGCCAAACCTCCGGCACAATTGGTGGTGACGTGGATGACACCGCCAGTCCCCTTGGGGACGCCGCCGACTCTGGGATCAACTTGGCCGGTCCATATGGCATTCCGGCCAGCACCT
The DNA here is from genome assembly GCA_018901935.1 of Pugionium cornutum. NCBI lineage: Eukaryota > Viridiplantae > Streptophyta > Magnoliopsida > Brassicales > Brassicaceae > Pugionium > Pugionium cornutum. The sequence continues at coordinate 22,090,237 of CM032157.1, forward strand.
CGCACAGTCCGGCCGGTACAGCCGATCCAGCCGAGTACACGGGCATTTCAGCATCTACACAAGGAGACTCGGACCAGATAAGCTACCAGCTTCAGGACATGCATCTAGAGGAAGTCTCTACACCAGTGGTGCCACCAGGAGCAATGACAAGTAGCAGATCAAGAGCACTGTTCCACAAGTTCAGCTTATGGGTCGACAAGCTCCTAGAGGAAGATCGACTAAGGACAGTGGGCCAGAAGTGCAAAGAAGAGTCCAAAGGCTTCTCAACAATGCAAGGGACTTCAGAGACTTGGGCTTTAGTGGCAAGAGAGGTCAGGGCCCAAAGATTCCTAACCCTACTCCATGTCGAAGATTAGGAGCAAGGCGCGTGCATGCCACAAGGACGGCCACCTTCCATTTCTTGGCTGTGACGTAAGAAAGGTAAGTTTTCAATTTGAATATATGCCTCTTTCTGTTTTGCAGGGTTGGATCTAGATTGTTTACATTTTTTAGTCAAAGACATTTTAGGAATAGGTCCTTTTTCGGTTATGCACTTTTGTACATTTTCCATTTGTGCACTTTTGTAAACTTTCTTTTTCTTTCTTTGAGTCGAGCCTAGAAGGTCAAGCTGTCGAGCATTTTAATAAGGCTCCTTCCAGCATTGTAGTTCGACAACCTTTTTGATATTAATAAAGTGCAAATTTTCTTACAAGTTTTCTCTCTAAGAATCTTGTGCGCTTAGAACCTAGTTAAGACCAGCCCTCCTAGCTCTACGTTTGTGATTTATCACGAGGTTCATCACCCCTAGTGTGGTTCACCTCACCCTTCCATCCAATACCAACCTAAAAACCCATATCCATGAAGTCTAAGGTCGAGTTTCTCACCTAACCTTCTCCACACAGCCCACGCGCATATAGGCCTTGAATCGAGGCTTGTATCAGGCGGTGTCATCCACGTCGCCACCAGCTGGGGAGGAGGTTTGGGCCTCTCTGCCGGCGATGTTGCTAGGTCCGGTCCTGTTGGTCGAGGGTCCGGCGGTACCGCTTGGGCCGGCAGACGTGCCAAATGGCCCGGCTGTCTCAGGCAAGCACCCTGGTCGGCCAGTCTGGTCTCCTGGCCGGCCATACGACCTGATGTCCCCATCAGACCTAAGTGCACTTAATGCATTCAAATTACAACATCTCTATTCCTTGCAACTTTGGCATCTATTGAAGACTTTCCAAAGCATCCAGGTTGTACCTTGACACCTTTCATAGCCCCTAAGATTTCAACGTACAAGCATCTACACTTTCCATGTTTGCCAAACAAGACATTAATGGCCAATGACAATATACTTTAAATGTACGATTTCTTTTTCTCTTTTTATACTTTAGGAACGTTTCTATGAGCACTATATAAGCTTAGCACGACCTCATTGTAACGAAAGACCACCACTGAAATAAAAATTTGAATACAAAGTATTTTCTTTATACCCTTGTCTTTGAATCTTGTTCTTGTTCTTTAGAAACTACGTATGTGATTCACTTTCTTTCTATTGAAGCCATAACCAGGTTGATTTGAGAGATTCAAGCTCCCTTGGTTCAACTTTGATGGTGTGATTCAATCAAAACCTCTATTTTTATTTCCCTTCCCAGTTAGCCAAGAGAGATTCTTGGCATTGCGAGTGATGGCCGTACCGCTTGTGAGATTGATACTCAATCTTATATCATATGGTATAAGAACTAAAGCTCCTATCTTAAGTTGTGTTAATCAAGTATTTATCTTTGATCTTTTATGCTTTTGTTTTGCATTTTCTTATATACATCTTATCGAAAAAATAAAAGAAAAGCTTTGTTCTTAATTCTTCATTTGCATTGTTTCATGTTGTTTATTTTGTTTCTTGTTGTTGCGTGTTTTTTCTTGTTGTTTCTTGTTGTTTCTTCTCATAGAAATCAAGAAACAAGACAAAAAAAATTGTATTTCATGTTTGCTTAATTTCGTTCAGCTAAGAGAATAAACCAAAAATATAAACATCATTTATATTGTTATTTTCATTTATCAAATTTAGTTGCTAGTTAAGTTTTAGAAAAAAATGATTTAAAGAATATTTTTTTGGTACATTTTTCGTTCTAATTTAATATCAAAACCAAAAAGAAATATTGTCCTTTTTTTTATTTTATAGTTTTTTGCCAAAGGAAGTGATACAAGCCCTGATTCAAGGATGTATGCGTGTGGGCTGTTTGGAGAAGTTTAGGTGAGAAACTCGACCTTAGGCTTCTTGGATAGGGGTTTTTGGGTTGGTATTCGATGGAAAGGTGAAGTGAACCACACGAGGGGTGATGAACCTCGTGATAAATTACAAACTTAGAGCTAGGAGGGCTGGTCTCAACTAGATTCTAAGCGCACAAGATTCTTGAGAGAAAACTTGTTGGGGAAAAAGTTGTATCTTTATTATTATCAAAAAGGTTGTCGAACTACAATGCTGGAAGGAGCCTTATTAATATGCTCGACAGCTTGACCTTCTAGGGTCGACCCAAATAAGAAAAGGAAAACTTACAAAAGTGCACAAAAGGAAAAGATACAAAAGTGCATAATCGAAAAAGGACCTATTCCTAAAATATCTTTGACTCAATAAAGTAAATATTCTAGATCCTACCCTGCAAAACAGAAAGAGGCATATATTCGAATTGAAACTTACCTTAACTTACCTCATGGCCAAGAAATGGAAGGTGGCCGTCCTTGTGGCATGCACGCGCCTTGCTCCTAGTCTTCGACTTGGAGTAGGGTTAAGAATCTTTGGGCCCTGACCTCTCTTGCCACTAAAGCCCAAGTCTCTGATGTCCCTTGTGTTGTTGAGAAGCCTTTGGACTCTACTTTGCTCTTCCGGCCCATTGTCCTTAGCTGATCTTCCTCTAGGAGCTGTCCACCCAAAAGCTGAATTTGTGGAAGAGTGCCCTTGATCTGCTTCTTGTCATTGCTCCTGGTGGCACTACTGGTGTGGATACTTCCTCTAGATGCTTGTCCTGAAGCTGGTAGCTTATCTGGTCCGAGTTTCCTTGTGTGGAAGTTGAATTGCTCGTACACTCGGCTGGATCGGCTGTACCGGCTGGACTGTGCGAGGTACTGCCCGGAATGCCTTCAGAACCGGCCAAGTTGATCCCGGAGTTGGTGGCATCACCAAGGAGACCGGCTGTGTCATCCACGTCCCCACCAAGTGTGCCGGAAGATTGGGCCTCTCCGCCGGCAATGCTGGTTGCTCTGGTCCTATTGGTCGAGGGTCCGGCGGTACTGCTTGGACCGGCAGGCGTGCCAGATGGCCTGGCTGTCTCGGGCAAGCTTCCTGGTTGGCCAGTCTGGTCTCCTGGATGGATGTACGACCTGATGTCCTCATCATCCCCTCCCTCTTCAGTAGGTTTTGTCCTCAAAACTGGTTCATCTGCATGGAAATGGGCTAAGTCAGTAACATTGAACGTATTGGACACATTAAACTCACATGGTAGCTCGATATGGTAGGCGTTGTTGTTGATCCTCTCGAGCACTCTGAATGGTCCATCTACTCTTGGTGCTAGCTTGGAACTCCTTAGGTTTGGGAACCTCTCCTGCCGTAGGTGTAGCCACACCCAATCGCCTGGTTGAAAGATCACCTCCTTTCTTCCCTTGTTGGCATGAGTCACGTACTGTCCGGTCCTCTTCTCCAAGTTTTCTGCTACCTTCTGGTGTAACCTCCTTATGAACTATGCCTTGGATGCTCCGTTGAGGTTGGTCATCTCAGCTGGTGGTAGTGGTGTTTGCTCTAATGGGGTGAGAGGGTTGAAGCCGTATAACACTTCAAATGGTGTCTTCTTGGTTGCTGAGTGCACGGCTCAGTTGTAAGCGAACTCTATGAATGGCAGGCACTCCACCCATGTCTTTAGGTTCTTCCCTAGTGTAGTCCTGAGAAGGGTTGATAGTGTCCTGTTGACAACTTCAGTTTGGCTATCGGTTTGAGGATGGCAGGTGGTAGAGAAGAGTAGCTTGGTGCCTAGCTTTCTCCAAAGGGTCCTCCAGAAATGGCTGAGGAACTTGGTGTCCCTGTCTGATACGATGGTCCTTGGCACTCCATGAAGCCGTACTATCTCCATGAAGAACAGCTCAGCTGTTTGTGTGGCATCATTGACATTGGCACATGGAATGAAGTGTGCCATCTTGGAGAATCTGTCCACCACTACAAAGATTGCATCTTTGTGGTTGATCTTGGGCAGACCTAGAACAAAGTCCATTGAGATGTCCACCCATGGATGTGTAGGTATGGCCAGTGGGAGATACAACCTGGAGGTTGCACTCGGGACTTTGCCTTCTTGCAAGTGATGCATCTTGCACAATGAGCTTCAACTGTCCTCTTGATGTGTGGCCAGTAGAAGTGCTCCTTGACCACTGCTAGAGTCTTGTCGACACCAAAGTGGCCCATGAGTCCTCCTCCATGAGCTTCTCGGATGATAAGCTCCCTTAATGATCCTTGTGGTATGCACAGCCTTCTTTCTCGGAACAAGAATCCCTCATGGATGTAGAACTTGCCATGACTCCCTGTGCCACACTCCTTGTAGCTCTCAGCAAAGTCAGGATCATCCTTGTATAGGTCCTTGATGTGCTCGAATCCTAGGACCTTTGCCTCCATGGTTGATATCAAGGCAAACCTCCTTGATAGTGCATCGGCTACCACATTGTCTTTGCCCTTCTTGTACTTGATGACGTACGGGAAGGTCTCTATGAACTCCATCCACCTGGCATGTCTCCTCTTGAGATTGGTTTGCCCTCTGAGGTGTTTGAGAGTCTCGTGATCAGTGTGGATCACAAACTCCTTGGACAGCAAGTAATGCTGCCAAGTCTCCAATGCTCGGACAAGGGCATAAAGCTCCTTGTCATAAGTGGGGTAGTTCAGTGAGGCACCACCTAGCTTCTCACTGAAGTATGCCACTGGTCTCCCTCCTTGGGTTAGCACTGCTCCTATGCCTATTCCAGAGGCATCACACTCCACTTCAAACGTCTTGTTGAAGTCGGGAAGGACTAGCACTGGTGCGTGTGTAAGGCTGTCCTTCAAGGCCTGAATGCCTTCTCCTGAGCTTCTCCCCAGCTGAATCCCACGTTCTTCTTCACTACTGCCGTCAGTGGTGAGGCAATACTGCTGAAGTTGGGCACGAATCTCCTATAGAAGCTGGCCAGTCCGTGGAAGCTCCTTACTTGGCTGATGTTTCCTGGTGTTGGCCATTCTTGTATGGCTCGAATCTTCTCTTCATCAACCTGTAGGCCCTGTGAACTCACAACAAAACCTAAAAGACAAGCTTATCAGTACAAAAGGTGCACTTCTTGAGATTGGCATAAAGCTCTTCTTGTCGAAGGGTTTTAAGTACCATCTCAAGATGTGTGAGGTGTTCCCGTAGGCACTTACTATAAACTAGTATATCATCAAAGTAAACTACCACAAACTTACTGATGTACGCCCTAAGAACTTGGTTCATAAGGCGCATGAAGGTGCTTGGGGCATTAGTCAAGCCAAATGGCATGACTGTCCACTCGTAGAGCCCTTGCTTTGTCTTGAAAGCAGTCTTCCATTCATCACCTTCTTTCATCCTGACCTGGTGGTATCCACTCTTGAGGTCTATCTTAGAGAAGACCGTGGCTCCACTCAGCTCATCTAGCATGTCATCCAGCCGTGGTATTGGATGCCCGGTACTTGACTGTGATGTTGTTGATTGCTCGGCAGTCCACACACATGCGCCAAGTCCCATCCTTCTTGGTCACTAGTAGCACTGGTACGGCACATGGACTGAGGCTCTCTCGAACATATCCTTTCTCCAGGAGCTCCTTGACTTGCTTCTCAAGCTCCTTGGACTCTTCTGGACTCATCCTGTAGGCTGGCCTGTTGGGCAGGGCTGCTCCGGGCACTATATCAATCTGGTGTTCTATGCCACGTAAAGGAGGCAAGCCTGCTGGTATCTGCTCTAGAAATACATCATGGAACTTGTTGAGGAGAGTTGCTACTTCAGGAGGTAGCTCTACCTGTTCTTTTTCTACATTCAACACTTCCTTGAAAACCATTAGTAACATTAAATCCTTCGAGGCTAAAGCTCTCCGGACATGGCTTGGTTGAATAAGAAAATTAGACTTGATAAGTTTCTTTTCCTTACTCATTTGGAGTTGTAGCTCATGTACCTGGGCAGGTTTAAGAGGAGCCAAGCTGACCTTTCTTTTGTCATGCACAAAAGTGTAGAGATTGGTTCGGCCATCGTGCTTGGTCTCTTTGTCAAACTGCCATGGTCATCCTAGCAGAAGATGGCCAGCTTGCATGGGCACCACGTCGCACATGACTTGGTCTTGGTACTTGCCCACACTAAATGGCATAGTGAATTGCTCATGGATATTGAGCTCCACTTTGTCATCCAGCCATCTCAGTCTATATGGTCCAGGATGCCTTGTCTTCTCTAGACCTAGCTTATCAACCATATATGCACTAGCAACGTTAGTGCAAGAACCACCATCTATGATGAGGTTACATACCTTGCCCTTGATGGTGCAACGGCTGTGGAAGATGTTCTCCCTTTGGATGGTCTCTGAAGGATCCACCATTGCACTGAGGATACGTCTAGTGACCAGCAATTCCCCCACATCAGGGTACTCAATGTCACCATACTCTTCCTCTGGTTCATAGTCCTCTTTATCTTGGGACTCATACTCTCCTGCCTCCGTAATCAGCATGACTCGGTTTTTTGGGCACTCCATTGAGATAAGTCCACGTCCCCTGCACTTGAAACAAGTGATGTCACGTGATCTTTGAGGGTTAGAAGACTTACCAGGCTCTCTCTGGTCATGGGTGGGTTCAGGAGGCTTGCTCTTGAACCTTGACTCGATCTCTATGTTCTTGCCTTTTGTCTACGGGCTTGGGCATGTTGCTTGGTGCCCAAGGTGTCTTAGGCTTGCTGCGGATGTCTTGGCTCTTACGTTTGATGTGCTGCTCAGCCTGGACAGATAGGTGGAACAAGTCTTTGAAGTCGGTGTAGATTTGCCTTTCCACCTTGCGGCAGATTCTTTCTTGGAGTCCATCCAAGAATTGTGCCATCAATGCTTCTTCATCATCATTGACCTCCAATCTGTTCCTTAGCTTCTCGAACTCTTCATAGTACTCCTCTACTGATGTAGTACCCTGCTTAAGAGTACGAAAACGACGTTGCAAGTCTCTATGAAATTAAGGTCGAAAAACCTTTGTCGCATGAGGTCTTTCATGTCGACCCATGAGTCTATGGGCCTCATTCTCTTCCTCCTACTGTCAGATACCTCACGATCCCACCATATGAGGGCACTGTCCGTGAGTTGTGCTACTGCCATTGAGACTCTCCTAGGTCCTGGTTGGTTGTAGTGATCAAAGATATGATCCATTCTCCTCTCCCAATCTAGGTAAGCCTCGGGGTCTACTTTTCCTGCAAAACTTGGAGGAGTTAGCTTAACATCAGGATGAGTTACCCGGTTGTAGGTGTGTTCATCTCCATCCTCATGATGTCTAGGAGGCATTCTTGGTCTCTGGTGAAGACCATATGGCTCAAAGCCATCATCTACTGCCTCTGGTTGCCGTGGAGGTCCTCTCGGCCTATGGTGATAGTTATGAGGTTGTGTGTCCTCATCTCCATCTGGCTGGGGTTCCTCCTGTTCCTGCAGTGTCCTAAGGTGCTCAGGACCCTCAGGACGGTCTTGCTCAGCTCTCACGTGCCTTATGGCCTGGAATCTCACTAGTCTTTCCACGCGCTCCAACCTCTCGCCTATGGATGCGAGTTGTGTTTGGAGTGTGGTGAACATGGCCATCATGGCTTCGGTTGCTTCTCTATTTTCTTCTGCCATTGTGTGCTACAAAGAAAAAAGACAAGTTAGGATGCTCCTAAATTATTAAGGGGGTTTTCTATTTATAAGGATTCAAAAATTTTGCAAAAAGGAAAAAATCTGAGAATTGGAAATTCAAAGATATGAAGATTTGAGAAAAAGGAAACTTTCTTGACAACTTGTGCTAGCTGTCCAATTCAAATTCCTTTGGTATTTTTCCTATTTTCTTTTTCTTTTCTTTTTAATTTAACTTAAAAATAAAGGAAATATGACTTAAACAAAAAGGAAAACGTGAATGGTAATGCAAAAGTGAATCTAAACCCTAGTGATACACGTAGAAGGCTAGATGCACTCGGTTTGGAGTTTGATGTTATTTTTTTGATTTTTCTTGAATACGAATTAAACTAATGCAAGAACTCAAAACAAAACAAGCAAAAGGATAGAAACAACCTGGTTTAGGAGCTTTAAGCTCTGATACCAAAATGATACAAGCCTTGATTCAAGGATGTATGCGCGTGGGCTGTTTGGAGAACTTTAGGTGAGAAACTCGACCTTAGGCTTCTTGGATAGGGGTTTTTGGGTTGGTATTCGATGGAAAGGTGAAGTAAACCACATGAGGGGTGATGAACCTCGTGATAAATCACAAACTTAGAGCTAGGAGGGCTGGTCTCAACTAGATTCTAAGCGCACAAGATTCTTGAGAGAAAACTTGTTGGGGAAAAAGTTCTATCTTTATTAATATCAAAAAGGTTATCGAACTACAATGCTGGAAGGAGCCTTATTAATATGCTCGACAGCTTGACCTTCTAGGGTCGACCCAAATAAGAAAAGGAATACTTACAAAAGTGCATAAAGGAAAAGATACAAAAGTGTATAATCGAAAAAAAGGACCTATTCCTGAAATGTCTTTGACTCAATAAAGTAAATATTCTAGATCCTACCCTGCAAAACAGAAAGAGGCATATATTCGAATTGAAACTTACCTTAACTTACCTCATGGCCAAGAAATGGAAGGTGGCCGTCCTTGTGGCATGCACGCGCCTTGCTCCTAGTCTTCGACTTGGAGTAGGGTTCAGAATCTTTGGGCCCTGACCTCTCTTGCCACTAAAGCCCAAGTCTCTGATGTCCCTTATGTTGTTGAGAAGCCTTTGGACTCTACTTTGCTCTTCTGGCCCATTGTCCTGATCTTCCTCTAGGAGCTTGTCGACCCATAAGCTGAATTTGTGGAAGAGTGCCCTTGATCTTCTTCTTGTCATTGCTCCTGGTGGCACTACTGGTGTGGATACTTCCTCTAGATGCATGTCCTGAAGCTGGTAGCTTATCTGGTCCGAGTTTCCTTGTGTGGAAGTTGAATTGCTCGTACACTCGGCTGGATTTGCTGTACCGGCTGGACTGTGCGAGGTACTGGCCGGAATGCCTTCAGGACCGGCCAAGTTGATCTCGGAGTTGGTGGCATCACCAAGGGGACCGGCGGTGTCATCGACGTCCCCACCAAGTTTGCCGGAAGCTTTGGCCTCTCCGCCGGCAATGCTGGTTGCTCTGGTCCTATTGGTCGAGGGTCCGGCGGTACTGCTTGGACCGGCAGGCGTGCCAGATGGCCCGGCTGTCTCGGGCAAGCTTCCTGGTTGGCCAGTCTGGTCTCCTGGCTGGATGTACGACCTGATGTCCTCATCAGGAAGTATCACAAATCCTTAAGAATATCCATTTTAGTCGATTATCTTTTACATTACTATTTGAATTATTGTCGTATTCTCCATTAATTGTAGTTCCCATATTTGTTGATTTGGACTTGATACTTCTTCTTCTTGTTGTGTAAGGTACAAGTATAAAATGGAGTATTATGAGGAAGAAAATTCTTACCAATTATTTGAAGATAATTGTTGTGATCAATGCACCAAGTCCTGTTCGATGTTGATAATGTCTATGGAGATGAGCCACGCCATGAACGGTGTTCATAATCTGACATTTTCAATGAACCAGGAGATGAAGAACTTGAACCCGAGCCACCAGACTACTATTCCTCCGATAGAAGCTTCCTAAAGACAATTACACTTTGCCACTTCGTTGTATCAAGCTGAGTGCCAACCTACACCACTTCAACTAGATCAATGAATCGGACCAGTAAGGTATCAACTAAAACTTCCAAATCTCTAACATTTTCATGGTATAACAAAGACCCAAAAGAATACCTCCAATAAGCAACCAACATTAAACAATGGTTGTGCTCAAACAACATCCCTTAATAAGAGAAACTCTCATATGTAGTTGAAATAATGGTTGTGCTCAAACAACATCCCCAAAGAAGAGAAACAATGGATGGCATCACGAAGTTTAGGATAGATTGGATTACTTGGACGCTTTGTCGTATCTATTTCAGTCTTAAATTTTGTCACAATATAGAAAATTGAGCTAGCTTAACATGGACGTTAGATTCGTGTCATTTTGACCTCTAAAGCAAAAGTTACGGAAGTTTTAATGTAGACATGTCATGTTGATCGGAAATTAAAATGATTATTCTAGACTAAGCATTGGTGCTTAGTGACTAAAGGCTTATAAATGAAGCATACTACATGGCACCACGCAGTTTGGGATAGGTTGGATTACTTGGAGGAGTTGTTGGATCTATTTCAATCTAATTTTCATCACAATATAGCAAATTGAGCTAGATTAACGTGGGTGTTGGATTCGTGTCATTCAGAGCTCTAAAAAAAGTTACGAACAATTTAGTGCAGACATATTAAGTTGATCGGCCAGTTCAAATGATTATTCCAAATGATCATTGGTGCTCAGTAAGTAAGTGCTTATAAATGAAGCATACTACATGGCATCACGTAGTTTGGGACAGATTGGAAGACTTGGAGGTGTTGTTACAGCCATTCAAGTCTTAATCTTTGTCACAAAATAGAAAATTGAGCTAACTTAATGTGGGCATTGGATTCGTGTCATTCTGAGCTCTAAATAAAAAGTTTCGGGCGATTTAGTGAGGACATGTCAAATGTATCGGCCAGTTAAAATGATCATTCCAAATAATCATTGGTGCTCAGTCAGTAAATTCATATAAATAAAGCATATTGTATGGCATCACGAAGTTTAAGATAGATTGATTAATTGGAGGCTTTGTCATATCTATTTTAGTCTTAATTTTGTCATAATATTGAAAACTGAGCTAGCTTAACGTAGGTGTTAGATTCGTGTCATTTTGAGCTCTAAATCAAAAGTTATAGACAATTTAGTGCGGACATTTCAAGTTGATCGGCCAGTTCAAATGATCATTCCAAATGAGCATTGGTGCTTAATGAGTAAATGGTTATAAATGAAGCATATCACGAAGTTATGGATAGGTTGCATTACTTGGAAGCTTTGTCGTATCTATTTTAGTCTTAAATTTTGTCACAATATATAAAATTAATCTAGCTTAATGTGGAAATTAGATTCGTGTCATTTTGAGATCTAAATCAAAAGTTACGAAAGATTTAATGTAGACATGTCATGCTGATCGGAAATTAAAATGATCATTCTAGACTGAGCATTGGTGCTAAGTGATTAAAGGCTTTATAAATGAAGCATACTGCATGGCATCACGCAGTTTGAAATAGATTGGATTACTTGGAGGGGTTGTTGTATCTATTTCAATATTAATTTTTTGTCACAATTTAGAAACTTGAGCTAGCTTAACATGGGTATTGGATTCGTGTCATTCTGAGCTCTAAATAAGAAGTTACAAACGATTTAGTGCAGACATGTCATGTTGATCAGAAAGTTAAAATGATCATTCTAGACTGATAATTGGTGCTCAGTGAGTAAAGGCTTATAAATGAAGCATACATTATGGCATCACACAGTTTGGGATAGATTGGACGACTTGGAGCCATTGTCATAGCCATTCAACTCTTAAATTTTTTCACAACATAGAAAATCGAGCTAGCTTAACGTGGGCATTGGATTCATGTCATTTTGAGCACTAAATCCAAAGTTATGGGCGATTTAGTGCGGACATGTCAAGTGTATTGGCTAGTTAAAATGATCATTCCAAATGATAATTGGTGCTCAGTGAGTAAATTCTTATAAATAAAGCATACTGCATGGCATCAAGAAGTTTGAGATAGATTGGACTACTTGGAGGCTTTGTTGTATCTATTTTAGTCTTACATTTTGTCACAATATAGAAAATTGAGCTAGCTTAACATGGGGGTTAGATTCGTGTCATTGTGAGATCTAAATCAAAAGTTACAAAAGATTTAGTGCAGACATGTTATGCTGATCGGAAATTAAAATGATCATTCTAGACTGAACATTGGTGCTCACTGAGTAAAGACTTATAAATGAAGTATACTGCATGGCATCACGCAGTTTGGGATAGATTGGATTACTTGGAGGGGATGTCATATCTATTTCAATATTAATTTTTGTCACAATATAGAAAATTGAGCTAGATTAACATGGGCGTTGGATTCGTGTCATTCGGAGCTTTAAATCAAAAGTTACCAAAGATTTATTGCGGACATGTCATGTTGATCAAGAAGTTAAAATGATCATTCTTGACTGAGAATTGGTGGTCAGTGAATAAAGGCTTATAAATGAAGCATACATTATGGCATCACATAGTTGGGATAGTTTCGAAGATTTGGAGGCATTGTCACAGCCATCCAAGTCTTAAATTTTGTCACAGCCATCCAAGTCTTAAATTTTGTCACAGCATAGAAAATTGAGGTAGCTTAACGTGGGCATTGGATTCGTGTCATTATGAGCCCTAAATCAAAAGTTATGGGCAATTTAGTGGGAACATGTCAAGTGTATCAGCTAGTTAAAATGATCATTCCAAATAATCATTGCGGCTCATTTAATACATTCTTATAAATATAGCATACTGCATGGTGTCACGCAGTTTAGGATAGATTGGATTACTTGGAGGCTTTGCCCTATCTATTTTAGTCTTAAATTTTGTCACAATATAGAAAGTTGAGCTAGCTTAACGTGGGGGTTAGACTTGAGTCATTTTGAGCTCTAAATAAAAAAATACGTAAGTTTTAGTGCAGAAATGTCATGTTAAATGGAAATTAAAATGATCATTCTACACTGAGTATTGGTGCTTAGTGAGTAAAGGCTTACAAATGAAACATATTGCATGGCATCATTCAGTTGGGGATAGATTGGATTATTTGGAGGGGTTTTCGTATCTATTTCAATCTTAATTTTTGTCACAATATAGAAAATTGAGCTAGTTTAACATAAGCGTTGGATTCGTGTCATTCTGAGCTGAAAATACAAAGTTACGGAAGATTTAGTGCGGACATGTAATTTTGATCAAGAAGTAAAAATGATCATACTAGACTGAGAATTGGTGCTTAGTGAGTAAAGGCTTATAAATGAAGCATACATTATGGCATCATGCAGTTTAGGATAGATTGGAAGACTTGGAGGCGTTTTCACAGCCATTCAAGTCTTAATTTTTCTCACAACATAGAAAATTGAGCTAGCTTAATGTGGGCATTGGATTCGTGTCATTCTGAGCTATAAATCAAAAGTTACAGGTGATTCAGTGCGGACACGTCAAGTGTATCGGCCAGTTAGAATGATCATTCCAAATGATCATTGGTGCTCAGTGAGTAAAATCTTATAAATAAAGCATAGTGCATGGCATCACAAAGTTTAGGATAGATTGGATTACTTGGAGGATTTGTTTTATATATTTCAGTCTTAAATTTTTTCAAAATATAGAAAATTGAGCTAGCTTAACGTGGGCGTTAGATTCGTGTCATTTTGAGCTCTAAATCAAAAGTTATAGAAGTTTTAATGCAGACATGTCATGTTGATTGGAAATTAAAATGATCATTCTACACTGAGCATTGGTGCTTAGTGACTAAAACCTTATAAATTAAGCATACTACATGTGATGGGGACATCAGATCGTATGGCAGGCCAGGAGACCAGATTGGCCGACCAGAGAGCTTGCCCGAGACAGCCGGGCCGTTTGGCACGCCTCCCGGCCACAACGGTACCTCCGGGCCTATAACCAGCCGGGCCGGACCGATCAACCTTTCCGGCGGAGTGGCCCAAACCTCCGGCCCAGCTGGCGGCGACGTGGATGAGACCGCCGGCCCAATTGGTGATGCCGCCGGCTCCGGGATCAACCTGGCCGACTCCGATGACAATACGCCCAGCTCCTCGCACAGTCCATCCGGTACAGCGGTTGCACAACCATTTCATCATCTACACAAGGAGACTTGGACCAGATAAGCTACCAGCTTTAAGACATCCAGCTAGATGAAATTTCTACACCAGTGGTGCCACCAGGAGCAATGACAAGTAGCAGATCAAGGGCGCTCTTCCACAATTTCAGTTTGTGGGTCGAGAAGCTCCTAGAGGATGATCGACAAAGAGCATTGGGCTAAGGGTGCAAGGAAGAGTCCAAAGGCTTATCAACAATACAAAGGACTTGAGAGACTTGGGCTTTAGTGGCAAGAGAGGTCAGGGCCCAAGGATTCATAACCCTGCTCTAAGTCGAAGACTAGGAGCTAGGCGCGTGCATGCCACAAGGTCGGCCACCTTCCATTTCTTGGCCGATAGGTAAGAATGGTAAGTTTTCAAATTATATACTTGCCTTTTTTTGTTTTATAGGGTAGGATTTAGAATGTTTACATTTTGAGTCAAAGACAATTTAGGTAGAAGTCCTTTTCGGTTATTCACTTTTGTAATTTTTCCTTTTGTGCACTTTTGTAAATTTTCTATTTTTCTTTGTTGAGTCGACCCTAAAAGGTTAAGCTGCCGAGCATATTAATAAGGCTCCTTCAGCATTGTAGTTCGACAACCTTTTTCTGATATTAATAAAGATCGAATTTTCTTCCTACAAGTTTTCTTTCAAGAGCTTGTGTGCTTAGAACGTAGTTGAGACCAGCCCTCCTAGCTTCTAAGTTTGTGATTTATCACGAGGTTCATCACCCCTCGTGTGGTTCACTTCACCCTTCCATCTATTACCAAACAGAAAACCCCCATCCAGAAGCCTAAGGTTGAGTTTCTCACCTAATCTTCTCCACACAGCCCACGCGCGTACAGCCTTGATTCGAGGCTTGTATCATTTTGGTATCAGAGCTTAAAGATCCTAAAACCAGGTTGTTTCTATCCTTTACTTAGTCTTGTTTCCATTTCTTGCATTAGTTTAAGTTTCATTCAAAGAAAATAAAAAAATAATATCTAAATTCAATCCGAGTGCATCTAGCTCCTACGTGCATCACTAGGGTTTAGATTCATTCTTGCATTGCAATTTTTGTCTTTCCTTTTTGTTAAAAGCATATTTCCATTCCTCATTAAGTTAAATTAAAAAGCAAAAAAAAAAATAGAAATATACCAAAAGAAAATTTACCAAAAACAACTAGCATTAATTAATAAGAAGTTTCCATTTTTCTGTTTTTTCCTTTTCCCAGAATTTTCCTTTTCGATTTTTCCTTTGCATCTCTATTTAAACTATAAAAGAAATCCTCCTAATCGATTTTAGGAGCAGAATAACTTGTTTTTCTTTTGTAGCACGCAACGGCAGAAGGAAATCAGAATGCAACCGAGGCCATGATGGCCATGTTCACCACCCTCCAAACACAACTCGCATCAATCGGCGAGAGGTTGGAGCGCGTGGAGAGGCCTGTGAGATTCCAGGCCATAAGGCACGTGAGGACTGACCAAGACCCTGCTGAGGGTCCTGATCATCCTAGGACACGGCTCGAACAAGAGGAGCCCCAGCCGGTTGGAGATGAAGACGCACAGCCTCACGGCTATCACCTTAGGCAGAGAGGACCTCCACGGCAACCAGAAGCAGAAGGCGATGGCTTCGAGCCCTATGGTCATCACCAGAGATCAAGACTGCCCCCTACGCATAATGAGGATGGGGATGAATACGCCTACAACCGGGTAAACAATCATGATGTGAAGTTGACACCTCCTAGTTTTGCAGGAAAAATAGACCCCGAGACCTATCTAGATTGGGAGAGAAAGATGGACCACATCTTCGATCATTACAACCAACCAGGCCCTAGGAGAGTCTCCATGGCAGTAGCACAACTCACGTATAATGCCCTCATCTGGTGGGATCGTGAGGCTTCTGACCAAAGGAGGAGGAGGTTGAGACCCGTAGATTCTTGGGTCGACATGAAAGACCTCATGAGGCAAAGGTTTGTTCCACCCTATTTCCATAGGGATTTGCAACGACGTTTTCGTACTCTTAAGCAGGGCACCAGATCAGTAGAGGAGTACTACGAAGAGTTTGAGAGGCTAAGGAACAGGCTGGAGCTCAATGAAATTGAAGAGGCATTGATGGCACAATTCTTGGATGGACTGCAAGAGAGAATCAGCCGCAAGGTGCAGAGGCAAATCTACAATGACTTTAAATACTTGTTCAATCTGTCCAGGCTGAGCAGCACATCAGGCGAAAGAGCCAAGACATCCGCAGCAAGCCTAAGACGCCTTGGGCACCAAGCAATAGCCCGAAGCCCGTAGACAAATGCAAGAGCATAGAGACCGAATCATGGTTCAAGAGCAAGCCTCCTGAGCAAACCCGTGACCAGAGAGAGCCTAGTAAGTCTTCCAACCCTCCAAGATCACGTGACATCACTTGTTTTAAGTGTAGGGGTCGCGGACACATCTCTAGGGAGTGCCAAAACAACCGGGTCATGCTGATTATGGAAACTGGAGAGTATGAATCCCAAGATGAGGAGGACTATGAGCCAAAAGGAGAATACGGTGACATTGAGAACCTTGATGTGGGGGAAGTGCTGGCCACTAGACGCATTCTCAGTGCAATGGTAGATCCCTCAGAGACCATTCAAAGGGAGATCATCTTCCACAGCCGGTGCACCATCGAGGGCAAGGTATGTAACCTCATCATAGATGGTGGTTCTTGCACTAACGTTCCCAGTGCATATATGGTGGATAACCTAGGTCTAGAGAAGACAAGGCACCCTCGACCATATAGACTGAGATGGTTTGATGACAAGGTGGAGCTCAAGATCCATGAGCAAGTAACCGTGCCATTCAGTGTGGGCAGATACCAAGACCAGGTAGTTTGCGATGTGGTACCAATGCAAGCTGGCCACCTACTGCTAGGAAGGCCATGGCAGTTTGACAAGGAGACAAGGCATGATGGCCGAACCAATCTCTATACCTTTGTTCAGGACAAGAGAAAGGTCAGCCTAGCTCCTCTCACACCTATCCAGGTACATGAGCTACAACAGCAAATGAGTAAGGAAAAGAAACTCATTAAGTCTAATTTCCTCATTCAACCAAGTCATGTCCAGAGAGCTTTAGCCTCGAAGGATTTAATGTTACTAATGGTTTCCAAAGAGATTTTGAGTGTAGAAAAAGAACAGGTAGAGCTACCTCCTGAGGTAGCAGCTCTCATCAACAAATTCCAGGATGTATTCCCTAAGGAGATACCAGCAGGCTTGCCTCCCCTACACGGCATAGAGCACCAGATCGACCTCGTGCCCGGAGCAGCCTTACCTAATCGACCAGCCTACCGGATGAGCCCAGAGGAGTCCAAGGAGCTTGAGAAGCAAGTCAAGTAGCTCCTGGAGAAAGGCTATGTTCGACAGAGCCTCAGTCCATGTGCCGTACCAATGCTGCTAGTGCCCAAGAAGGATGGGACTTGACAAATGTGTGTGGACTGCCGAGCAATCAACAACATCACAGTCAAGTGCCGGCATCCCATACCACGGCTGGATGACATGCTGGATGAGCTGAGTAGAGCCACGGTGTTCTCCAAGATAGACCTCAAGAGTGGATACCACCAGGTCAGAATGAAAGAAGGTGATGAGTGGAAGACTGCTTTCAAGACAAAGCACGGGCTCTACGAGTGGACAGTCATGCCATTCGGCTTGACTAATGCCCCAAGCACCTTCATGCGCGTTATGAACCATGCTCTTAGGGCGTACATCAGTAAGTTCGTTGTGGTTTACTTTAATAATATTTTAGTTTACAGTAAGTGCCTACGGGAACACCTCACACATCTTGAGTTGGTACTTAAAACCCTTCGACAAGAAGAGCTTTATGCCAATCTCAAGAAGTGCATCTTTTGTACTGATAAACTTGTCTTCTTAGGTTTTGTTGTAAGTTCATAGTGCTTACAGGTTGAAAAAGAGAAGATTCGAGCCATACAAGAGTGGCCAACACCGAGCAACATCAGCCAAGTGAGAAGCTTCCACGGTCTGGCCAGCTTCTACAGGAGATTCGTGCCCAACTTCAACAGTATTGCCTCACCATTGACGCCAGTAGTGAAGAAGAACGTGGGATTCAGCTGGGGAGAAGCTCAGGAGAAGGCATTCCAGGCCTTGAAGGATAGCCTTACACATGCACTAGTGCTAGTCCTGCCGGACTTCAACAAGACGTTTGAAGTGGAGTGTGATGCCTCTGGAATAGGCATAGGAACAATACTAACCCAAGGAGGAAGGCCAGTGGCATACTTCAGTGAAAAGCTAGGTGGTGCCTCACTGAACTACCCCACCTACGACAAGGAGCTCTATGTCCTAGTCCAAGCCTTGGAGACTTGGCAACATTACTTGTTGTCCAAGAAGTTTGTGATCCACACTGATCACTAGACTCTCAAACCAATCCCAAGAGAAGACATGCCAGGTGGATGGAGTTTATAGAGACTTACCTGTACGTCAATAAGTACAAGAAGGACAAGGATAATGTGGTCGTCGATGCACTATCAAGGAGGCTTGCCTTGATATCCACCATGGAAGCAAAGGTCTTAGGATTCGAGCACATCAAGGACCTATATAAGGATGATCCTGACTTTTCTGAGAGCTACAAGGAGTGTGGCACAGGGAGTCATGGAAAGTTCTACATCCATGATGGGTTCTTATTCCGAGAAAGGAGGCTGTGCATACCACCAGGATCTCTACGGGAGCTTATCATCCAAGAAGCTCATGGAGGAGGTCTTATGGGCCACTTTGGTGTCGACAAGACACTCGCAGTGGTCAAGGAGCAGTTCTACTGGCCACACATCAAGAGGTCAGTAGAAGCCCAATGTGCAAGGTGTATCACCTGCAAAAAGGCGAAGTCTCGAGTGCACCCTCACGGGTTGTATCTCCCTCTGCCCATACCTACACATCCATGGGTGGACATCTCAATGGACTTCGTTCTAGTTCTGCCCAAAATCAACCACAAAGATGCCATCTTTGTAGTGGTAGACTGATTCTCCAAGATGGTACATTTCATCCCATGTGCTAATGTCAATGATGCTACGCAAACAGCCGAGCTGTTCTTCAGGGAGATATTGCAGCTTCACGGACTGCCGAGGACCATCACGTCAGACAGGGACACCAAATTCCTCAGCCACTTTGGGAGGACCCTCTGGAGGAAGCTAGGCAGGAGCGGCTCTTCTCTACCACCTGCCATCCTCAAACCGATGGCCAAACTGAAGTAGTCAACCGGACATTGTCGACTCTTCCCAGGACTACACTAGGGAAGAACCTCAAGACTTGGGTGGAGTGCCCGCCATTCATAGAGTTCGCATACACCGAGCCGTGCAATCAGCAACCAAGAAGACCCCTTTTGAAGTAGTCTACGGCTTCAACCCCCTAACACCTTTGGAGCAAACGCCATTGCCACCAGCAGAGATGACCAACCGCAACAGAGCATCCAAGGTGGAGTTCATAAAAAAGATACACCAGAAGGTAGCAGAAAACTTGGAGAAGAGGACCGGCCAGTACGTGACTCATGCCAACAAGGGAAGAAAGAAGATGATTTTTCAACCAGGCGATTGGGTGTGGCTACACCTACGGCAGGAGAGGTTCCCCAACCTAATGAGTTCCAAGCTGGCCCCAAGAGGAGATGGACCATTCAGAGTGATGGAAAGGATCAACAACAACGCCTACCGGATCGAGCTTCCAGGTGAGTTTAATGTGTCTAACACATTCAACGTAACTGATTTAGCTCCTTTCCAAGCAGATGAACCAGTTTTGAGGACAAAACCTACTGCAGGGGGAGGAGATGATGGGGACATCAGATCGTATGGCCGGCCAGGAGACCAGATTGGCCAACCCAAGAGCTTGCCCGAGACAGCCAGGCCGTTTGGCTTGCCTGCCGGCCCAAGCGGTACCACCGGGCCTACGACCAGCCGGGCTGGACCGATCAACCTTTCCGGCGGAGAGGCCCAAACCTCCGGCCCAACTGGCAGCGACGTGGATGACACCGCCGGCCTAATTGGTGATGCCGCCAGCTCCTGGATCAACCTGGCCGGCTCCGATGACAATACGGCCAGGTCCTCGCACAGTCCAGCTGGTACAGCCGATCCAGCCGATTGCACCACCATTTCATCATCTACACAAGGAGACTCGGACCATATAAGCTACCAGCTGCAAGACATGCATCTAGATGATGTTTCTACACCAGTGGTGCCACTAGGAGCAATGACAAGGAGCAGATCAAGGGCGATCTTCCACAAGTTCAGGTTTTGGGTCGACAAGCTCCTAGAGGATGATCGACAAAGAGCATTGGGCTAGGGGTGCAAGGAAGAGTCCAAAGGCCTCTCAACAATATAAATGACTTCAGAGACTTGGGCTTTAGTGGCAAGAGAGGTCAGGGCCCAAGGATTCATAACCCTACTCCAAGTCGAAGAGTAGGAGCTAGACACGTGCATGCCACAAGGTCGGCCACCTTCCATATCTTGGCCAATAGGTAAGAATGGTAAGTTTTCAAATTATATACTTGCATTTTTCTGTTTTGTAGGGTAGGATTTAGAATGTTTACATTTTGAGTCAAAGACAATTTAGGTAGAAGTCCTTTTCGGTTATTCACTTTTGTAATTTTTCCTTTTGTGCACTTTTGTAAGTTTTCTATTTTTCTTTATTGAGTCGACTCTAGAAGGTCAAGCTGCCGAGTATATTAATAAGGCTCATTCAGCATTGTAGTTCGACAACCTTTTTCTGATATTAATAAAGAACGAATTTTCTTCCTACAAGTTTTCTCTCAAGAGCTTGTGCGCTTCGAACCTAGTCGAGACCAGCCCTCCTAGCTTCTAATTTTGTGATTTATCACGAGGTTCATCACCCCTCGTGTGGTTCACTTCACCCTTCCATCTATTACCAAACAGAAAACCCCCATCCAGAAGCCTAAGGTTGAGTTTCTCACCTAATCTTCTCCACACAGCCCACGCGCGTAAAGCCTTGATTCGAGGCTTGTATCAACATGGCATCACTCAGCTTGGGATAGGTTAGATTACTTGGAGGGATTGTTGTATCTATTTCAATGTAATTTTGGTCACAATATAGCAAATTGAGCTAACGTAACGTGGGCATTGGATTGGTGTTATTCAGAGCTCTAAATCAAAAGTGACGGGCAAATTATTGTAGACATGTAAAATTGATCGGCTAGTTCAAATGATCATTCTAGACTGAGCATTGGTGCTCATTGAGTAAATGCTTATAAATGAAGCATAATTCATGGCATCACACTCTTTGGGATAGATTGGATTACTTGGAGGGGTTGTTGTATCTATTTCAAGCTTAAATTTTTTCACAATATAGAAAATTGAGCTAGCTTAATGTGGGCGTTAGATTCGCATCATTCAGAGCTCTAAATCAAAAGTTACATGCAATTGACTATAGACATGTCATGTTGATCGGAAAACTAAAATGATCATTCTAGAATGAGCATTGGTGTTCAAAGAGTAAAAGCTTATAAATGAAGCAAAATGCATGGCATCACGCTGTTTGGGATATATTGGATTACTTGGAGGCTTTTTCGTCTATATTTCAGTCTCAAATTTTGTAACAATATAGAAAATTGAGCTAGCTTAACATGGGCGTTGGATTCGTGTCATTCAAAGCTCTAAATAAAAAGTTACGGGCAATTTACTATAGACATGTCAAGTTGATCGGACAGTTCAAATGGTCATTCTAGAATGATCATTGGTGCACACTGAGTAAATGCTTATAAATAAAACATAATGCATGGCATCACGCTGTTTTGAATATATTGGATTACTTGGAGGCTTTGTCGTACCTATTTCAGTCTTTAATTTTGTCACAATATAGAAAATTGAGTTAGCTTAATGTGGGCATAGGATTCGTGTTATTCTGAGCTCTAAATCAAAAGTTACGGGCGATTTAATGCGGACATATCAAGTGTATCGGCCAATTAAAATGATCATTCCAAATGATCATTGGTGGTTAGTGAGCAAATTATTATAAATAAAGCATACTGTACGACATCACGAAGTGTGAGATAGATTGGATTACTTAGAGGCTTTGTCGTATCTATTTCAGTCTTAAATTTTTTTTGAAATATAGAAAATTGAGCTACCTTAATGTGGGCGTTAGATTCGTGTCATTTTGAGCTCTAAATCAAAATTTACATACGATTTATTGCGCACATGTCATGCTGATCAAGAGGTTAAAATGATCATTCTAGACTGAGAATTGGTGCTCAGTGAGTAAATGCTTAGAAATAAAGCATACATTATGGCATCACGCAGTTTCGGATAGATTGGAAGACTTGGAGGCATTGTCACAGCCATTCAAGTCTTAAATTTTGTCACAACATAGAAAATTGAGCTAGCTTAACGTGGACGTTAGATTCATGTAATTTCGAGCTTTAAATAAAAAGTTATGAACGATTTAGTGTAAACATTTCAAGTTCATGGACACGGTAAAATGATCATTCTAGACTAAGCATTGGTGCTCATTGAGTAAATATACATCTATCCCAATGAGCCATTTATCGAATCGTTGCAATTGTGGGGACTGCACCACCAGCCCTATTTGATTCATAGCCTCCTTAAGGCTGAATGCTTAAAATGAACTATAATGCATGCCATCACGCTGTTTGGAATATATTAGATTGGAAGACTTGGAGGCGTTGTCATATCCATTCAAGTCCTTAATTTTGTCACAACATAGAAAATTCATCTAGCTTAATGTGGGCATTGGATTCGTGTCATTTTGAGCTCTAAATCAAAAGTTACAAGCGATTTTGTGTGGATATTTCAAGTGTATCCGCATGTTAAAATCATCACTCCAAATGATCATTGATGCTCAGTGAGAAATTCTTATCAATAAAGCATATTGCATAGCATCACGAAGTTTAGGATAAATTGGATTACTTGGAGGCTTTGTCGTATATATTTTGGTCTTAAATTTTTCCACAATATAGAAAATTGAGCTAGTTTAACATGGGCGTTAGATTCGTGTCATTTTGAGCTCTAGAAAAAAGTGATGGATGATTAAGTGTAGACATTTCAAGTTGATGGATAAGGTAAAATGATCATTCTAGACTGAGCATTGGTGCTCATTGAGAAAATGCTTATAAATGAATCATAATGCATGGCATCACGCAGTTTGGGATAGATTGGATTATTTGGAGGGGTTGTCGTATCTATTTAAATCTTAATTTTTGTCACAATATATAAAATTGAGCTAGCTTAACATGGATGTTGGATTCGTGTCATTGTGAGCACAAAATCAAAAGTTGCGGATGATTTAGTGCGGATATGTCATGTTGATCAAGAAGTTAAAATAATCTTTCTAAATTGAGAATTGGTGCTCAGTGAGTAAAGGCTTATAAATGAAGCATACATTATGGCATCACGCAATTTAGGATGGATTGGAAGAATTGGAGGTGTTTTCACAGTCATTAAAGTCTTCAATTTTGTCACAACATAGAAAATTGAGCTAGCTTAACGTGGGCATTAGATTCGTGTCATTCGGAGCTCTAAATCAAAAGTTATTGGCGATTTAGTGCGGATATTTCAAGTGTATCGACCAGTTAACATGATCAATCCAAATGATCATTGGTTCTCAGTGAGTAAATTCTTACAAATAAAGTATACTTCATGGCATCATGAAGTTTAGCATATATTGGATTACTTGGAGGCTTTGTATTAATATTTTAGTCTTAAATTTTTTTCACAATATAGAAAATTGAGCTACCTTAATGTGGGCGTTGGATTCGTGTCAGTTTGAGCTCTAAATCAAAAGTTACGCACGATTTAGTGCAGACACGTCATGTTGATCGGAAATTAAAATGATCATTCTAGACTGCGCATTGGTGCTCTGTGAGTAAAAGCTTATAAATGAAGCATACTACATGGCATCACACGGTTTGGGGTAGATTGGATTACTTGGTGGGGTTGTTGTATCTATTTCAATCTTAATTTTTTTGTCAGAATATAGAAAATTAAACTCGCTTAACATTGGCGTTATATTCATGTCATTATGAGCTCTAAATCAAAAGTTACGGGCGATTTAGTGCGGATATGTCAAGTGTATCGGCCAATTAATATGATCATTCGAAATGATCATTGGGGCTCAGTGAGTAAATTCTTATAAATAAAGCATACTGCATGGCATCACGAAGTTTAGGATAGATTGGATTACTTGGAGGCTTTGTCGTATATATTTCAATCTTAAATATTGTCACAATATAGAAAATTGAGCTAGTTTAACGTGGGCATTAGATTTGTGCATTTTGAGATCTAAATAAAACGTTATGGACGATTTATTGTAGACATTTCATGTTGATGGACAAGGTAAAATGATCATTCTAGAGTAAGCATTGGTGCTCAAAGAGTAAATGCTTATATATAAATCATAATGAATGGCATCACGCTGTTTGGGATAGATTGGATTACTTGAAGGGGTTGTCGTACCTATTTAAATCTTTATTTCTGTCACAATATAGAAAATTTAGATAGCTTAACATGGGTGTTGGATTCGTGTCATTCCGAGCTCTAAATCAAAAGTTACGTACGATTCAGTTTGTACATGTCATGTTGATCTAGAAGTTAAAAGGATTATACAAGACTGAGAATTGGTGGTCAGTGATTAAAGGCTTATAAATAAAGCATACATTATGGCATCATCCAGTTAGGGATATATTGGAAGACTTGGAGACGTTGTCACATCCATTCAAGTCTTAAATTTTGTCACAACATAGAAAATTGAGCTAGCTTAACGTGGACGTTAGATTCATGTAATTTCGAGCTTTAAATAAAAAGTTATGAACGATTTAGTGTAAACATTTCAAGTTCATGGACACGGTAAAATGATCATTCTAGACTAAGCATTGGTGCTCATTGAGTAAATATACATCTATCCCAATGAGCCATTTATCGAATCGTTGCAATTGTGGGGACTGCACCACCAGCCCTATTTGATTCATAGCCTCCTTAAGGCTGAATGCTTAAAATGAACTATAATGCATGCCATCACGCTGTTTGGAATATATTAGATTGGAAGACTTGGAGGCGTTGTCATATCCATTCAAGTCCTTAATTTTGTCACAACATAGAAAATTCATCTAGCTTAATGTGGGCATTGGATTCGTGTCATTTTGAGCTCTAAATCAAAAGTTACAAGCGATTTTGTGTGGATATTTCAAGTGTATCCGCATGTTAAAATCATCACTCCAAATGATCATTGATGCTCAGTGAGAAATTCTTATCAATAAAGCATATTGCATAGCATCACGAAGTTTAGGATAAATTGGATTACTTGGAGGCTTTGTCGTATATATTTTGGTCTTAAATTTTTCCACAATATAGAAAATTGAGCTAGTTTAACATGGGCGTTAGATTCGTGTCATTTTGAGCTCTAGAAAAAAGTGATGGATGATTAAGTGTAGACATTTCAAGTTGATGGATAAGGTAAAATGATCATTCTAGACTGAGCATTGGTGCTCATTGAGAAAATGCTTATAAATGAATCATAATGCATGGCATCACGCAGTTTGGGATAAATTGGATTACTTGGAGGGGTTGTCGTATCTATTTAAATCTTAATTTTTGTGACAACATAAAAAATTGAGCTAGCTTAACATGGATGTTGGATTCGTGTCATTTTGAGCTATAAATCAAAAGTTACAGACGATTTAGTGCGGACATGTCATGTTGATCAAGAAGTTAAAATGGTCATTATATATTGAGAATTGGTGCTTAGTGAGTAAAGGCTTATAAAAAAGCATACATTATGACATCACGCAGTTAGGGATAGATGGGAAGACTTGGAGGCGTTGTCACAACCATTCAAGTCTTAAATTTTGTCATAACATACAAAATTGAGCTAGCTTAACGTGCGCATTGGATTCGAGTCATTCTAAGCTCTAAATCAAAAGTTATAGTCGATTAAGCACGGAAAGTCAAGTATATCAGCCAGTTAAAATGATAGTTCCAAATGATTACTCGTGCTGAGTGAGTAAATTCTTATAAATAAAGCATACTGCATCGCATCACAAAGTTTAGGATAGATTGTATTACTTGAAGGCTTTGTCGTATATATTTCATTCTTAATTATTTCATAATGTATAAAGTTGAGCTAGCTTAACGTGGGTGTTAGATTCGTCTAATTTTGAGCTCTAAAAAAAAGTTATTGACGATTTATTGTAGACATTTCAAGTTGATGGCCAAGGTAAAATGATCATTCTAAACTCAGCATTGGTGCTCATTGAGTAAATGCTTACAAATGAATCATAATGCATGGCATCACGCAGTTTGAGAGAGATTGGATTACTTGGAGAGGTTGTCGTATCTATTTAAATCTCAATTTTTGTCAAAATATATAAAATTGAGCTAGCTTAACATGGGTGTTGGATTCGTGTCATTATGAGCTCTAAATCAAAAGTTGAGGACAATTCTGTGTGGAAATGTCATGTTGATCAAGAAGTTAAAATGATCATTCTAGACTGAGAATTGGTGCTCAGTGAGTAAAGGCTTATAATTAAGGCATACATTCTGACATCATGTAGTTAGGGATAGATTGGAAGACTTGGAGTCATTGTCACAGCCATTCAAGTCTTAAATTTTGTCACAACATAGAAAATTGAGCTAGCTTAACGTGTGCATTGGATTCGAGTCATTCTAAGCTCTAAATCAAATGTTATTTGCGATTTAGTGCGGACATGTCAAGTGTATTGGCAAGTTAAAATGATCATTCCAAATGATCATTGGTGCTCAGTTAGTAAATTGTTATAAATAAAGTATATTGCATGGCATCACTAAGTTTTGGATAGATTTGATTACTTGGAGGCTTGGTCGTATATATTTCATTCTTAAATTTTGTCACAATGTAGAAAGTTGAGCTAGGTTAACGTGGGCGTTAGATTCGTATCATTTTGAGCTCTACTTAAAACGTTATGGACGATTTAGTGTAGACATTCCAAACTGATGGACAAGTTAAAATGATCATTCTAGACTAAGCATTGGTGCTCATTGAGTAAATGCTTATAAATGAATCATAATGCATGGCGTCACGCAGTTAGGGATAGATTGGATTACTTGGAGGGGTTTTCGTATATATTTAAAACTTAGTTTTTGTCACGATATAGAAAATTGAGCTAGCTTAACATGGATGTTGGATTCGTGTCATTCTGAGCTCTAAATCAAAAGTTAGGGATGATTTTGTGCGGACATGTCATGTTGATCAAGAAGTTAAAATGATCATTCTATACTGAGAATTGGTGCTTAGTGAGTAAATGCTTATAAATAAAGCATACATTATGACATCATACAGTTAGGGATAGATTGGAAGACTTGTAGGCGTTGTCATAACCATTCAAGTCTTAAATTTTTTTCACAACATAGAAAATTGAGCTAGCTTAATGTTGGCATTTGATTCGAGTCATTGTAAGCTCTAAATCATAAGTTACGGGCGATTTAATGCAGAAATTTCAAGTATATCGGCCTGTTAAAATCATAGTTCCAAATGATCATTGGTGCTCACTGAGTAAATTCTTATAAACAAAGCATATTGCACTGCATCACGAAGTTTAGGATAGATTGTATTACTTGGAGGCTTTGTTGTATATATTTCATTCTTAAATTTTGTCACAATGTAGAGAATTGAGCTAGCTTAACGTGGGCGTTAGATTCGTGTCATTTTGAGCTCTAAATAAAAAGTTATGGACAATTTAGTGTAGACATTTCAAGTTGATGCATAAGATAAAATGATCATTATAGACTGAGCATTGGTGCTCATTGAGTAAATGCTTATAAATGAATCATAATGCATGGCATCACGCAGTTTGGGATAGATTGGATTATTTGGAGGGGTTGTCGTATCTATTTAAATCTTAATTTTTGTCACAATATATAAAATTGAGCTAGCTTAACATGGATGTTGGATTCGTGTCATTGTGAGCACAAAATCAAATGTTGCGGATGATTTAGTGCGGATATGTCATGTTGATCAAGAAGTTAAAATAATCTTTCTAAATTGAGAATTGGTGCTCAGTGAGTAAAGGCTTATAAATGAAGCATACATTATGGCATCACGCAATTTGGGATAAATTGAAAGATTTAGAGGTGTTTTCACAGCCATTAAAGTCTTCAATTTCGCCACAACATAGAAAATTGATCTAGCTTAATGTAAGCATTGGATTCGTTTCATTCGGAGCTCTAAATCAAAAGTTACGGGCAATTTAGTGCGGACATGTCAAGTGTATCGACCAGTTAAAATGATCATTCCAAATGATCATTGGTTCTCAGTGAGTAAATTCTTACAAATAAAACATACTGCATAGCATCACGAAGTTTAGGATAGATTGGATTAGTTGGAGGCTTTGTCGAATATATTTCAGTCTTAAATTTCTTTCAAAATATAGGAAATTGAGCTATCTTAACGTGGGCGTTAGATTCGTGTCATGATGAGGACATCAATACTAGCTCACTAGAAGCAGAGGAAGAGCCTATTAATATACCTATTATAAGACAAGCTCCAAGAACAAGATCGGGCACAAGAAACCTTAGTAAGATGTTCAACAAGTGTATCGAGAGTCTCATAACAATCATAGAAGATGGAGGATTACATGAAGCTGAACTTACTAAAGAATTACAAAAAGGAGACTATGAACATTTAAAGACTACAACAATTTCACTCCTTCCAGTTTTACAAGGCTTCAGAGATACAACCTTGTTTATCATTGCTAAACAAACTTAATAAGGCATTATAAGGATCTACAAGAGACCAAGGTGCGTATTTAAAATTATTATGTTTGGATTAACAAGTTTATTTGCTTGTTTTTTGCAGGAATATGACTGTTAAGTTTAAGAGTCTTTTATTAGTCATTAGGTACTAATGTCTTGTTGTTATTTTCGTTTTAGTCCTTCCATTATAATGTATCTTCAGCCCTAGAAGGCACCTGCTGCTAGACTATTATATAAAGTCCCTTCTCAGCATGTAATAGCTTAAGTTTTATGAAATAAAAACCTAGTTTTTCTTCCTTTGGAAAGAGCTGTCGCCTCCTGCCTTCTTGTGTGAGAATCCTTGAAGCTTGAGTGCTCTAGACTTATCACAGATCTTCCATAATCTGTGTGGTGTCTCTCGATTCACCTCTCTATTCAATCCTTACTTAGATCCTCCAGAAAGTGCTCTATAGCCAGCGGAAGGGTCACCATCAACCCATCACTCGTGAGTCTCTAGAAAGTGCTGTACAGCCAGCTAGAGCCTTTGCAGCAGTTCTCCTTGCTCGAACAAGTTCTCTTGTTCCTGCATCATCTGGTATCAGAGCTTAATCGCTCCTATTCAGGTTTATATACCCCGAGTTTCATTTTTTTACTCTGTCATTTCTTTGTTAACTTGCTGTCAAACTGCATATCTTCATAAAACCCATAAAAATTGAACCCCAATCTGTTGTTTTTGTGTGTTAGAAACAAGTAACATCCTTAGTTGTTGATAGCTTGTGTTTCTGTAGCTAATCTGTCGATTTTCAGTTGTGTTGATTGTTTCTATTCGACTTCCTTGCTGCTGCAACTAGATCTGTCAATTTTTAGTTGTTTTTTATTGTGTCTATTTGACTTCCTTTGCTCCTGCAACTAGATTTGTCGATTTTCAGTTTTTTTATTGTGTCTATTCGACTTCCTTTGCTGTTGCAACTACTTTTGTCCCTTTTAAGTTGTTTTTGATTGTGTGTATTCGACTTCTTTTGCAATTGATATGTTTGTTTAGTGTAAGATATAGATTGTGTGACTATGGGAGAACCAGTAGATGTGAATGTTGCTCAGATGCTTGCTGCTATTCGGATTCAACTTCAGAACCTAGGAGATCGCATGACAAGAATAGAACAACCCCCACCAATTCGTAGAAATCCTATCAGAAATGCGAATACCCAACATGTGAATCATGAGGAGGATGAAATAGCTGACTTAGAAGATGATTTTCCACAAGAACCTGATCATAATCATAGACCAAGAAGACAATATCAACGTGACAGAGATAGAGTAGAAGAATGTTGGCATGGAAACAGAGACGTAAAGCTCACGGCACCAACCTTTGCTGGAAAGGTTAATCTAGATGCCTACCTTGATTGGGAAAGGCGTATGGAATACATATTTGAGTATTACAACTACTCATATCACAGAAAAGTGTCTCTAGCTTATGCTCAACTCACTGAAAGCGCTCTAGATTGGTGGGACAGAGATGTGTCTGAAAAAAGAAGCCATAGACATGGTCAGATCACTACTTGGGAAGACATGAGGTTCCAACTATGGAGGAGATATGTCCCTGCATACTACTACAGAGAGTTGCAGAAAAAATTTAGAAAACTAACTCAAGGTTCTAAATCTGTTGAAGAATACTTTGATGAGTTTGAAATGTTTAGAAACAGGTTGAAGACCGAAGATTCAGAAGAAAGTTTGATGGCGCAATTCCTAGATTGTCTGCAAGATCGAATTGCTAGAAAAGTGGAGAGACAAACCTATCATGATCTGGACGAGTTGCTGCATCTTACGGTTCAGGCCAAGCAACATATAAAAAGGAAGACTATCTCAGCAAATCGTAGCAAGTCTACCTGGAATCAACAATCACAAAAGGCTCTAGACAAAGGAAAGGCCATCAACATAGAATCCTGATTCAAGAAATCCATTGCTGAAACGTCTAATAACAATAAACCAGAGCAAGGTAAAACTCCAACTCAAAGATCTTGTGACATAACCTGTTTTAAATGTCAGGGAAAAGGCCACTATGCAAGAGAATGCCCAAACAAAAGAGTTATGATCCTTAAATCAAATGGTAGATATGAGTCGCAAGATGAAGAGGAGTACGAACCAGAAAACTCTGAGGAAGAAGTTGTGGACTATCCTGATACCGAAGAGCTTCTAGTTACAAGGAGATCCCTCAGTGCTCTTTTTGAACCAGAAACTATACACAGAGAAAATATTTTTCATTCTCGCTGCACAATATACTCTAAGGTATGTAGCTTGATCATAGATGGTGGTTCTTGTACTAACGTAGCCAGAAAGTATTTGGTTGATAAGCTAGGGTTACAAAAGACAAAGCATCCTCGACCATACAAGCTCAAATGGCTGAACGATGAAACTGATCTAAAAATCGCAGAACAAGTCACCATACCATTCAGCATAGGCAAGTATGCAGATCAAGTTATATGTGATGTGGCGCCTATGCAAGCTGGACATCTACTTCTAGGTCGTCCATGGCAATTTGACAAAGAAGCATTACACAATGAACACACCAATCACTATACATTCATGCACAATAACAAGAAACATAGCTTAGCACCTTTAACTCCACAGGAAGTGCATGAGATGCAATAAACTATGTCTAAAGGAGAATAGCTAAATAAAACTAACCTTTATGTAACACCTGCCACTGTTTTGAAGTCTCTTGATTCTAAAGAAGAGGTGCTACTAATGATCTTTAAAGAAGTGTTGTTTTCAGGAGAAGAAAAGGAGGAACTCCCTACTGCTGTTCTAGAGTTTCTTGACAAATTCACTGATGTTTTTCCGGAAGAGATACAACCAGGATTGCCACCTATAAGAGGAATCGAGCATCAGATTGATCTTGTTCCTAGAGCACCATTGCCAAACTGATCTGCCTATAGAGTGAATCCAGAAGAAGCAAAGGAGCTGGAAAGACAAGTACAAGACTTAATGTCTAAGGGCTATATCCGAGAAAGTCTAAGCCCATGTGTTGTTCCTGTTCTTCTAGTGCCTAAGAAAGATGGAACTTGGAGAATGTGTGTTGATTGCAGAGCAATCAACAGTATCACTGTCAAATACCGACATCCAATTCCAAGACTTGATGACATGCTAGATGAACTCAATGGAGCAAATATCTTCTCAAAAATTGATCTAAGAAGTGGATATCATCAGGTGAGAATGAAAGAAGGATTGTATGAATGGCTAGTCATGCCATTTGGTCTCACAAACGCTCCAAGTACTTTCATGAGACTCATGAACCACGTCCTAAGAGAATTTATCTGTAAGTTTGTAGTAGTTTATTTTGATGACATTCTAATCTGTAGCTCTAATCTTGAAGATCACTTACGACATCTTGAGCAGGTACTTGAAACGCTTAAGGCTGAAAACCTTTATGCTAACCTTAAGAAATGTACTTTCTTCACTGATCAAGTTGTATTCCTCGGATTTGTTGTAATTTCTTAGGACTAAAGGTCGATGAAGAAAAGATCAAAGCAATTCAAGATTGGCCAACCCCAACAACAATCGGACATGTGAGGAGTTTCCATGGATTGGCTAGTTTCTATACAAGATTTGTCAAAGACTTTAGTGCTGTTGTTGCACCCCTCACTTCAGTAATTAAGAAGAATGTGGAGTTCAAATGGGGACCAGCACAAGAAAAGGCATTCAACAAGCTGAAAGATAGCCTCACACATGCACATGTTTTGGTACTTCCTAACTTTGATAAAACCTTTGAAATTGAATGTGATGCTTCTGGAACAGGTATAGGAGCTGTCCTAATGCAAGAAGGAAAACCAGTGGCTTACTTCAGTGAGAAACTTAGTGGAATTTCACTGAACTATCCCACATACGATAAAGAGCTCTATGCTTTGGTAAGGTCTCTTGAAACTTGGCAACATTACCTACTGTCAAAGGAGTTTGTTATTCATACATATCATAAGATGCTCAAGCACTTAAGAGGACAAACTAAGCTTAAGAAGAGGCATGCAAAGTGGCTTGAGTTTGTGGAGACTTTTTCATATGTGATCAAATATAAGAAAGGTAAAGGTAACGTCGTGGCTGATGCTTTATCAAGGAGACATGCTCTCATCAGCACAATGGAAGCTAAGATTATGGAATTTGAACACATCAAGGCAATGTATGAGACTGATCCAGATTTTGAAGAAATGTTTAAGGAGACCAACAAGGCTGCATCTGGTATGTTTTATCAACATGATGGATTTTTGGTTAAGGAAAAGCGTCTTTATATTCTTCAGGGATCAATGAGAGAACTATTGATTGGAGAAGCTCATGGAGGAGGACTCATAGGACATTTTGGCCGAGATAAGACATTGAGTGTACTTATGGAACATTTCTACTGGCCACATCTAAAACGAGATGTCGAAAGATTCTGTACTAAGTGCATCACTTGCTTGAAAGCAAAATCCAGGTCACAAACCTATGGTTGGTATATGCCTTTGCCCATTCCTAACCTACCTTGGGTAGATATCTCTATGGACTTTGTCTTAGGTCTGCTGAAGATCAACTACAAGGATTCTATCTTTGTAGTAGTAGACAGGTTCTCAAAGATGGCTCATTTTATACCATGTAACAAGACTAATGATGCTACGCAAATAGCTGATTTTTTTTTAAAGAAGTAGTGTGCCTACATGGAGTTCCCAGAAAAATCGTTTCAGATCGTGACACCAAATTTCTAAGCCATTTCTGGAAGACATTATGGAAAAAGTTGGGAACTAAGCTGTTCTTCTCAACAACTTGCAACCCACAGACAGATGGTCAAACAGAGGTATTAAACCAAACTCTTTCAACATTGTTGAGAGCCACGGTCGGTAAGAATCTAAGAAATTGGTTGTCTTGCTTACCTTACATTGAGTTTGCTTATAATCATGCTAAACATTTAGCAACTAAACTTTCTCCTTTTGAAGTGGTTTATGGATTTACTCCTACTACCCCACTGGATCTTATACCTTTACCTCAAGATGTTATGTCTAGTGAAGGAGAAACCAGGGCAGATTATGTTAAGAAGATTCATCAAAAGGTCAAGGAAAACTTGGAAAAGAGAACCGAGCAGTACAAAAGAAATGCAGATAAACACCAAAAAGACATATCATTTGAACCTGGAGATTGGGTCTGGTTGCACATGAGACATGAAAGATTCCCCAACAAAAGGAAATCCAAGCTTTGCCCAAGAGGAGATGGTCTTTTCGTGTTTTGGAGAAGATCCTCAACAGTGCCTATAAGCTTGAGCTGTCAGGTGAGATGACCATATCTCCTACTTTTAATATTACTGATCTTGCTCCTTTTCATGCAGATTACCTGTTCTGAGGACATAACCTTTTCAAGAGGGAGGAGATGATGAGGACATCAATACTAGCTCACTAGAAGCTGAGGAAGAGTCCATTAATATACCTATTATGAGACAAGCTCCAAGAACAAGATCAGGCACAAGAAACCTTAGTAAGATGTTCAACAAGTCTGTCGAGAGTCTCATAACAATCATAGAAGATGGAGGATTCCATGAAACTGAACTTACGAAAGAATTACAAGAAGGAGACTATGAACAACAAAAGACTACAAGAATTTCACTTCTTCTGGTTTTACAAGGCTTCAGAGATACAACCTTGTTCAACATTGCTAAACAAACTTAAGAAGGCATTATAAGGAGCTACAAGAGACCAAGGTGCGTATTTAAAATTCTTATGTTTGAATTAACAAGTTTATTTGCTTGTTTTTGCAGGAATGTGACTGGTAAGTTTAGGAGTCTTTTATTTGTCATTAGGTCCTAATGTCTTGTTGTTATTTTCGTTTTACTCCTTCCATTATAATGTATTTTCAGCCCTAGAATGCACCTGCTGCTAGACTATTATATAAAGTGCCTTCTCAGCATGTAATAACTTAAGTTTTATGAAATAAAAACCTAGTTTTTCTTCTTTTAAAAGGAGCTGACGCCTCCTGCCTTCTTGTGTGAGAATCCTTGAAGCTTGAGTGCTCCAGACTTATCACAGATCTTCCATAATCTGTGTGGTGTCTCTCGATCCACCTCTCTACTCAATCCGTACTTAGATGCTCCAGAAAGTGCTCTACAGCCAGCTGAAGGGTCACCATCAACCCATCACTCCTGAGTCTCTAGAAATTGCTGTACAACCAGCTAGAGCCTCTCCAGCAGTTCCCCTTGCTCGAACAAGTTCTCTTGTTCCATAATCATGTCTTTTTGAGCTCTAAATCAAAAGTTACGCACGATTTAGTGCAGACATGTCATGTTGATTGGAAATTAAAAAGATCATTGTAGACTGCGCATTGGTGCTCAGTGAATACAGGCTTATAAATGAAGCATACTACATGGCATCACACAGTTTGGGATAGATTGGATTACTTGGTGGGGTTGTTGTAACTATTACAATCTTAATTTTTGTCAGAGTATAGAAAATTGAGCTAGCTTAACGTGGGCGTTATATTTGTGTCATTCCGAGCTCCAAAGGAAAAGTTACGAGCAATTTAGTGCGGATATGTCAAGTGTATCGGCCAGTTAAAATGATCATTTGAAATGATCATTGGGGCTC
Organism: Pugionium cornutum; assembly: GCA_018901935.1. NCBI lineage: Eukaryota > Viridiplantae > Streptophyta > Magnoliopsida > Brassicales > Brassicaceae > Pugionium > Pugionium cornutum. The sequence goes on from CM032157.1 coordinate 22,125,514, forward strand.
AGTGAGTATATTCTTATAAATAAAGCATATTGCATGACATCACAAAGTTTATGATAGATTGGATTACTTGGAGGCTTTGTCGAACATATTTTAGTCTTAAATTTTGTCACAATATAGAAAATTGGGCTAGCTAAACGTGGGCGTTAGATTCGTGCATTTTGAGCTCTAAATTATAAGTTATGGACGATTTGTGTAGTCATTTCAAGTTGATGGACAAGGTAAAATGATCATTCTAGAGTGAGCATTGGTGCTCAAAGAGTAAATGCTTATAAATTAATCATAATGAATGGCATCACGATGTTTGGGATAGATTGGATTACTTAGAGGCGTTGTCGTACCTATTTAAATCTTAATTTTTGTCACAATATAGAAAATTGAGCTAGCTTAACATGGGTGTAGGATTCATATCATTCTGAGCTCTAAATCAAAAGTTACGGACGATTCAGTGCAGCAATGTCATGTTGATCTAGAAGTTAAAATGATCATTCTAGACAGAGAATTGGTGCTCAGTGAGTAAAGGCTTATAAATAAAGCATACATTATGGCATCATGCAGTTAGGGATAGATTGGAAGACCTGGAGGCGTTTTCACAGCCATTCAAGTCTTAAATTTTGTGACAACATTGAAAATTGAGCTAGCTTAACGTGGACGTTAGATTCGTGTCATTTTGAGCTTTAAATAAAAAGTTATGGACGATTTAGTGTAAACATTTCAAGTTCATGGACAATGTAAAATGATCATTCTAGGTTGAGCATTGGAGCTCATTGAGTAAATGCTTATAAATGAACCATAATGCATGGCATCACGTTGTTTGGAATATATTGGATTACCTGGAGGTTTTGTCGTATCTATTTTAGTCTTTAATTTTGTCACAATATCATAATTGAGCTAGCTTCTCATGGGCATTGGATTTGTTTCAATTTTAGCTCTAAATCAAGAGTTACGGACGATTTAGTGCAGACATATCATGTTGATCAAGAAGTTAAAATGGCCATTCTAGACTGAGAATTGGTGCTCAATGAGTAAAGGCTTATAAATAAAGCATACATTACGACATCATGCAGTTAGGGATAGATCGGAAGACTTGGAGTCGTTGTCATAGCCATTCAAGTCTTAAGTTTTTGTCACAACATTGAAAATTGAGCTAGCTTAACATGGGTGTTGGATTCGTGTCATTCTGAGCTCTAGATCAAAAGTTACGGACGATTTAGTACGGACATGTCATGTTGATCAAGAAGTTCAAATGATCATTCTATACTGAGAATTGGTGTTCAATGAGTAAAAGCTTATAAATAAAGCATACATTATGACATCATGCTGTTAGGGATAGATAGGAAGACTTGGATGCGTTGTCACAGCCATTCAAGTCTTAAATTTTGTCACAACATAGAAAATTGAGGTAGCTTAACGTGGGCATTGGACTCGAGTCTTTCTAAGCTCTAAATCAAAAGTTATGGGCGATTTATTGCGGAAATGTCAAGTAGATAGGCCGGTTAAAATGATAGTTCCAAATGATCATTGGTGCTCTGTGAGTAAATTCTTATAAATAAAGCATACTGCATGGCATCATGAAGTTTAGGATAGATTGTATTACTTGGAGGCTTTGTCGTATATATTTCATTCTTAAATTTTGTCACAATGTAGAAAATTGAGCTAGCTTAACGTGGGCGTTAGATTCGTGTCGTTTAGAGCTCTAAACAAAAAGTTATGGACGATTTAGTGTAGAAATTTCAAGTTGATGGTCAAGGTAAAATGATCATTCTACACTGAGCATTGGTGCTCATTGAGTAAATGCTTATAAATGAATCATAATGCATGGCATTACGCAGTTAGGGTGGATTGGATTACTTGGAGGCGTTTTCGTATCTATTTAAATCTTAATTTTTGTCACGATATAGAAAATTGAGCTAGCTTAACATGGATGTTGGATTCGTTTCATTCTCAGCCCCAATTCAAAAGTTACGGACGATTTAGTGGCAACATGTCATGTTGATCAAGAAGTTAAAATGGTAATTTTAGTCTGAGAATTGGTGCTCAGTGAGTAAAGGCTTATAAATAGAGCATATATTATGGGATCATGCAGTTTGGGATAGATTGAAAGACTTGGAGGCATTGGCATAGCGATTCAAGTCCTAAATTTTCTCACAACATAGAAAATTGATCTAGATTAACGTGGGCATTGGATTCGTGTAATTCAGAACTCTAAATTAAAGCTACGGGCGATTTAGTGCGGAAATGTCAATTATATTGGCGAGTTAAAATGATAGTCCAAAATGATCATTGGTGCTCAGTGAGTAAATTCTTATAAATAAAGCATATTGCATGGCATCACGAACTTTAGGATAGATTGTATTACTTGGAGGATTTGTCATATATATTTCGTTCTTAAATTTTATCACAATGTAGAAAATTGAGCTAGCTTAACGTGGACGTTAGATTCGTGTGATTTAAAGCTCTAAATAAAAAGTTATGTACGATTAAGTTTAGACATTTCAAGTTGATGGACAAGGTAAAATGATCATTCTAGACTGAGCATTGGTTCCCATTGAGTAAATGGTTATAACTGAATCGTAATGCATGGAATCATGCCGTTTGGGATTGATTGGATTACTTGGAGGGGTTGTTGTATATATTTAAATCTTAATTGTTGTCACAATATAGAAATTGAGCTAGCTTAACCTGGGTGTTGGATTCGTGACATTCAGAGCTCTAAATCAAAAGTTATGAACGATTCAGTGTGGACATGTCATGTTGATAAGGAAGTTAAAATGTTCATTCTAGACTGAGAATTGGTGCTCAGTGAGAAAAGGCTTATAAGTAAAGCATACATTGTGACATCATGCGGTTAGGGATAGATTGGACGACTTGGAGTTGTTGTTACAGCCATTCAAGTCTTAAATTTTGTCACAACATAGAAATTTTAGCTAGCTTAATGTGGGTATTCGATTCGATTCATTCTAAGCTCTAAATCCAATGTTAGGGGCAATTTAGTGTGGACATGTCAAGTGTATCGGCCAGTTAAAATGATAATTCTAAATGATCATTGGTGCTAAGTGAGTAAATTCTTATAAATGAAGCATACTGCATGGCATCACGAAGTTTAGGATAGATTGGATTACTTGGAGGCTTTGTCATATATATTTCAGTCTTAAATTTTGTAACAATATAGAAAATTGAGCTAGTTTAACGTGGACGTTAGATTTGTGTCATTTCAAGTTGATGGAAAAGGTAAAATGATCATTCTAGATTGAGCATTGGTGCTCATTGAAGAAATACTTATAAATGAAGCATAATGCATGGCATCACGCAGTTCGGAATACATTAAAATACTTGGAGGGGTTGTCGTATCTATTTCAATCTAAATTTTTGTCACAACCAAGAAAATGTAGCTAGCTTGACGTGGACGTTAGATTTGTGTCATTCAGAGCTATTAATCAAAAGTTACGGACAATTTACTGTCGAAATGTCAAGTTGATCAGCTAGTTCAATTGATCATTCTAGACTGAGCATTGGTGCTCATTGAGTAAATGCTTATAAATGAACCATAATGCATGGGATCACGCTGTTTGAAATATATTGGATTACTTGGAGGCTTTGTCATAACTATTTCAGTCTTTAATTTTGTCACAATATAAAAAATTCAGGTAGCTTAACATGGGAGTTGGATTCGTTTCACTCTGAGCTCTAAATCAAACGTTATGGACGATTTAGTGCGGACATGCCACGTTGATCAAGAAGTTAAAATGGTCATTTTAAACTGAGAATTGGTACTCAGTGAGTAAAAACTTATAAATAGAGCATACATTATGGCATCATGCAGCTTGGGATAGATTGGAAGACTTGAGGGCGTTGTCAGAGCCATTCAAGTCTTAAATTTTATCACAACATAGAAAATTTATCTAACTTAACGTGGGCATTGAATTCGTGTCATTCTTAGCTCTAAATCAAAGTTACGGACAATTTAGTGCGGATATTTCAAGTGTATCGGCCAGTTAAAATGATCATTCCAAATGATCATTTGTGCTCAGTGAGTAAATTCTTATAAATAAAGCATACTGCATGGCTTCACGAAGCTAAGGATAGATTGGATTACTTGGAGGCTTTGTCGTATATATTTCAGTCTTAAATTTGGTCACAATATAGAAATTTGAGCTAGCTTAACGTGGGCGTTAAATTCATGTCATTTTGAGCTCTAAATAAAAAGTTATGCATGATTTAGTGTGGACATTTCGAATTGATAGACAAGGTAAAATGATCATACTAGACTGAGCATTGGTGCTCATTGAGTAAATGCTTATAAATGAATCATAATTCATGGCATCACGCACTTTGGGATAGATTGGATTACTTGGAAGGGTTGTCGTATCTATTTCAATCATAATGTTTGTCACAACATAAAAAATTGAGCTAGATTAACATGGGTGTTGGATTCGTGTTATTATGAGCTCTAAATCAAAATTTACGGACGATTCAGTGCGGACATGTCATGTTGATCAAGAAGTGAAAATGATCATTCTAGACTGAGAATTGGTGGTCAGAGAGTAAAGGCTTATAAATAAAGCATATAATATGACCTCATGCAGTTAGGGATAGATAGGAAGATTTAGAGGCGTTGTCACAGCCATTCAAGTCTTAAATTTTATCACAACATAGAAAATTGAGTTAGATTAACGTGGACATTGGATTCGAGTCATTCTAAGCTTTAAATCAAATGTTACGGGCAATTTAGTGCGGACATGTCAAGTGTTTCGGCCAGTTAGAATGATCATTCCAAATGATCATTGGTGCTCAGTGAGTAAATTCTTATAAATGAAGCATTATGCATGGCATCACGAAGTTTAGGATAGATTGGAATAATTGGAAGCTTTGTCGTATATATTTTAGTGTCAAATTTTGTAACAATATTGAAAATTGAGCTAGCTTAACGTGGGCTTTAGATTCGTGTTATTTTGAGCTCTAAATAAAAAGTTATGGACGATTTAGTGTAAACACTTCAAGTTCATGGACAAGGTAAAATGATCATTCTAAATTGAGCATTGGTACTCATTGAGTAAATGGTTATAAATGAAGCATAATGCATGGCATCACGCAGTTTTGGATAGATTAGATTACTTGGAGGGGTTGTCGTATCTATTTCAATCCAAATTTTTGTCACAACCGAGAAAATTGAGCTAGCTTAATGTGGGCGTTGGATTCGTGTCATTCAGAGCTCTTAATCAAAAGTTACGGGCAATTTACTGTAGACATTTCAAGAGTATCAGCCAATTCAAATAATCATTCTAGACTGAGCATTGGTGCTCATTGAGTAAATGCTTATAAATGAACCATAATGCATGGCATCACACTGTTTGGAATATATTGGATTACTTGGAAGCTTTGTTGTATCTATTTCAGTCTTTAATTTTGACACAATATAAAAAATTGAGGTAGTTTAACATGGGCGTTGGATTTATTTCATTCTAAGCTCTAAATCAAAAGTTACGAACGATGTAGTGCCGACATGTCATGTTGATCAAAAACTTAAAATGGTCATTCTAGTATGAGAATGGGTGCTCAGTGAGTAAAGGCTTATCAATAGAGCATATATTATGGCATCTTGCAGTTTGGGATAGATTGGAAGACTTGGAGGCATTGACATAGCGGTTCAAGTCCTATTTTTTGTCACAATATAGAAAATTGATCTAGATTAATGTGGGCATTGGATTTGTGTCATTTGGAGCTCTAAATCAAAGTTATGGACGATTTAGTGCGGACATTTTAATTGTATCGGCCAGTTAAAATGATCATTACAAATGATCATTGGTGCTTAGTGTGTAAATTCTTATAAATAAAGTATACTGCATGGCATCACAAAGCTTAGGATAGATTGGATTACTTGGAGGCTTTGTCGTATATATTTCATTCTTAAATTTTGTCACAATGTAGAAAATTGAGCTACCTTAATGTGGGCGTTAGATTCGTGTCATTTAGAGCTCTAAATAAAACGTTATGTACGATTTAGTGTAGACATTTCAAGTTGATGGACAAGGTAAAATCATCATTCTAGAATGAGCATTGGTGCTCATTGAGTAAATTCTTTATAAATGAATCATAATGCATGACATCACGTATTTTGGGATAGATTGGATTACTTGAAGGGGTTTTGGAATCTATTTCAATCTTAAATTTTGTCACAATATAGAAAATTGAGCTAGCTTAACGTGGGTGTTGGATTCGTGTCATTCTGAGCTCTAAATCAAAAGTTACGGATGATTCAGTGGGGACATGTCATGTTGATCAAGAAAATACAATTATCATTCTAGACTGAGAATTGGTGCTCACTGAGTAAAGGCTTATAAATAAAGCATACATTATAGCATCACGAAGTTTTGGATAGATTGGAAGACTTGGAGGCGTTGTCACAGCCATTCAAGTCTTAAATTTTGTCACATCATAGAAAATTGATCTAGTTTAACGTGGACATAGGGTCCGTGTCATTCTGAGCTCTAAATCAAAGTTAAGGGCGATTTAGTGCGGACATTTCAAGTGTGTCGGGCAGTTAAAATGATCATTGCAAATGATCAATGGTGCTCAGTGAGTAAATTCTTATAAATAAAGCATACTGCATGGCATCATGAAATGTAGGGTACATTGGATTACTTGGAGGCTTTGTCGTATATATTTCAGTCTTAAGCTTTGTCACAATGTAGAAAAATTGAGCTTGATTAACGTGCGCGTTGGATTCGTGTCATTTTGAGCTCTAAATAAAAATTTATGGACGATTTTGTGTAGACATTTCAAGTTGATGGACAAGGTAAAATGAGCATTCTAGACTGAGCATTGGTGCTCATTGAGTAAATGCTTATAATTGAATCATAATGCATGGCATCACGCCGTTTGGGATAGATTGGATTACAGGGAGGGTTGCCATATCTATTTCAATCATAATTTTTGTCACAATATAGAAAATTGAGCTAGCTTAACATGGGTGTTGGATTCGTGTCATTCTAAGCTCTAAATCAAAAGTTACGGATGATTCAGTACGGACATGTCATGTGTATCGGCTAGTTAAAATGATCATCCCAAATGATCATTGGTGCTTAGTGAGTAAATTATTATAAATGAAGCATACTGCATGACATCACGAAATTTAGGATAGATTGGATTACTGGAGGCTTTGTCGTATGTATTTCGGTCTTAAATTTTGTAACAGTATAGAAAATTGAGCTAGCTTAACGTGGGCGTTAGATTCGTGTCATTTTGAGCTCTAAATAAAAAGTAATGGACGATTTAGTCTAAACATTTCAAGTTCATGGACAAGGTAAAATGATCATTTTAGACTGAAATTGGTGCTCATTGAGTAAATGCTTATAAATGAAGCATAATGCATGAAATCACGCTGTTTGGGATAGACTGGATTACTTGGAGGGGTTGTCGTATCTATTTCAATCTTAATTTTTTTCACAACCAAGAAATTGAGATAGCTTAACGTGGGCTTTGGATTCGTGTCATTCAAAGCTTTTGATCAAACGTTATGGGAAATTTACTATTGACATGTCAACTTGATTGGCCAGTTCAAATGATCATACTAGACTGAGCATTGGTGCTCATTGAGTAAATGCTTATAAATGAACCATAATGCATGGCATCACGCTGTTTGGAATATATTGGATTATTTGAAGGCTTTGTCGTATATATTTCAGTCTGAAATTTTGTCAAAACGTAGGAAATTGATCTAGCTTAACGTTGGCATTGGATTCGAGTCATTCTAAACTCTAAATAAAAAGTTACGGTCAATTTAGTGCGGACATGTCAAGTGTATTGGCCAGTTAAAATGATCATTGTAAATGATCATTGGTGCTTAGTGAGTAAATGCTTACAAATGAAGTGTATTGCATGGCATCACAAAGTTTTGGTAGATTGGATTACTTGGAGGCTTTTTCGTATATATTTCAGTCTAAACTTTTGTAACAATATTGAAATTTGAGCTAGCTTAACGTGGGCGTTAGATTCGTGTCATTTTGAGCTCTAAAAAAAGTTATGAACGATTTAGTGTAAACATTTCAAATTCATGGACAAGGTAAAATAATAATTCTGGACTGAGGATTGGTGCTCATTGAGTAAATGCTTATAAATGAAGGATAATGCATGGCATCAGGAAGTTTGGGATAGATTGGACTACTTGGAGGGGTTTTCGTATATATTTTGGTTTTTAATTTTGTCACAATGTAGAAAATTGAGCTAGTTTAACGTGTGCGATAGATTTTGTCACAACATAGAAATTTTAGCTAGCTTAACGTGGGCATTGGATTCGAGTATTGTAAGCTCTAAATAAAAAGTTGCGGATGATTGAATGCGTACATGTCAAGTTGATCGGCCAGTTCAAATCATCATTCGAAATGATCATTGGTGCTTAGTGAGTAAATGCTTATAAATGAAGCATACTACATGGCATCACGAAGTTTTGGATAGATTGGATTAGGTGGAGGCTTTGTCGTATCTATTTCAATCTTAAAGTTTTGTCACAATATAGAAAATTTAGCTAGCTTAACGTGGGCGTTGGATTCGTGTCATTCTGATCTCTAAGTCAAAAATTATGGATAATTTTTAATGCGGAAATGATCATTAGTGCTCAGAGAGTAAATGCTTATAAATGAAGCATACTGCATGGCATTACAAAATTTGGAATAGATTGGATTACTTGGAGGCTTTGTGATTTCTATTTCAATCATAAAATTTGTCACAATATAGAAAATTGAGCTAGATTAACGTGGACGTTAGATTCGTGTCATTTTGAGCTCTAAATCTGAAGTGACAGAAGTTTTAGTGTAGACATGTCATGTTGATTGGAAATTAAAATGATCATTCTATATTGAGCATTGGTGCTCTGTGAGTAAAGGCTTTTAAATGAAACATACTACATGGCATTACGCAGTTTGGGACAGGTTGGAATACATGGAGGGGTTGTTGTATCAATTTAAATCTAATTTTTATCACAATATAGAAAACTGAGTTTTCTTAACGTGGGCGTTGGATTTGTGTCATTCTAAGCTCTAAATCAAAAGTTACGAATGATTTAATGCAAACATGTCAAGTTGATCGGCCTATTCAAATGATCATTCGAAATGATCATTGGTGCTTAGTGGGTAAATGTTTATAAATGAAGCATACTGCATGGCATCACGAAGTTTGGGATTGATTGGATTACATGGAGTTTTTGTCGTATCTATTTTAGTCTTAAATTTTGTCACAGTATAGAAAATTGAGCTAGCTTAACGTGTGGTTAGTTTCGTATCATTTTGAGCTCTAAATTAAAAGTTACGTAATATTTAGTGCTGACATGTCATGTTGATCGGAAATTAAAATGATCATTCTAGACTGAGCATTTCTACTTAGTGAGTAAAGGCTTATAATTGAAACATACTGCATGGCATCCCATAGTTTGGGATAGATTGGATTATTTGGAGGGGTTTCCATTTCTATTTCTATCTTAATTTTTGTCTTAATATAGAAAATTGAGTTAGATTAACATGGGCGTTGGATTCGTGTCATTCTGAGCTCTAAATCAAAAGTTACGGATGATTAAGTGCGAACATGTCATGCTGATCAAAAAGTTAAAACAATCATTTTAGACTGAGAATCGGTGGTCAGTGAGTAAAGCCTTATAGATGTAGCATACATGATGGCATCAAAAAGTTTGGGATAGATTGGAAGACTTGGAGGCGTTGTCACATCCATTCAAGTCTTATATTTTTTTACAACATTGAAAATTTAGCTAGCTTAATGTGGACATTGGATTTGGTCATTCTTAGCCCTAAATCAAAAGTTATGGGCGACTTAGTGTGCACATGAAAAGTGTATCGGCTAGTTAAAATGACATTCCAAATGATCATTGGTGCTCAGTGAATAAATTTTGTCACAATATTGAAAATTTAGCTACCTTAACATGGGTCTTGGATTCGTATCATTCTGAGCTCTAAATCAAAAGTTACGAACGATTTAGTGTGTACATATCATGTTGATCAAGAAGTTAAAATGGTCATTTTAAACTGAGAATTGGTGGTCAGTAGGTAAAGGCTTATCAATAAAACATACATTGTGCCATCACGGAGTTTGGGATAGATTGGAATACTTGTAGCCATTGTCACATCCATTCAAGTCTTAAATTTTGTCATAACATAAAAAATTGAGCTACCTTAACGTGGGCACTGGATTCTTGTCATTCTGAGCTTTAAATCAAAAGTTACGGGCAATTTAGTGCAGATATGACAAGTGTGTCGGCTTGTTAAAATGATCATTACAAATGATCATTGGTGCTCAGTGAGTAAATTCTTATAAATAAAGCAGTATGGCATCACAAAGTTTTGGATAGATTGGATTACTTGGAGGCTTTGTCATATCTATTTCGGTGTTAAATTTTGTCACAATATTGAAAATTGAGATAGCTTCACTTGAGCGTTAGATTCGTATCATTTTGAGGTCTAAATCAAAAGTTACGAATGATTTACTGCAGACATGTCATGTTGATCAAAAATTAAAATGATCATTCCAATTGATCGTTGGTGCTCAGTGAGTAATTGCATATAAATGAAGCATACTGCATGACATCATGCTGTTCGGGATAGATTAGAAAACTTGGTTGCTTTGTCATATCTATTTGAGTCTTTAATTTTGTCACAATATAGAACATTGAGCTGGCTTAACGTTGGCGTTGGATTAGTGTCATTCTAAGATCTAAACTAAAAGTTATGGACTATTTAGTTCTGACATGTCAAGTTCATGGGCAACTTGAAATGATCATTCTAGACTGAGCATTGGTGTTCATTAAGTAAATGCTTATGAATGAAGCATAATGCATGGCATCACGCAGTTTGGGATATATTGGATTATTTGGAGGCTTTGTCCTATCTACTTTAGTCTTTAATTTTGTCACAATATAGAAAATTGAGCTAGCTTAACGTGGGCGTGGGATTCGTGTCATTGTGAGCTCTAAAAAGGTTACGGACGATTTAGTGCAGAGAAGTCATGTGATTGGCAAGTTAAAATGATCATTATAGTCCTTAGCGAGTATAGGCTTATAAATGAAGCATTCTAAAAATCATCACACAGTTTGGGATATATTGTATTATTTGGAGGCTTTGCTGTATCTACTTCTGCCTTTAATTTTGTCACAATATAGAAAATTGAGCTAGCTTAACGTGGGCATTGGATTCGTGTCTTTTTGAGCTCTAGACTGAGCATTGGTGCTCAATGAGAAAAGGCTTTAAAATGAAGCATTCTGAATTGCATCACGCTGTTTGGGATATATTGTATTACTTGGAGGCTTTGTTGTATCTACTTCAGTATTTAAAATTATCAGAACACAGAAAATTGAGCTATCTAATGTGGGCGTTGGATTCGTCTCATCCTGAGCTCTAAATATAAAGTTATGGATGGTTTTGTGCATACATGTCATGTTGATAGACGAGTTAAACTGATCATTCAAGACTGAGCATTGGTGCGCAACAAGGAAAGGCTTATAAATGAAGCTTACTGCATGACATCATACAGTTTGTGATATATTGGATTACTTGGTTGCTTTGTCGTATCTATTTCAGTATTTAATATAGAAAATTGAGCTAGCTTAACGTGAGCATTGGAGTCGTATCATTCCGAGCTCTAAAAAAAGTTACGGAAGATTTAGTGCAGACATGTCATATTGATCAGCAAGTTAAAATGATCATTCTATATTGAGCATTGGTGCTTAGCGAGTAAAGGCTTACAAATGAGGCATTTTAAATTGCTTCATGCAGTTCAAGATATATTGTATTACTTGGAGGCTTTGTTGTATCTACTTCAATCTTTAATTTTGTCACAATATAGAAAATTAAGGCAGCTTAGCTTGGGCATTGGATTTATGTCATTTTGAGTTCTAAATCAAAAGTTTCGGACGATTTAGTGGAGACATGTAATGTTGATCAGCGAGTTAAAATGATCATTCTGGATTGAGCATTGGATTTATGTCATTTTGAGCTCTAACTCAAAAGTTTTGGACAATTTAGTGCAGACATGTCATATTGATTAGCAAGTTAAAATGATCATTCTGGACTGAGCATTCGTACTTAGTTAATAAAGGCTTATAAATGAAGCATACTGCATGGCATCACACAGTTAGGGATAGATTGGAACACTTGGAGGCTTTCTTGCACGTATTTTAGTATTAAATTTTTTCACAACATAGAAAATTGAGCTAGCTTAACGTGGTTGTTGGATTCGTGTCATTCAGAGCTCTAAAGCAATAGTTACGGGCGATATAGTGCGGACATGTCAAGTTAACCGGCCAGTTAAATTGATCATTCCAAAAATGATCATTGGTTCTCAGTGAGTAAATGCTTATAAATGAAGAATAGTACATGGCATCACGAAGTTTATGATAGATTGGATTACTTGGAAACTTTGTCGTATCTATTTTAGTCTTTAATTTTGTCACAATATAGAAAATTGAGCATGCTTAATGTGGGCATTGGATTCGTGTCATTCGGTGCTCTAAAAAAAGTTACAAACGATTTAGTTCATACATGTCATGTTGATCGGCAAGTCAAAATGATCATTCTAGACTGAGCATTGATGCTCAGCGAGTAAAGGTTTATAAATGAAGCATTCTTAACTGCATCACGCAGTTTGTGATATATTGTATTAATTGGAGGCTTTGTTGTATCTACTTCAGTCTTTAATTTTGTCTCAATATAGAAAATTAAGATAGCTTAACGTGGGTATTGGATTTATGTCATTCTGAGCTCTAAATCAAAAGTTATGGGGGATTTAGTGTAGACATGTCATGTTGATCAGCAAGTTAAAATGATCATTCTAGATTGAGCATTGGTGCTCAGTGAATAAAAGATTATAAATGAAGCATACTACATGACATTACGCAGTTTGGGTTAGATTGGAAGACTTGGAGGCTTTGTCATAGATATTTCAGTGTTAAATTTTTTCTCAACATAGAAAATTGAGCTAGCTTAACGTGGGTGTTGGATTAGTGTGATTCCGAATTCTAAATCAATAATTATAGGCGATATAGTGCGTACATGTCAAGTTAATTGACCACTAAAAATGATCATTCCAAAAATGATCATGTGTGCTCAGAGAGTAAATGATTATAAATGAAGCATAGTACATGGTATCACGAAGTTTTTGATAGATTGGATTACTTAAAGACTTTTTCGTATCTATTTCAGTCCTAAGTTTTGTCACAATATAGAAAATTGAGCTGGTTTAACATGGGCGTTGGATTCGTGTCATTCGCTGCTCTAAATCAAAAGTTATGGACGATAAAGTGGTGACATGTCAAATTCATGTGCAAGTTGAAATGATCTTTCTAGATTGAGCATTGGTGCTCATCGAGTAAATGCTTATAAATGAAGCATAATGCATGGTATCACGCAGTTTGGGATATATTCGTTTACTTGGAGGCTTTGTCGTATCTACTTCAGTGTTTAATGTTGTAACAATATAGAAACTTGAGCGAGCTTAACGTGGGCGTTGGATTCGTGTCATTCTGAGATCTAACACAAGTTACGGACGATTTATTGCAGGCATGCCATGTTGGTCGGCAAGATAAAATGATCATTCTAGTGCTGAGAAAGTATAGGCTTATAAATGAAGCATTCTGATTCACATCACCAAGTTTGGGATATATTGTATAACTTGGAGGCTTTGTTGTATCTACTTCAGTCTTTAGTTGTGTCATAACATAGAAAATTGAGCTAGCTTAACGTGGGCGTTGTATTAGTGTCATTCTGACCTCTAAAAAACAGTTTCGGACGATTTAATCCACACATGTCATGTTGATCGGCAAATTAAAATGATCATTTTAGACTTAGCATTGGTGCTCAGCGAGTAATGGCTTATAAATGAAGCATTTTGAATTGCATCGCGCAGTTTGGGATATATTGTATTACTTGGAGGCTTTGTTTTTTCTACTTCATTCTTTAATTTTATCACAATATAGAAAATTAGATAGCTTAGCATGGGCGTTGGATTCATGTTATTCTTAGCTCTAAATCAAAAGTTTTAGGTGATTTAGTGCGCACTTGTCAAGTTGATCGGCTAGTTAAAATGATTATTCCAAAAATGATCATTAGTGCTCATCGAGTAAATGCTTATAAGTGAAGCATAGTACATAGCATCACGAAGTTTGGGATAAATTGGATTACTTGGAGGCTTTGTGGTATGTATTTCAGTTTAATATTTTTTCATAATATAGAAAACTTAGCTAGCTTAGCGCGGGCATTGGATTTATGTCATTCTGAGCTCTAAATCAAAAGATTCGGAAGATTTAGTGCAGACATGTAATGTTGATCAGCAAGTAAAAATGATCATTCTAGACTGAGCATTGGATTTATGTCATTCTGAGCTCTAACTCAAAAGTTTCGGACGATTTAGTGCAGACATGTCATATTGATCATTCTAGACTGAGCATTGATGCTCAACGAGTAAAGGCTTATAAATGTAGCATTCTTAACTGCATCATGTAGTTTGTGATATATTGTATTACTTGGAGGCTTTGTTGTATCTACTTTAGTCTTTAATTTTGTCGCAATATTGAAAATTAAGCTAGTTTCATGTGGGCTTTGGATTTCTGTCATTCTGAGCTCTAAATCAAAAGTTACGAGGGATTTAGTGTAGAAATGTCATGTTGATCAGCAAGTTAAAATGATCATTCTAGACTGAGCATTGGTGCTCAGTGAATAAAGGATTATAAATGAAGCATACTACATGGCATTACGCAGTTTGGGTTAGATTGGAACACTTGTAGGCTTTGTCGCAGCTATTTCAGTGCTAAATTTTTTCTCAACATAGAAAATTGAGCTAGCTTAACGTGGGTGTTGGATTAGTGTGATTCCGAATTCTAAATCAATACTTATAGGCGATATAGTGCGGACATCTCAAGTTAATCGGCCACTTAAAATGATCGTTCCAAAAATGATCATGTGTGCTCAGAGAGTAAATGCTTATAAATGAAGCGTAGTACATGGTATCACGAAGTTTTTGATAGATTGGAGGCTTTGTCATATCTATTTCAGTCCTAAATTTTGTCACAATATAGAAAATTGAGCTGGCTTAACATGGGCGTTAGATTCGTGTCATTCGCAGCTCTAAATCAAAAGTTATGGACGATAAAGTGGTGACATGTGAAGTTCATGGGCAAGTTGAAATGATCTTTCGGGATTGAGCATTGGTGCTCATTGAGTAAATGCTTATAAATGAAGCATAATGCATGGTATCACGCAGTTTGGGATATATTGGATTACGTGGAGTCTTTGTCGTATCTACTTCAGTGTTTAATGTTGTAACAATCTAGAAAATTGAGCTAGCTTAACGTGGACGTTGGATTCGTGTCATTCTGAGCCCTAAAAAAAGTTACGGACGATTTATTGCAGACATGTCATGTTGGTCGGCAAGATAAAATGATCATTCTAGTGCTCAGAAAGTATAGGCTTATAAATGAAGCATTTTGAATTGCATCACGCAGTTTGGGATATATTGTATTACTTGGAGGCTTTGTTTTATCTACTCCATTCTTTAATTTTATCACAATATAGAAAATTAAATAGATTAGCATGGGCGTTGGATTCATGTTATTCTTAGCTCTAAATAAAAAGTTTCAGGTGATTTAGTGCGCACTTGTCAAGTTGATCGGATCGTTAAAATGATTTTTCTAAAAATTATCATTGGTGCTCATCAAGTAAATGCTTATAAGTGAAGCATAGTACATTCCATCACGAAGTTTGGGATAAATTGGATTACTTGAAGGCTTTGTGGTATGTATTTCTGTTTAAATTTTGTCATAATATAGAAAACTGAGCTAGCTTAGCGTGGGGATTGGATTTATGTCATTCTGACCTCTAAATCAAAAGTTTTGGACGATTTAGTGCAGACATGTAATGTTGATCAGCAAGTTAAAATGATCATTCTGGACTGAGCATTGGATTTATGTCATTCTGAGCTCTAACTCAATAGTTTTGGACGATTTAGTGTAGACATGTCATATTGATTAGCAAGTTAAAATGATCATTCTGGACTGAGCATTGGTACTTAGTTAATAAATACTTATAAATGAAGCATATTGCATGGTATCACACAGTTATGGATAGATTGGAAGACTTGGAGGCTTTCTCGCACCTATTTTAGTATTAAATTTTTTCACAACATAGAAAATTGAGCTAGCTTAACGTGGTTGTTGGATTCGTGTCATTCAGAGCTCTAAAGCAATAGTTACGGGTGATATAGTGCGGACATGTCAAGTTAACCGGCCAGTTAAATTGATCATTCCAAAAATGATCATGGGTTCTCAGTGAGTAAATGCTAATAAATGAAGAATAGTACATGGCATCATGAAGTTTATGATAGATTGGATTACTTGGAAGCTTTGTCGTATCTATTTTAGTCTTTAATTTTGTTACAATATAGAAAATTGAGCATGCTTAACGTGGGCGTTGGATTCGTGTCATTCTTTGCTCAAAAAAAAGTTACGAACGATTTAGTTCATACATGTCATATTGATCGGAAAGTTAAAATGATCATTCTGGACTGAGCATTGATGCTCAGCGAGTAAAGGCTTATAAATGACGCATTCTTAACTGCATCACGCAGTTTGTGATATATTGTATTACTTGGAGGCTTTGTTGTATCAACTTCAGTCTTTAATTTTGTCGCAATATAGAAAATTGAGCTAGCTTAACGTGGGCATTGGATTTATGTCATTCTGAGCTCTAAATCAAAAGTTACGGGGGATTTAGTGTAGACATGTCATGTTGATCAGCAAGCTAAAATGATCATTGGTGCTCAGTGAATAAAAGATTATAAATGAAGCATACTACATGGCATTACGCAGTTTGTGTTAGATTGGAAGACTTGTAGGCTTTGTCGCAGCTATTTCAGTGCTAAATGTTTTCTCAACATAGAAAATTGAGCTAGCTTAACGTGGGTGATTCCAAATTCTAAATCAATAATTATAGGCAATATTGTGCGTACATGTCTAGTTAATCGGCCACTTAAAATGATCATTCCAAAAATGATGATGTGAGCTCAGAGAGTAAATGCTTATAAATGAAGCATAGTACATGGTATCACGAAGTTTTTGATAGATTGGATTACTTGGAGGCTTTGTCGTATCTATTTCAATCCTATATTTTGTTAAAATAGAGAAAATTGAGCTGGCTTAACATGGGCGTTTGATACAAGCCTCGATTCAAGGCTTATATGCGCCTGGGTTGTTCGGAGAAGGTTAGGTGAGAAACTCGACCTTAGACTTCTTGGATAGGGGTTTTTGGGTTGGTATTTGATGGAAGGGTGAAGTGAACCACACGAGGGGTGATGAACCTCGTGATAAATCACAAACTTAGAGCTAGGAGGGCTGGTCTCAACTAGGTTCTAAGCGCACAAGATTCTTAGAGAGAAAACTTGTTGGAAGAAAGTTCTACTTTATTAATATCAAAAAGGTTGTCGAACTACAGTGCTGGAAGGAGCCTTATTAATATGCTCGACAGCTTGACCTTCTAGGGTCGACTCAAAGAAAGAAAAGGAAAGATTACAAAAGTGCAAAAATGGAAAATGTACAAAAGTGCATAACCGAAAAAGGACCTATTCCTAAAATGTCTTTGACTCAAGAAATGTAAATATTCTAGATCCTATCCTGCAAAACAGAAAGAGACAAATATTCGTATTGAAAACTTACCTTACTTACCTCACGACCAAGAAATGGAAGGTGGCCGTCCTTGTGGCATGCACGCACCTTGCTCCTAGTCTTCGACTTGGAGTAGGGTTAGGAATCTTCGGGCCCTGACCTCTCTTGCCACTAAATCCCAAGTCTCTGAAGTCCCTTGCATGGTTGAGAAGCCTTTGGACTCTTCTTTGCACTTCTTGCCCATTGTCCTTAGTCGATCTTCCTCTAGGAGCTTGTCGACCCATAAGCTGAACTTGTGGAAGAGTGCTCTTGATCTGCTCCTTGTCATTGCTCCTGGTGGCACTACTGGTGTGTAGACTTCCTCTAGATGCATGTCCTAAAGCTGGTAGCTTATCTTGTCCGAGTTTCCTTGTGCAGAAGTTGAAATGCTCGTGTACTCGGCTGGATTGGCTGTACCGGCTGGACTGTGCGAAGTCTTGGCCGGAATGCATTTAGGACGAGCCAAGTTGATCCTGGAGTTGGCGGCATCACCACGGGAACCGGCGGTGTCATTCACGTCGCCACCAAGTGTGTCGGAAGCTTGGGCCTCTCCGCCGGCAATGCTCATCAGTCTGGTCCTATTGGTCGAGGGTCCAGCGGTACCGCTTGGGCCGGCAGACGTGCCAAATGGCCCGGCTGTTTCGGTCAAGCTTCCTGGTCGGCCAGTCTGGTCTCGTGGCTGGACATACGACCTGATGTCCTCATCTGCGTTGGATTCATGTCATTCGCCGCTCTAAATCAAAAGTTATGGACGATAAAGTGGTGACATGTCAAGTTCATGGGCAAGTTGATATGATCTTTCTAGATTGAGCACTGGTGCTCATTGAGTAAATGCTTATAAATGTAGCATAATGCATGGCATCACGCAGTTTGGGATATATTGGATTGCTTGGAGGCTTTGTCGTATCTACTTCAGTGTTTAATTTTGTAACAATATAGAAAATTGAGCTAGCTTAACGTGCGCATTGGATTCATGTCATTCTGAGCTCTAAAAAAATTTACGGACGATTTATTGCAGACATGTCATGTTGGTCGGCAAGATAAAACAATCATTCTAGTGCTCAGAAAGTATAGGCTTATAAATGAAGCATTCTGAATTACATCACCAAGTTTGGGATATAATGTATTACTTGGAGGCTTTGTTGTATCTACTTCAGTCTTTAGTTTTTTCACAATATAGAAAATTGAGCTAGCTTAACGTGGGCATTGTATTCGTGTCATTCTGACCTCTAAAAAACAGTTTCGGACGATTTAGTCCACACATGTCATGTTGATCGGCAAATTAAAATGATCATTTTATACTGAGCATTGCTGCTCAGCGAGTAAGGGCTTATAAATGAAGCATTCTAAATTGCATCTACTTCATTCTTTAATTTTATCACAATATAGAAAATTAGATAGCTTAGCATGGGCGTTGGATTCATGTTATTCTTAGCTCTAAATCAAAAGTTTTAGGTGATTTAGTGCGCACTTGTCAAGTTGATCGGCTAGTTAAAATGATTATTCCAAAAATGATCATTGGTGCTCATCGAGTAAATGCTTATAAATGAAGCATAGTACATGGCATCACGAAGTTTGGGATAAATTGGATTACTTGGAGGCTTTGTGGTATGTATTTCAGTTTAAATTTTGTCATAATATAGAAAACTGAGCTAACTTAATGTGGGCATTGGATTCGTATGATTCTGACCTCTAAATCAAATGTTATGGACGATTTAGTGTAGAAATGTCAAGATGATGGGCAAATTTAAATGATCATTCTAGATTGCGCATTGGTGCTCACTGAGTAAAGCCTTATAAATGAAGCATAATGCATGACATCACATAGTTTGGGATATATTGGATTAATTAGAGGCTTTGTTGTATCTACTTCAGTATTCAATCAAGTTCCATAGTAATCCCTGATTCCTCACAGCGTAAGAAGGCTTTTATGCAATCACCATGACAGGACCGAAGCGTCACTGCAACATCACACCGAGGCAAAGATGTATCTACTTGAGTATTTAATTTCGTTACAATATAGAAAATTGAGCTAGCGTAACATTAGCGTTAGAGTCATATCATTTTGAGCTCTAAGAAAAATTTATGAACGATTTAATGCAGACATGTCATGTTGATCGGCAAATTAAAATGATTATTCTAGACTAAGCATTGGTGCTTAGCGAGTAAAGGCTTATAAATGAGGCATTCTAAATTGCATCACGCAGTTTGGGATAAATTGTATTACTTGGAGGCTTTGTTGTATCTACTTTAGTCTTTAATTTTGTCACAATATAGAAAATTGAGCTAGCTTAGTGTGGGTGTTGGATTCGTCTCATTCTGAGGTCTAAATTAATAGCTATAGGCGATATAGTACAGACATGTCAAGTTAATCGGCCAGTTAAAATGATCATTCCGAAAATGATCATTTGTACTCAGTGATTAAATGCTTATAAATGAAGAATAGTACATGGCATCACGAAGTTTATGATAGATTGGATTACTTGGAGGCTTTGTCGCATCTATTTTACTCTTTAATTTTCTCACAATATGATAGATTGGATTACTTGGATGATTTAGTGCTGACATGTCAAGTTGACGGGTAGTTAAAATGATCATTCTAAACTGAGCATTGGTGCTCATTTAGTAAAATCCTTATAAATGAAGCATAATGCATGGCATCACGCAGTTTGGGATATATTGTATTACTTGGAGGCTTTGTTGTATCTACTTCAGTCTCTAATTTTGTCACAATTTAGAAAATTGAGCTAGCTTAACGTGGGTGTTGGATTTGACTCATTTTGAGCTCTAAATAAAAAGTTACGAATGATTTATTGCAGACATGTCAGTTTAATTGGCGAGTGAAACTGATCATTCAAGACTAAGCATTGGTGCTCAGCGAGTAAAGGCTTATAAATACCGCATACTACATTGCATCACGCAGTGTAGGATAGATTGGAAGATTTGTAGGCTCTGTCATAGCTATTTTGGTCTTAAATTTTGTCACAATATAGAAAATTGAACAAGTTTAGCGTGAGCGTTGGATTCGTGTCATTCTACGCTCTAAATAAAAAGTTACAGGCGATTTAGTGTGGACATGTCAAGTTGATCGGCCAACTAAAATGATTATTACAAAAATGATCATTGGTGCTCAGAGAGTATTGCTTATAAATGAAGCATAATACATGGCATCACGAAATTTATGATATATTAGATTAATTGGAGGCTTTTTCATATCTATTTCAATCTTAAATTTTGTCACAATATAGAAAATTGAGCTACCTTAATGTGGGCATTGGATTCATGTCATTCTGAGCTCTAAACAAAAGTTATGAACGATTTAGTGCGAACATGTCAAGTTGATGGGCAAGTTAAAATGGTCATTCTAGACTGAGTATTAGTGCTATTAAGTAAATGCTTATAAATGAAGCATAATGCATGGCATAACGCAATTTGGGATAATTGGATTACTTGGAGGCTTTGTCGTCTCTACTTTAGTCTTTAATTTTGTCACAATATAAAAAATTGAGCTAGCCTAACGTGGGCATTGGATTCATGTCATACTGAGCTCTAAAAAAAGTTACGGACGATTTAGTGCACACATGTCATGTTGATTGGGAAGTTAAAATGATTATTCTAGACTGAGCAATTATACTCAGCGAGTAAAGGCTTATAAATGAAGCATTTTGAATTGCATCACACAGTTTGGGATATATTGTATTACTTGGAGGCTTTGTCATATCTACTTTAGATGTTAATTTTGTCACAATATAGAAAATTGAGCTAGCTTAACGTGGGGGTTGGATTAGTCTCATTCTTAGCTCTAAATAAAAAGTTACTGATGATTTAGTGTAGACATGTCATGTTGATCGACAAGTTAAAGTGATCATTCAAGTATGAGCATTGGTGCATAGCGAGTAAAGGCTTATAAATGAAGCATACTCCATTGCATCACGCTGTTTGGGATAGATTGGCATATTTGGAGGCTCTTTCATAGCTATTTTAGTCTTAAATTTGGTCACAATATAGAAAATTTGGCTCGCTTAGCAAGGACCTTGGATTCGTGTCATTATGAGCTCTAAATAAAAAGTTATAGGCGATTTAGTGCGGAGATGTCAAGTTGATGTGCAAGCAGTGGTGCTCCTTGAGTAAAGGCATACAAATGAAGCATAATGTAGGACATCACGCAGTTTGGGATAGATTGGATTACTTGGAGGCTTTTTCGTATCTATTTCGTTCTTTAATTTTGTCACAATGTAGAAAATTAAGCTAGCTTAACGTGGCCGTTGGATTCGTATCTTTCGGAGCTCAAAAAACAAGTTACGAACGATTTAGTGCAGACATGTCATGATGATCGGCAAGTTCAAATGATCATTCTAGACTGAGCATTACTGCTCAGCGAGTAAAGGCTTATAAATGAAGTGTTGTGAATTGCATCACGCAGTTTGGGATATATTGTATTACTTGATGGCTTTGTCGTATAAAGTTCACTCTTAAATTTTGTCCCAATATAGAAAATTGGGCTAGCTTAACGTGGGTGTTGGATTCGTCTCATTCTAATCTACAAGAAAAAGTTACGGACGATTTTGTGCAGACATGTCACGTTGTTCTGCGAGATAAACTGATCATTTAAGAATGAGCATTGGTGCTAAGAAATTAAAGGATTATAAATGAAGCATACTGCATTGTATCACGCAGTTTGGGATATATTGGAAGATTTGGAGGCTCTGTCGTAACTAGTTTAGTCTTCGATTTTGTCACAATATAGAAAATTGAGCTAGCTTAATTTGGGCGTTGGATTCGTGTCGTTCCAAGCTCTAAATCAAAAGTTATGGATGATTTTGTACTTATATGTCAAGTTGATGGGTAAGTTAAAATGATCATTCTAGATTGAGCATTGGTGCTCATTGAGTTAAGGCTTATAATTGATGTATACAGCATGGCATCACGCATTTGGGATAAATTAGAAGACTTGGAGGCTTTTTCGGAGCTCTTTCAGTTTTAAATTTTGTCACAACATAGAAAATTGAGCTAGCTTAACGTGGGCGTTGGATTTATGTTGTTCTAAGCTCTAAATCTAAGGTTACAGCGATTTAGTGTGGACATGTCATGTTGATCGACAAGATAAAATGATCATTCCAAATGATCATTGGTTTTGAATGAGTAAATGCTTATAAATGAAGCATATTGCATTGCATCACGTAGTTTGAGATAGATTAGCAGATTTGGAAGCTTTGTCGTAGCTATTTTAGTCATAAATGTTTGTCACAATATTGAAAATTGAGCTAGCTTGACGTGGGCGTTGGATACGTGTCATTCTGAGCTCTAAATCAAAAGTTATAGGCAATTTAGTGCGGACATGTCAAGTTGATGTGCAAGTTAAAATGATCATTCTATATTGTTGCTTATTGGGTAAAGGCTTATAAATGAAGCATAATGCATGGCATCACGCAGTTTAGGATATGTTGGATTAGTTGGAGGCTTTGTCCAATGAGCTTACATGTAAATGTGGGCATTGAATTCCTATCATTATGAGCTCTAAATAAAAAGTTATGGACGATTTAATGCTAACATGTCAAGTTTATGGGCAAGTTAAAATGATCATTCTAGATTGAGAAGTGGTGCTAATTGAGTAAATGCTTATAAATGAAGTATAAGGCATGGCATCACACATTTTGTGATATATTGGATTACTTGGAGACTTTGTCGTATCTACTTCAATCTTTAATTTTGTGACAATATAGAAAATTGGGCTAGCTCAACGTGGGCGTTGGATTCGTGTCATTCTGAGCACTTAATCAAAAGTCACAAGCGATTTAGTGCGGAAATGTCAAGTTGATCGGGCAGCTAAAACGATCATTCCAAAAATGATCATTGGTGCTCAGTGAGTAAATGCTTATAAATGAAGCATAGTACATGGTATCACGAAGTTTGGGATATATTGGATTATTTGGACGTTTGATCGTATCTATCTCAGTCTTAAATTTTTAACGATATAGAAAATTGAGCTAGTATGGTGTCATTCTTAGCTCTAAATCAAAATATATGGGCGATTTAGTGCTGACATGTCAAGTTGATAGGCAAGTTAAACTGATCATTCTAGACAGAGCATTGGGGCTCTTTGAGTAAATGCTTATAAATGAAGCGTAATGCATAGCATAACATAGTTTGGGATATATTGGATTACTTGGAGGCTTTGTTTTATCTATTTCAGTCTTATAGTTTTCCAAAATATAGAAAATTAATCTAGTATAACGTGGGCATTGGATTCATGTCATTCTGAGCTCTAAATAGAAAGTTATAGACGATTTAGTTGAGACATCTCAAGTTGATTAGCATGTTAAAATTATCATTCTAGACTGAGTATTGGTGCTCATTGAGCAAACTCTTATAAATGAAGCATAATGCATGGCATCACGCAGTTTGGAATATATTGGATCACTTTTAGGTTTTGTCGTATCTACTTCAGCTTTTAATTTTGTAACAATATAGAAAATTGAGTTAGCTTAGCGTGGGTGTTGGATTTGTGACATTTGGAGCTCTAAATCAAAAGTTACAAGCGATTTAGTGCGGAAATGTCAAGTTGATCGGCCAGGTTCAATGATAGTTCCAAAAAATGATCATTGGTGCTCAGTGAGTAAATGCTTTTAAATGAAGCAAAGTACATGGCATCACAAAGTTTGGGATGGATTGGATTACTTGGAGGCTTTTTTGTATCTATTTCAATCTTAAATTTTGTCACGACATAGAAAATTGAGCTAGCTTAACGTGGGTGTTGAAGTCGTGTCATTATGAGCTTTAAATCAAAATTTATCGACGATTTAGTTGAGACATGTCAAGTTGATCAACAAGTTGAAATGATCATTCTAGACTGAGCATTGGTGGACATTGTGTAAATTCTTATAAATGAAGCATAATGCATGGCATCCACAGTTTGAGATACATTGAATTACGAGGTCGCTTTGTTGTATCTATTTCAGTCTTTAGTTTTGTCAATATATAGAAAGTCGAGCTACCTTAACGTGGGTGTTGGATTTGTGTCGTTCTAATCTTTAAATCAAAAGTTATGGACGATTTAGTGCTGACATGTCAAGTTGATGGGCATACTAAAATGATCATTCTAGACTGAGCATTGGTGGTTGTTGAGTAAATGCTTATAAATAAAGCATAATGCATGGCATCACGCATATTGGGATATATTGGATTACTTGTAGGCTTTATCTTATCTACTTCAAATTTTAATTTTGTCACAATATAGAAAACTGAGCTAGCTGAACGTGGGCATTGGATTCGTGTCATTCTGAGCTCGAACAAAAGTTACCGACCATTTAGGGCAGACATGTCATGATGATCGGCAAGTTCAAAGGATCATTCTACACTGAGCATTGGTGCTCAGCGAGTAAAGGCTTATAAATGAAGCATTCTGAATTACATCACGCAGTTTTGGATATATTGTATTACTTGAAGGCTTTGTCGTATCTACTTCAGTCTTCAATTTTGTCACAACATATAAAATTAGACTAGCTTAACGTGGGTGTTGGATTCGTCCCATTTTGATCAATAAATAAAATGTTATTGACGATTTTGTGCAAAGATGTCATGTTGATCGGCAAGTTAAACTGATCATTCAAGAGTGAGCATTGGTGGTCAAAAAGTAAAGGCTTATAAATGAAGAATAATGCATTGTATCACGAAGTTTGGTATAGATTGGAAGATTTGGAGGATTTTTCGTAGCTATTTTACTTTTAAATTTTGTCACAATATTGAAAATTGAGGTAGCTTAGTGTAGGCCTTGGATTCATGTCATTCTGAGCTCTAAATCAAAAGTTATATACGATTTAGTGCGATCATGTCAAGTTTATGTGCAAGTTAAAATGATCATTCTAGACTGAGAATTGATGTTCATTGTGTAAAGGCTGACTAAATGAAGCATTTAGTGCAAACTTGTCATGTTGATCATCGAGTTAAACTGATCATTCAAGAGTGAGCATCGGTGCTCACAAAGTAAAGACTTATAAATAAAGCATTCTACAAGGAATCACGAAGTTTGGAATAGATTGGAAGATTTGTAGGCTCTGTCATAGCTATTTCAGCCTTAAATTTTGTCACAATATAGAAAATTGAGATAGCTTAGCGTGGGTCTTGGATTCGTGTCATTTTGAGCTCTAAATCAAAAGTTACTGGCGATTTAGTGCTGACATGTCAAGTTGATAGGCAAGTTAAACTGATCATTCTAGACAGAGCATTGGGGCTCTTTGAGTAAATGCTTATAAATGAAGCGTAATGCATAGCATAACATAGTTTGGGATATATTGGATTACTTGGAGGCTTTGTTTTATCTATTTCAGTCTTATAGTTTTCCAAAATATAGAAAATTAATCTAGTTTAACGTGGGCATTGGATTCATGTCATTCTGAGCTCTAAATAAAAAGTTATAGACGATTTAGTTGAGACATCTCAAGTTGATTAGCATGTTAAAATTATCATTTTAGACTGAGTATTGGTGCTCATTGAGCAAACTCTTATAAATGAAGCATAATGCATGGCATCACGCAGTTTGGAATATATTGGATCACTTGTAGGTTTTGTCGTAACTACTTCACCTTTTAATTTTGTCACAATATAGAAAATTGAGTTAGCTTAGCATGGGCGTTGGATTTGTGACATTTGGAGCTCTAAATCAAAAGTTACAAGCGATTTAGTGTGGAAATGTCAAGTTGATAGGCCAGGTTTAATGATCGTTCCAAAAATGATCATTGGTGCTCAGTGAGTAAATGCTTTTAAATGAAGCACAATACATGGGATCACAAAGTTTGGGATTGAAAATGAGCTAGCTTAACGTGGGTGTTGAAGTTGTGTCATTATGAGCTTTAAATCAAAATTTATGGATGATTTAGTTGAGACATGTCAAGTTGATCAGCAAGTTGAAATGATCATTCTAGACTGAGCATTTGTGCTCATTGAGTAAATTCTTATTAATGAAGCATCATGCATGGCATCCACAGTTTGAGGTATATTGAATTACGAGGAGGCTTTGTTGTATCTATTTCAGTCTTTAGTTTTGTCAATATACAGAAAAACGAGCTACCTTAACGTGGGCGTTGGATTCGTGTCGCTCTAATCTCTAAATCAAAAGTTATGGACGATTTAGTGCTGACATGTCAAGTTGATGGGCCTACTAAAATGATCATTCTAGACTGAGCATTGGTGCTTGTTGAGTAAATGCTTATAAATGAAGCATAATGCATGGTATCACGCATATTGGGATATATTGGATTAGTTGTAGGCTTTATCTTATCTACTTCAAATTTTAATTTTGTCACAATATAGAAAACTGAGCTAGCTTAACGTGGGCATTGGATTCGTGTCATTCTGAGCTCGAAAAAAAGTTACGGATGATTTAGGGCTGACATGTCATGATGATCGGCAAGTTCAAATGATCATTCTAGACTGAGCATTGGTGCTCAGCGAGTAAAGGCTTATAAATGAAGCACTCTGAATTGCATCACGCAGTTTGGGATGTATTGTATTACTTGAAGGCTTTGTCGTATCTACTGCAGTCTTCAATTTTGTCACAACATAGAAAATTTGGCTAGCTTAACATTGGTGTTGGATTCGTCCCATTTTGATCTATAAATAAAATGTTACTGACAATTTTGTGCAAACATGTCATGTTGATCGGAAAGTTAAACTGATCATTCAAGAGTGAGCATTGGTGGTCAGAAAGTAAAGGCTTATAAATGAAGAATAATGCATTGTATCACGCAGTTTGGTATAGACTGGAAGATTTGGAGAATTTTTCGTAGCTATTTCACTTTTTAATTTTGTCACAATATAGAAAATTGAGGTAGCTTAGTGTAGTCCTTGGATTTGTGTCATTCTGAGCTCTAAATCAAAAGTTATATACGATTTAGTGCGATCATGTCAAGTTGACTTGCAAGTTAAAATGATCATTCTAGACTGAACATTGGTGTTCATTGAGTAAAGGTTGACTAAATGAAGCATTTAGTGCAAACATGTCATGTTGATCATCGAGTTAAACTGATCATTCAAGAATGAGGATCGGTGCTCACAAACTAAAGGCTTATAAATGAAGCATTCTACAAGGAATCACGAAGTTTGGATTAGATTGGAAGATTGGCAGGCTCTGTCATAGCTATTTCAGCCTTAAATTTTTGTCACAATATAGAAAATTGAGATAGCTTAGCGTGGGTCTTGGATTCGTGTCATTTTGAGCTCTAAATCAAAAGTTACTGGCGATTTAGTGCTGACATGTCAAGTTGATAGGCAAGTTAAACTGATCATTCTAGACAGAGCATTGATGCTCATTGAGTAAATGCTTATAAATGAAGCGTAATGCATGGCATCACATAGTTTGGGATATATTGGATTACCTGGAGGCTTTGTTGTATCTATTTCAGTCTTATATTTTTCCAAAATATAAAAAATTAATCTAGTTTAACGTGGGCATTGGATTCATGTCATTCTGAGCTCTAAATAAAAAGTTATAGACGATTTAGTTGAGACATCTCAAGTTGATTAGCATGTTAAAATTATCATTCTAGACTGAGTATTGGTGCTCATTGAGCAAACTCTTATAAATGAAGCATAATGCATGGCATCACGCAGTTTGGAATATATTGGATCACTTGTAGGTTTTGTCATATCTACTTTAGCTTTTAATTTTGTCACAATATAGAAAATTGAGTTAGCTTAGCGTGGGCGTTGGATTTGTGACATTTGGATTCATTTATTAATGAAGCATTCTACAAGGAATCACGAAGTTTGGAATAGATTGGAAGATTTGTAGGCTCTGTCATAGCTATTTCAGCCTTAAATTTTGTCACAATATAGAAAATTGAGATAGCTTAGCGTGGATCTTGGATTCGTGTCATTTTGAGCTCTAAATCAAATGTTACTGGCGATTTAGTGCGGACATGCCAAGTTGATCGGCCAGTTAAAATGATCATTCCTAAAATTATTATTGGTTCTCAGTGAGTAAATGCATATAAATGAAGCGTAGTACTTGACATCATGAAGTTTTGGGTAGACTGGATTACTTGGAGGCTTTGTCGTCTCTATTTTAGTCTTCAATTTTGTTAAAATATAGCAAATTGAGCTACCTTAATGTGAGTGTTAGATTCTTGTCATTCAGAGCTCTAAATCAAGAGTTGGTGCTCATGTCAAGTTGATGGGCAGGTTAAAATGGTGATTCTAGACTCAGCATTGGTGCTCATTGAGTAAATGCTTATAAATGTATCGTAATGCATGGCATAACGCAGTTTGGGATATATTAGATTACTTGGAGGATTTGTCGTATCTACTTCAGTCTTTAATTTTTTCACAATATAGAAAATTGTGCTAGCTTAACGTTGGCATAGAATGGACGTCCTGTTGAGCTCTAAAAAAAGTTACGGACGATTTAGTGCAAACATGTCATGATGATCGGCAAGTTCAAATGATCATTCTAGACTAAGCATTGCTGCTCAGCAAGTAAAGGCTTATAAATGAATCATTCTGAATTGCATCATGCAGTTTGGGATATATTGTATTACTTGGAGGCTTTTTCTTATCTACTTTAGCTTTTAATTCTGTCACAATATAGAAAATTGAGCTAGTTTAACGTGGGCGTTAGATTCTCTCATTCTGATCTCTAAATAAAAATGATACGGACGATTTAGTGCAAACATCTCATGTTGATCGGCGAGTTAAATTGATTATTCAAGACTGAGCATTGGTGCTCAAAAAGTAAAGGCTTATAAATGAAGCATACTGCATGGCACCACAAAGTTTGGGATAGATTGCAAGATTTATAGGCCCTGTCGTTGCTATTTCAGTCTTAAATTTTGTCAAAATATAGAAATTTGAGCTAGCTTAACGGAGGCGTTCGATTCGTGTTGTCATGTGCTTTTAATCAAAAGTTATCGACGATTTAGTACAGACATGTCAAGTTATTAATGGGCAAGTTAAAATGATCATTCTAGATCGAGCATTGATGGTCATTGAGAAAAGGCTTATAAATGAAACATACAGCATAGCATCACGCAGTTTGGGATAGATAGGAAGACATGGAGGCTTTGTTACAGCTTTTGCAGTCTTAAATTTTGTCACAATACTGAAAATGGAGCTAGCTTAGTGTGTGTGTTGGATTCCTGTCATTCGAAGCTCTAAATCAAAAGTTACAAGCGATTTAGTGCGGACATGTCAAGTTTTTCGGCCAGTTAAAATGACAATTCCAAAAATGATCATTGGTCTCAGAGAGTAAATGCTTATAAAGGAAGGATAGTACATGGCATCAAAAAGTTTAGGATAGATTGGATTACTTGTAGGCTTTGTCGTATCTTTTTCAATCTCAAATTTTGTCACAATATAGAAACTTGAGGTATCTTAACGTGGCGTTGGATTCGTCTCATTCTGAGCTCTAAATTCAAAGTTATGGGCGATTTAATGCAAACAAGTCATGTTGATCGGCGAGTGAAGCTGATCATTGAAGACTCCGCATTGGTGCTCAGCGAGTAAAGGCTTATAAATGAAGCATAATGCATTGGATCACGCAGTTAGGGATAGGTTGGAAGATTTTCAGGCTCTGTCCTAGCTATGTAAGTCTTAAATTTTGCCACAACATAGAAAATTGAGCTAGCTTAGCGTGGGCGCTGGATTCGTGTCATTCTGAACTCTAAATACAAAGTTACAGGCGATTTAGTACGGACATGTCAAGTTGATCGGCCAATTAAAATGAACAAAAATGATCATTGGTGCTCAGTGAGTAAATGCTTATAAATGAAGCATAATGCATGGCATCACGAAGTTTGGGATAGATTGGATTACTTGGAGGCTTTGTCATATCTATTTCAATCCTAAATTTTGTCACAATATAGAAAATTGAGCTAGCTTAATGTGGGCATTGGATTCATGTCCTTCTGAGCACTAAACAAAAGTTATGGACGATTTAGTGCGGACATGTCAAGTTGATGGGCATGTTAAAATGATCATTCTAGACTGAGCTTTAGTGCTCATTAAGTAAATGCTTATGAATAAAGAATAATGCATGGCATAACACAGTTTGGGATAATTGGATTACTTGGAGGCTTTGTCGTATCTACTTTAGTCTTTAACTTTGTCACAATATAAAAATATGAGCTAGCTTAACGTGGGCGTTGGATTCATGTCATTCTAAGCTCCAAAAAAAGTTACGGACGATTTAGTGCACACATGTCATGTTGACCGGGAAGTTAAAATCATCATTCTAGACTGAGCAATTGTGCTCAGCGAGTAAAGGCTTAGAAATGAAGCATTCTGAATTGCATCACGCAGTTTGGGATATATTGTATTACTTGGAGGTTTGCCATATCTACTTTAAACATTAATTTTGTCACAATATAGAAAATTGAGCCAGCTTAACGTGGGGGTTGGGTTTGTCTCATTATGAGCTCTAAATAAAAAGTTACTGAGTATTTAGTGGAGACATGTCATGTTGATCGGCGAGTTAAACTGATCATTCAAGTATGAGCATTGGTGCTCAGCGAGTAAAGGCTTATAAATGAACCATAATGCATTACATCACGCAGTTTGGGAAAGATTGGCATATTTGGAGGCTCTTTCATAGCTATTTCACTCGTAAATTTTGTCACAATATAGAAAATCGAGCTAGCTTACCATGGACCATGGATTCGTCTCATTTTAAGCTCTAAATCAAATGTTATAGGCGATTTAGTGCAGACATGTCAATTTGATGTGCAAGTTAAAATGATCATTCTAGAGTGAGCATTGGTGTTCATTGAGTAAAGGCTTACAAATGAAGCATAATGTAGGGCACCACGCAGTTTGGGATAGATTGGATTACTTGGAGGTTTTGTCGTATCTATTTCAATTTTAAATTTTCACACAATATAGAAAATTGAGCTAGGTAATGTGGGCATTGAATTCGTGTCACTCTGATCTCTAAACAAAAGTTATGAACGATTTAGTGCGGACATGTCAAGTTGATGGGCAAGTTAAAATGATTATTCTAGACTGAGCATAAGTGCTCATTAAGTAAATGCTTATAAATGAAGCACAATGCATGGCATAATGCAGTTTGGGATAATTAGATTTCTTGGAGGCTTTGTCGTATCTACTTTAGTCTTTAATTTTGTCTCATTTTAAAAAATTAAGCTAGCTTAACGTGGGCGTTGGATTCGTGTCATTCCGAGCTATAAAAAAAGTTACAGACGATTTAGTGTAGGCATGTCATGTTGACCGGCAAGTTAAATTGATCATTCTACACTGAGCATTGGTGCTCAGCGAGTAAAGGCTTATAAATGAAGCATTCTGAATTGCATCACGAATTTTGGGATATATTGTATTACTTGGAGGCTTTGTCGTATCTACTTCAGGCTTTAATTTTTTCACAATATAGAAAATTGAGCCAGCTTAACATGGTGGTTGGATTCGTCTCATTCTAATCTCTAAATAAAAAGTTACGGACGATTTAGTGCAGACATGTCATGTTGATCGGCGAGTTAAACTGATCATTCAATAGTGAGCATTGGTGCTCAGAAAGTAAATGCTTATAAATGAAGCATATTGCACGGCATCACGAAGTTTGGGATAGACTGGAAGATTTGTAGGCTCTATCGTTGCTATTTCAGTTTTAAAATTTATCACAATATAGAAATTTGAGCTAGTTTAACGAGAGCGTTGGATTCGTGTCGTTCAGAGCTCTAAATCAAAAGTTAAGGACGATTTAGTGCTGACATATCAAGTTGATGGGCAAGTTAAAATTATCATTCTAGATTGAGCATTGGTGCTTATTGAGTAAAGGCTTATAAATGAAGCATATAACATGGCATCATGCAGTTTGACATAGATTGGAAGACGTGGAGGCTTTGTTGCTGCTATTTCAGTCCTAAATTTTGTTATAATATCGAAAATTGAGCTACCTTAGTGTGGGTGTTGGATTCATGTCATTCGGAGCTCTTAATCAAATGTTAGAGGCAATTTAGTGCGTACATGTCAAGTTGTTCGGCCAGTTAAAATGATCATTCCAAAAATGATCATTGGTCTTAGAGAGTAAATACTTATAAATGAAGCATAGTACATGGCATCACGAAGTTTGGGATAGATTGGATTACATGGAGGCTTTGTCGTATCTATTTCAATCTTAAATTTCTCACAATGTAGAAAATTGAACTAGCTTAACGTGAGCATTGGGTTCGTCTCATTCTAAGCTCTAAATTCAAGTTACGGACGATTTAATGCCGATATGTCATGTTGATCGGAGAATGAAGCTGATCATTGAAGGCTGAGCATTGGTGCTCAGCGAGTAAAGGCTTATAAATGAAGCATAATGAATTTGATCACGCAGTTCGGGATAGATTGAAATATTTTCAGGCTCTGTTCTAGCTATGTAAGTCTTAAATTTTCTCACAATATAGAAAATTGAGCTACCTTAGTGTGGGCAATGAATTCGTGTCATTCGGAACTCTAAGTAAAAACTTACAGGCGATTTAGTGCGGACATGTCAAGTTGATCGGCCAACTAAAATGATTATTACAAAAATGATAATTGGTGCTGAGAGAGTAATTGCTTATAAATGAACCATAATACATGGCATCACAAAATTTATGATATATTAGATTAATTGGAGGATTTTTCATATCTATTTCAATCTTAAATTTTGTCACAATATAGAAAATTGAGCTAGCTTAATGCGGGCATTGGATTCAAGTCATTCTGAGCTCTAAACAAAAGTTATGGACGATTTAGTGCGAACATGTCAAGTTGATGGGCAAGTTAAAATGATCATTCCATACTGTGCATTAGTGCTCATTAAGTAAATGCTTATAAATGAAGCATAATGCATGGCATAACGCAATTTGGGATAATTGGATTACTTAGAGGCTTTGTCGTATCTAATTTAGCTTTTAATTTTGTCACAATATAAAAAATTGAGCTAGCTAAACGTGGGCATTGGATTCGTGTCATTCTGAGCTCTAAAAAAAGTTACGGATGATTTAGTGCACACATGTCATGTTGACCGGGAAGTTAAAATGATCATTCTGTATAGAGCAAATATACTCAGCGAGTAAAGGCTTACAAATGAAGCATTCTGAATTGCATCACACAATTTGGGATATATTGTATTACTTGAGGGCTTTGTTGTATCTACTTCAGACGTTAATTTTGTCACAATATAGAAAATTGAGCTAGCTTAACGTGGGGGTTGGATTCGTTTCATTCTGAGCTCTAAATAAAAAGTTACCGACGATTTAGTGTAGACATGTCATGTTGATCGGCAAGTTAAAGTGATCATTCAAGTATGAGCATTGGTGCTCAGCGAGTAAAGGCTTATAAATGAAGCATACTCCATTGCATCACGCAGTTTGGGATAGATTGGCATATTTAGAGGCCCTTTCATAGCTATTTTACTATTAAATTTTGTCACAATATAGAAAATTGAGCTAGCTTAAAATGGACCTTGGATTCGTGTCATTATGAGCTCTAAATCAAAAGTTATAGGCGATTTAGTGCGGACATGTGAAGTTGATGTGCAAGCTTTGGTGCTCCTTGAGTAAAGGCTTACAAATGAAGCATAATGTAGGGCATCACGCAGTTTGGGACAGATTGGATTACTTGGAGGCTTTTTCGTATCTATTTCGTTCTTTAATTTTGTCGCAACATAGAAAATTAAGCTAGCTTAACGTGGCCGTTGGATTCGTGTCGTTCGGAGCTCAAAAAACAAGTTATGAACGATTTAGTGCAGACATGTCATCACGATCGGCAAGTTCAAATGATCATTCTAGACTGAGTAAAGGCTTATAAATGAAGTGTTGTGAATTGCATCACGCAGTTTGGGATATATTGTATTACTTGATGGCTTTGTCGTATAAAGTTTAGTCTTAAATTTTGTCAAAATATAGAAAATTGGGCTAGCTTAAGGTGGGCGTTGGATTCGTCTCATTCTAGTCTACAAGAAAAGGTTACGGACGATTTAGTGCAGATATGTCATGTTGATCTGCGAGTTAAATTGATCATTTAAGAGTGAGCATTGGTGCTCAGAAAATAAAGGATTATAAACGAAGCATACTGCATTGTATCACGCAGTTTGGGGTATATTGGAAGA
Source organism: Pugionium cornutum (assembly GCA_018901935.1). Classification (NCBI taxonomy): domain Eukaryota; kingdom Viridiplantae; phylum Streptophyta; class Magnoliopsida; order Brassicales; family Brassicaceae; genus Pugionium; species Pugionium cornutum. The sequence goes on from CM032157.1 coordinate 22,160,283, forward strand.
TTTGGAGGCTTTGTCGTAACTAGTTTAGTCTTCAATTTTGTCACAATATAGAAAATTGAGCTAGCTTAATTTGGGTGTTAAATTTGTGTCGTTCCAAGCTCTAAATTAAAAGTTATGGATGATTTAGTACTGATATATCAAGTTCATGGGCAAGTTAAAATGATCATTCTAGATTGAGCATTGGTGCTCATTGATTAAAGGTTTATAAATGATGCATACAGCATGGCATCACGCGTTTGGGATAAATTCGAAGACTTGGAGGCTTTTTCGGAGCTCTTTCAGTTTTAAATTTTGTCACAACATAGAAAATTGAGCTAGTTTAACGTGGGCGTTGGATTTATGTCATTCTAAGCTCTAAATCTAAAGTTACAGCGATTTACTGTGGACATGTCATGTTGATCGACAAGATAAAATGATCATTCCAAATGATCATTGATTCTCAGTGATTAAATGCTTATAAATGAAGCATACTGCATTGCGTCACGCAGTTTAGGATAGATTAGCAAATTTGGAAGCTTTGTCGTAGCTATTTTAGTCATAAATTTTTGTCACAATATTGAAAATTGAGCTAGCTTAACGTGGGCGTTGGATTCGTGTTATTCTGAGCTTTAAATTAAAATTTATGGACGATTTAGTAGAGACATGTCAAGTTGATCAGCAAGTTAAAATGATCATTCTAGACTGAGCATTGGTGCTCATTGAGTAAATTCTTATAAATGAAGCATAATGCATGGCATCTGCAGTTTGAGATATATTGAATTACGAGGTGGCTTTGTTGTATCTATTTCAGTCTTTAGTTTTGTCAATATATAGAAAGCCGAGCTAGCTTAACGTGGGCGTTGGATTTGTGTCGTTCTAATCTCTAAATCAAAAGTTATGGATGATTTAGTGCTGACATGTCAAGTTGATGGGCATACTAAAATGATCATTCTAGACTGAGCATTGGTGGTTGTTGAGTAAATGCTTATAAATAAAGCATAATGCATGGCATCACGCATATTGGGATATATTGGATTACTTGTAGGCTTTATCTTATCTACTTCAAATTTTAATTTTGTCACAATATAGAAAATTGAGCTAGCTTAACGTGGGCATTGGATTCGTATCATTCTGAGCTCGAAAAAAAGTTACAGACGATTTAGGGCAGACATGTCATGATGATCGGCAAGTTCAAATGATCATTCTAGACTGGGCATTGGTGCTCAGCGAGTAAAGGCTTATAAATAAAGCATTCTGAATTGCATCACGAAGTTTGAGATATATTGTATTACTTGAAGGCTTTGTCGAATCTACTTCAGTCTTCAATTTTGTCACAACAAAGAAAATTTCGCTAGCTTAACATGGGTGTTGGATTCGTCCCATTTTGATCTCTAAACAAAATGTTACTGACGATTTTGTGCAAACATGTCATGTTGATCGGCAAGTTAAACTGATCATTCAAGACTGAGCATTGGTGGTCAGAAAGTAAAGGCTTATAAATGAAGCATAATGCATTGTATAACGCAGTTTGGTATAGATTGGAAGATTTGGAGGATTTTTCGTAGCTATTTCATTTTTTAATTTTGTCACAATATAGAAAATTGAGGTAGCTTAGTGTAGGCCTTGGATTCATGTCATTCTGAGCTCTAAATCAAAAGTTACACATGATTTAGTGCGATCATGTCAAGTTGATGTGCAAGTTGAAATGATCATTCTAGACTGAGCATTGGTGTTCATTGAGTAAAGGCTTATACATGAAGTATAATGCATGGCATCACGCAGTTTGGGATATATTGGATTACTTGGAGGATTTATCGTATGTACTTCAGTCTTTAATTTTGTCACAATAAAGAAAATTCATCTAGATTAATGTGAGCGTTGGATTCGGTCATTCCAAGCTCTAAATCAAATGTTATGAACGATTTAGTGAAGACATGTCATGTTGATCAGCAAGTTAAAATGATCATTCTAGACTTTGTATTGGTGCTTAGTGAATAAAGGCTTGTAAATGAAGCATACTGCATAGCATCACACAATTTGCCGCAGCTCTTTAAGTGTTCAATTTTATCTGACATAGAAAATTGAGCTCTAAATCAAAATTATGAGCTCTAAATCAAAAGTTACGGGTGGTTTAGTGCTGTCATGTCAAGTTGATGCGCAAGTTAAAATGATCATTGGTGTTAAGTGACTAAATGCTTTTAAATGAATGGATGGCATCACGCACTTTGGGATTTATTGGATTACAAGGCGGCTTTGTCGTATCTATTTCAGTCTTTAATTTTGTAACAATATTGAAAATTAAGCTAGCTTAATGTGGGTGTTGGATTCGTGTCATTCTGAGCTCTAAATAAAAAGTTATGGATGATTTAGTGCTAACATGCCAAGTTGATGAGCAAGTTAAAACGATCATTCTAGACTGAGCATTGGTGCTCATTGAGTAAATGCTTATAAATGAAGCATAATGCATGGCATCACGAAATTTGGGATATATTGTATTACTTTGACGCTTTGTTGTATCTACTTCACTCTTTAATTTTTTCACAATATAGAAAATTTAGCTAACTTAACGTGGGTGTTGTATTCGTGTAATTCTGAGCTCTAAAAAAAGTTACGGGTGATTTAGTGCAGACATGTCATGTTGATCGGCAAGTTAAAATGATCATTCTATATTGAGCATTGGTGCTCAACAACGCAGTTTGGGATAAGTTGTATTACTTGGATGCTTTGTTGTATCTACTTCAGTCTTTAGTTTTATCACAATATAGAAAATTAGCTAGCTTAGCGTGGACGTTGGATTCGTGTCATTCTTAGCTCTAAATCAAAAGTTACAGGCGATTTAGTGTAGATATGTCAAGTTGATCGGCCAGTTAAAATGACCATTCCAAAAATGATCATTGGTGCTCAGTGAGTAAATGCTTATAAATGAAGCATAGTACACGACATCACGAAGTTCGGGATAGATAGGATTACTTGGAAGTTTTTGTATCCATTTCAGCTTTAAATTTTGTCCCAATATAAAAAATTAATCTAGCTTAATGTGGGCGTTGGATTCGTGTCATTCATAACTATAAATCAAAAGTTATGGACGATTTAGTGTAGACATGTCAAGTTGATGGACAAGTTAAAATGATCATTCTACACTGAGCATTGGTGCTCTTTGAGTAAAGCCTTATAAATGAAGTATAATGCATGACATCACACAGTTTGGGATATATTGGATTACTTAGAGGCTTTGTCGTATCTATTTCAGTCTTTAATTTTGTCACAATATAAAAAATTGAGCGAGTTTAAAGTGGGCGTTAGAGCCGTGTCATTCTGAGCTCTAAAAAAGTTACGGACGATTTAGTGCAAACATGTCACGTTGATCAGCAAGTTAAAAGGATCATTTTAGACTGAGCATTAATGCTCAGTGAGTAAAGGCTTATAAATGAGGCATTCTAAATTGCATAAATGAGTAAAGGATCATCCTAGACTGAGCATTAGTACATCATTCCAAAAATGATCACTGGTTCTCAATGAGTAAATGGTTATAAATGAAGCATATTACATGGCATCAAGAATTTTGTGATAGATTCGATTACTTGGAGGCTTTGTCGTATCTATTTCAGTCTTTAATTTTATCTTAATATAGAAAATTGAGCTAGCCTAACGTGGGTGTTGGATTCGTGTCAGTGTGAGCTCTAAAAAAATTTATAGACGATTTAGTGCAGACATGTCATGTTAATCGGCAAGTTAAAAAGATAATTCTAGTGGTTGGCGAGTATAGGCTTATTAATGAAGCATTCGCAATTGTATCACGCAGTTTGAGATATATTGTATTACTTGAAGGCTTTGTTGTATCTACTTCAGTCTTTAGTTTTTTCACAATATAGAAAATTGAGCTAGCTTAACATGGGCGTTTTTCTAAATAAAAAGTTATGGACGATTTAGTACGGACATGTCATATTGATCGACGAGTTAAACTGATCATTCAAGACTGAGCATTGGTGCTCACCAAATAAAGGCGTACAAATGAAGCATACTCCATTGCATCATGCAGTTTGGGATAAATTGGAAGATTTGGAGGCTCTTTCGTAGATATTTCAGTATTAAATTTTGTCACAATATAGAAAACTGAGCTATGTTATTGTGGGCATTGGTTTCGTGTCATTCTGAGCTCTAAATCAAAAGTTACGAGCGATTTAGTGCTGATATTTCAAGTTGATGGGCAACTTAAAATGATCATTCCAAATGATCATTGGTGCTCAGTTAGTAAATGCTTATAAATGAATCATAATGCAGGGCATTACGCAGTTTGGGATATATTGGATTACTTGGTGGCTTTGTTGTATTTATTTCAGTCTTTAATTTTGTCACATTATAGAAAATTGAGCTACCTTAACATGGGTGTTGGATTCGTGTCGTTCTGAGACTTCAATAAAAAGTTATGGATGATTTAATCCTGACATGTCAAGTTGATGGGCAAGTAAAAATGATGATTCTAGATTGAGCATTTGTGTTCATTGAGTAAAGGCTTATAAATGAAGCATACATCATGGCATCACGCAGTTTCGGATGGACTGGAAGACTTGGAGGCTTTGTCACAACTCTTTCAGTTTTAAATTTTATCACAACATAGAAAATTGAGCTATCTTAATGTGGGCGTTGGATTCGTGTAATTCTAAGCTCTAAGTCAAAAGTTACGGGCGGTTTAATGTCGACATTTCAAGTTGATCGGCGAGTTAAACTGATCATTCAAAATAATCATTAGTGCTTAGTGAGTAAATGCTTATAAATGAAGCATAATGCATGGCATCAAGAAGTTTGGGATACATTCGATTAGTTGGAGGCTTTGTCGTATCTATTTAAGTCTTAAATTTTGTCACAATATAGAACATTGAGCTAGCTCAGCGTGGGTATTGGATTCGTGTCATTCGGAGTTTTAAATCAAAAGTTAAAAGCCATTTAGTGCGGACATGAAAAGTTGATCGGCCAATTAAAATCATCATTCCAAAAATGATCATTGGTGCTCAGTAAGTAAATGTTTATAATTGAAGCATAATACATGGCATCACGAAATTTGGGATATATTGGATTACTTGAAGGCTTTGTCGTATATATTTCAATTTTAAATTTTGTCACAAAATAGAAAATTTAGGTAGCTTAACGTGGGCATTGAATTCGTCTCATTCGAAGCTCTAAATAAAAAGCTACGGACGATTTAGTGCATACATGTCACATTTATCAGCGAGTGAAACTGATCATTCATGACTGAGCATTGGTGCTCAGCGAGTAAGGGCTTATAAATGAAGCATATTGCATGGCATCACGATGTTTGAGATAGATTGGATTACTTGGAAGCTTTGTCATCTCTATTTCAGTATTAAAACATAGAAAATTAAGCTAGCTCAATGTGGGCGTTGTGGGCGTTGGATTCGTGTCATTTTGAACTCTAAATCAACAATAATGGACGATTTAGTGTAGAAAAAACGTTTTGGACCGAGATGTTACAATGGCTTTTTCAACAAGATTTTGTGGCTATTTGTAGGGCCGTGGTTCATCCTAAGATTGGTCATCAATACTTTTGTTGATGTCTTAATGTTTGCTCTTACAATATGTTTCTTGAGGGATACGGAGAGTCCTCAATTGGTGAAACCCGGTAGTGAACTTATACCTAAGAGGTTTGTCCACAGGATTATCAGCTTCGATGATGTTAAGCTAGTGAAAAACGCAATGAAAATAGTGAATTTGTTTCTATGAATCTGTTGAATTATGTATAATCATTAACACTTTTAGCTTCTTTTAATCTATTTTGTTAGACGGTAAACGACAGTTCTTGGAGTAACTCAAGCCGGACTTTCACACTATCATAGTCGGAGATATGGTAAATGTTAGACTTATACATAGTAAATCTAATGTTCATCACACTCATCTAAAAATGCTAGCTTAATGTGGGCGTTGTGGGCGTTGGATTCGTGTCATTCAGAATTCTAAATCAATAGTAATGGATGATTTAGTGCAGATATGTAAAGTTGATGGGCAAGTTAAAATGATCATTCTAGAATAAGCATTGGTGCTCATTGAGTAAATGCTTATAAATGAAGCATAATGCATTTCAACATGCAGTTCGGGATATATTGCATTAGTTGGAGGATTTGTCGTATCTACTTCAGTCTTTAATTCTGTCACAATATAGAAAATTGAGCTAGCTGAACGTGGGTGTTGGATTCATGTCATTCTTAGCTCTAAAAACGGTTACGGACGATTTAGTGCAGACATGTCATGTTGATCGGCAAGTTAAAATGATCATTCTAGACTGAGCATTAGTGCTCAGCGAGTCAAAGTTTATAAATGAAGCATTCTAAATTGCATTACACAGTTTGGGATATATTGTATTACTTGAAGGCTTTATTCTATCTACTTCAGTCTTTCATTTTGTCACAATATAAAAAATTGAGCTAGCTTAACACAGGCGTTGGATTCGTCTCATTCTTAGCTCTAAATAAAAAGTTACAGACGATTTAGTGTAGACATGTCATGTTGCTCCGCGAGTTAAGAGATCATTCAAGTCAGAGCATTGGTGCTCAGCAACTAAAGGCTTATAAATGAAGCATACTGCATTGAATCACGAAGTTTGGGATAGATTGGCAGATTTGGAGGCTCTATCGTAGCTATTTTAGTCTTAAATTTTGTCACAATATCGAAAATTGACCAAGTTTAATGCGAGCATTGGATTTGTGTCATTCTGAGCTCTAAACAAAAGTTATGGACGATTTAGTGCAAACATATCAAGTTGATGGGCAAGTTAAAATGATCATTCTAGACCGAGCATTGGTGCTCATTGAGTGAATGCTTATAATTGAAGCATAATGCATGGCATAACGCATTTTGGGATATATTGAATTACTTGGATGTTTTATCATATCTACTTCAGTTTTTAATTTTTTCACAATATAGAAAATTGAGTTAGTTTAACGTGGGCGTTGGATTCGTGTCATTCTAAGCTCAAAAAAAAGTTACGGAGGATTTAGTGCAGACATGTCATGATGATCGACGAGTTCAAATGATCATTCCAGACTGAGCATTAGTGCTCAGCAAGTAAAGGCTTATAAATCAAGTATTCTGAACTGTATCACGCAGTTTGGGATATATTGTATTACTTGAAGGCTTTGTTGTATATACTTTAGTCTTCAATTTGTCACAATATAGAAGATTGTGCTATATTAACATGGGCATTGGATTCTTCTCATTTTGATCTCAAAATAAAATGTTACGAACGATTTAGTGCAGACATGTCATGTTGATCGGCGAGTTAAACTAATCATTCAAGAGTGAGCATTGGTGGTCAGAAGGAAAAAGGCTTATAAATGAAGCAAATTGCATTGTATCACACAATTTGGGATAGATTGGAAGATTTGGACGCTCTCTCGTAGCTATTTCACTCTTTAATTTTGTCACAATAGAGAAAATTGAGCTAGCTTAGCGTGGGCCTTGGAATCGTGTCATTTTGTGCTCTAAATCAAAAAATATAGGAAATTTATTGCGGACATGTCAAGTTGATGTGCTAGTTAAAATGATCATTCTAGATTGAGCATTGGTGCTCATTGAGTAAAGGCTTATAAATGAAGCATAATGCATGGCATCACGCAGTTTCGGATATATTGTAAGATTTGGAGGCTCTGTCATAGCTATTTCAGTCTTAAAATTTGTCACAATGTAGAAAAATGAGCTAGCTTAGCGTGGGCCTTGGATTAGTGTCATTTTGAGCTCAAAATCAAAAGTTATAGGCGATTTAGTGCGGATATTTCAAGTTGATGTGCAAGTTAAAATGATCATTCTAGACTGAGCAATGGTGCTCATTGAGTAAATGCTTATATATGTCACATAATGCATGGCATAACGCATTTGGGATATATTGGATTACTTGGAGGCTTTATCGTATCTACTTCAGTTTTTATTTTTGTCACAATATAGAAAATTGAGCTAGTTTAACGTGGGCGTTGGATTCGTGTCATTCTAAGCTCAAAAAATAAGTTACGGATGATTTAGTGCAGACATGTCATGATGATCGGCAAGTTCAAATGATCATTCTAGACCAAGCATTGGTGCTCAGCGAGTAAAGGCTTATAAATGAAGCATTCTGAAGTGCATCACGCAGTTTGGGATATATTGTATTACTTGGACGATTTTTCATATCTACTTTAGTCTTAAATTTTGACACAATATCAAAAATTGGGCTAGCTAAATGTGGGCGGTGGATTCGTCTCATTCTGATCTCTAAATATAAAGTTATAGACGAATTAGTGCAGACATGTCATGTTGATTGGCGAGTTAAAGTTATCATTCAAGAGTGAGCATTGGTGCTCAGAAAGTAAAGTCTTATAAATGAAGCATACTGCATTGTATCATGCAGTTTGGGATAGATTGGAATATTTTGAGGCTCTGTCGTATCTATTTCAGTATTTAATTTTGTCACAACATAGAAAATTGAGCTAGCTTAAAGTGGGCGTTGGATTTGTGTCATTCTAAGCTCTAAATCAAAAGTTACGGGCAGTTTAATGTGGATATTTCAAGTTGATCGGTCAATTAAACTGATCATTCCAAATTATCATTGGTTCTTAGTGAGTAAATGCTTATAAATGAAGCATACTACATGGTAGCACGAAGTTTGGGATAAATTGGATTAGTTGGAGGCTTTGTCGTATCTATTTCAGTCTTAAATTTTGTCACAGTATAGAAAATTGAGCTAGATTAGTGTGGGTATTGAATATGTGTCATTCGGAGTTCTAAATCAAAAGTTAAAAGCGCTTTAGTGCGGACATGACAAGTTGATCAGCCAATTAAAATGACCATTCCAAAAATGATCATTGGTGCTCAATGAGTAAATGTTTATAATTGAAGCATACTACATGACATCACAAAATTCGGGATAGATTGGATTACTTGGAGGCTTTGTCGTATCTATTTCAATTTTAAATTTTGCCATAATATAAAAAATTGAGGTAGCTTAACGTGGGTGATGAATTCGTCTCATTCTGAGCTCTCAATAAAAAGTTACAAACGATTTAGTGCGTACATGTCATGTTTATCGCCGAGTGAAACTGATCATTCAAGACTGAGCATTGGTGCTCAGCCAGCGAGTAAGGACTTATAAATGAAGCATATTGCATTGCCCCACGCAGCTCAGGATAGATTGGAAGATTTGGAGGCTGAGTCGTAGCTATTTCAGTTTTAAATTTTTTCACAATATAGAAATTTGAGCTAGCTTAGGGTGGGCGTTTGATTCGTGTTATTCCAAGCTCTAAATCAAAAGTTACGGGCGATTTAGTGTTGTCATGTCAAATTGTCGGCAACTTAAAATGATCATTGGTACTCATTGAGTAAATGCTTATAAATGAAACATAGTACATGGCATCACGATGTTTGGGATAGACTGGATTACTTGGAGGCTTTGTCATCTCTATTTCAGTATTACATTTTGTCACAACATAGAAAATTGAGCTACCTTAATGTGGGCGTTGGATTCGTGTAATTCTGAACTCTAAATCAACAGTAATGGATGATTTAGTGCAGACATGTCAAGTTGATGGGTAAGTTAAAATGATCATTCTAGACGAAGCATTGGTGCTCATTGAGTAAATGCTTATAAATGAAGCATAATGCATGGCATCTGCAGTTCGGGATGTATTGTATTAGTTGGAGGCTTTGTCATATGTACTTCAATCTTTAATTTTGTCACAATATAGAAAATTGAGCTAACTGAACATGGGTGTTACATTCGTGTCATTCTTTGGTCTCAAAAAAGTTACGGACGATTTGGTGCAGACATGTCATGCTGATCGGCAAGTTAAAATGATTATTCTAGACTGAGCAATGGTGCTCAGTGAGTAAAGGCTTATAAATGAAGCATTCTAAATTGTATCACACAGTTTTGGATATATTGTATTACTTGGAGGCTTTCTCTTATCTACTATAGTCTTTAATTTTGTCACAATATAGAAAATTGAGCTAGCTTAACGTGGGCATTTTATTTGTCTCATTCTGGTCTCTAAGTAAAAGGGTACTCAAGATTTAGTGCAGATATGTCATTATGATCAGTTAAACTGATCATTCAAGAGTGAGAATTTGTGTTCAGAAAGTAATGGCTTATAAATGAAGCATACTGCACGGCATCACGAATTTTGGGATAGATTGGAAGATTTGTATGCTCTATCATAGCTATTTCAGTCTTAAGTTTTGTCATGGTATAGAAATTGAGCTAGCCTAGCGTGGGCCTTTGATTCGTGTCATTCTGAGCTCTAACAAAAAGTTATAGGCGATTTAATACGGACTTGTCAAGTTGATCGGCCAGTTAAAATGATCATTCCAAAAATGATCATTGATGCTCAGTGAGTAAATGCTTATAACTGAAGCATAGTACATGACATCACGAATATTTGGATAGAATGGATTGCTTGGAGGCTTTGTTTTCTCAATTTGAGTTTTAAATTTTGTCACATTATAGAAAATTGAGCTACCTTAATGCGGGCGTTGGATTCGTGTCATTTTGAGCTCTAAATCAAAAGTTATAGGCGATCTAGTTCAGACATATCAAGTTGATGGGCAAGTTAAAATGATCATTCAAGATTGAGCATTGGTGCTCATTGAGTAAATGGTTATAAATGAAGCATAATGGATAGCTTAACGCTGCTTTGGATATATTGGATTACATAGAGGTTTTTTCGTATCTACTTCTGTTTTTAATTTTGTGGCAATAGAAAATTGACCTAGCTTAACGTTCGCGTTGGATTCATGTCGTTTTGAAGCATACTGCATGACATCACGGAGTTTGGGATGGATTGGATAAGTTGGAGGTTTTATCGTATTTTTTTCAGTCTTAACTTTTGTCACAATATAGAAAATTGAGCAAGATTAATGTAGGCGTTGGATTCTGGTCAATCTGAGCTCTAAATCAAAAGTTATGGACGATTTAGTGCCTACATGTCAAGTGGAAATGCAAATTAAAATGATCATTCTAGATTGAGCATTGGTGCTCATTGAGTAAATGCTTATAAATGAATTATAAAGCATGGCATCATGCAGTTTGTGATATATTGGATTACTTGCAGGCTTTGTCGTATCTACTTCTGTCTTTAATTTTGTGAAAATATAGAAAATTGAGCTAGCTTGACGTGGGCGTTGGATTCTTGTCATTCTGAACTCTAAATCAACAGTAATGGATGATTTAGTGCGGACATGTCAACTTGATCGGCCAGTTAAAATGATCAATCTAAAAATGATCATTGGTGTTCAGTGAGTAAATACGTATAAATGAAGCATAGTACATGGCATCACGAAGTTTGTGATATATTGAATTACTTGGAGGTTTTGTTGTATCTATTTCAGTCTTAAATTTTTTCACGATATAGAAACTTGAGCTACGCTGATGTGGGTGTTGGAATCATGTCATTCTTAGCTCTCAATAAAAATTTATGGACGATTTAGTGCTGACATGTCAAGTTGATGGGCAAGTTAAAATTATCATTCTAGACTGAGCATTGATGCTCGCTGAGTAAATGCTTATAAATGAAGCATAATGCATGGCATCACACAGTTTGGAATATATTAGATTACTTGTACGCTTTGTTGTATATATTTCAGTTTTAAATGTTTTTCAAAATATAAAAAATTAAGCTAGCTTAAAGTGGGAATTGGATTCTTGTCATTCTGAACTCTAAATAAAAAGTTATAGAAGATTTAGTTGAGACATGTAAAATTGATCAGCAAGTTAAAATTATAATTCTAGACTGAGTATTCGTGCTCATTGAGTAAACTCTTATAAATGAAGCATAATGCATGGCATCACACAATTTGGGATATATTTGATTACTTGGAGGCTTTGTCGTACCAACTTCAGTCTTTAATTTGTCACAATATAGCAAAATTGAGCTAGCTTAGCGTGGCCGTTGGATTCGCAACATTCCGAGCCCTAAATAAAAAGTTACAAACGATTCAGTGTGTACATGTCAAATTGATCAGCCGGTTAAAATGATCATTCTAAAAATGATCATTGGTGCTCAGTGAGTAAATGCTTATAAATGAAGCATAGTACATGGCATCACGAAGTTTGGGATAGATTGGATTACTTCGAGACATTGTCGTATCTATTTTAATCTTAAATTTTGTCACAATATAGGAAATTGAGCTAGCTTAACTTGGGTGTTGGATTCGTGTCATTATGAGATATAAATCAAAAGTTACGCACGATTTAGTTGAGACATGTCAAGTGATCAGCAAGTTAAAATGATCATTCTAGACTGAGCATTGGTGCTCATTGAGTAAATTTTTATAAATGGAGCATAATGCATGGCATCACACAGTTGCCGACATGTCAAGTTATATTGGATTACTTAGAGGCTTTGTCATATATACGTCAGTCTTTAATTTCGTCACAATATAGAAAATTGAGCTAGCTTAACATCGGTGTTGGATTCGTGTCATTCTGAGCTCAAAAAAAGTTACGGATAATTTAGTGCAGACATGTCATGTTGATCGGCAAGTTCAAATGATCATTCTAGATTGAGCATTGGTACTCAGCGAGTAAAGGCTTATAAATGCGGACATGTCAACTTGAAGTGCAAGTTAAAATGATCATTCTAGACTGAGCATTGGTGCTTATTAAGTAAAAGCTTATAAATGAAGTATAATGCATGACATCACGCAGTTTGGGATATATTGGAAGATTTGGAGGCTCTATTGAGCTATTTCAGTCTTACATTTGGTCCCAATATAGAAAATTGAGCTAGATTAGCGTGGGCCTTGGATCCGTGTCATTTTGAGCTCTAAATTAAAAGTTATATGCGATTTAGTGCGGATATGTCAAGCTGATGTGCAAGTTAAAATGATCATTACAGACTGAGCATTGGTGTTCATTGAGTAAATGCTTATAAATGAAGCATCATGCATGGCATAACACATTTTGGGATATATTGGATTACTTGGAGGCTTTTTCGTATCTACTTCAGCCTTTATTTTTTTGTCACAATATAGAAAATTTAGCTAGTTTAACGTGGGCATTGGATTCGTGACATTCAAAGATCGAAAAAAGTTACGGACGATTTAGTGCAGACATGTCATGATGATCACCAAGTTCAAATGATCATTCTAGTTAGAGCATTGGTGCTCAGCGAGTAAAGGCTCATAAATGAAGCATTATAAATTGCATCACGCGGTTTGGGATATATTTTATTACTTGAAGGCTTTGTTGTATCCACTTTGGTTTTCAGTTTTGTCACAATATAGAAAATTGGCCTAGTTAAACGTGGGTGTTGGATTCGTCTCATTTTGATCTCTAAATAAAATGTTACGGACAATTTAGTGCAGACATTTCATGTTGATTGGCAAGTTAAACTGATCATTCAAGAGTGAGCATTGGTGGTGATGGGGACATCAGGTCGTATGTCCGGCCAGAAGACCAGACTGGCCAACCAGGATGCTTGCCCGAGACAGCCGGGCCATTTGGCACGTCTGCCAGCCCAAGCGGTACCGCCGGACCCTCGACCAACAGGACCGGACCGATCAGCATTGCCGGCGGAGAGGCCCAAACCTCCGGCACAATTGGTGGCAACGTGGATGACACTGCCGATCCCCTTGGTGACGCCGCCAACTCCGGGATCAACTTGGCCGGTCCTGGAGGCATTCCGGCCAGCACCTCGCACAGTCCAGCCGGTACAGTCGATCTTCAGGAGATGCATCTAGAGACTCGGACCAGATAAGCTACCACCTTCAGGAGATGCATCAAGAGGAAGTCTCTACACCAGTGGTGCCTCCAGGAGCAATGACAAGGAGCCGATCAAGAGCACTCTTCCACAAATTCAGCTTATGGGTCGACAAGCTCCTAGAGGAAGATCGACTAAGGACAGTGGGCCAGAAGTGCAAAGAAGAGTCCAAAGGCTTCTCAACAATGCAAGGGACTTCAGAGGCTTGGGCTTTAGTGGCAAGAGAGGTCAGGGACCAAAGATTCCTAACCCTACTCCAAGTCGAAGACTAGGAGAAAGGCGCGTGCATGCCACAAGGACGGCCACCTTCCATTTCTTGGCCATGAGGTAAGAAAGGTAAGTTTTCAATTCGAATATATGCCTCTTTCTGTTTTGCAGGGTAGGATCTAGATTGTTTACATTTTTGAGTCAAAGACATTTTAGGAATAGGTCCTTTTTCGGTTATGCACTTTTGTACATTTTCCATTTGTGCACTTTTGTAAACTTTCCTTTTCTTTCTTTGAGTCGACCCTAGAAGGTCAAGCTGTCGAGCATATTAAAAAGGCTCCTTCCAGCATTGTAGTTCGACAACCTTTTTGATATTAATAAAGTGCGAATTTTCTTCTACAAGTTTTTCTCTCAAAGAGAGTTGTGCCCTTAGAACCTAGTTGAGACCAGCCCTCCTAGCTCTAAATTTGTGATTTATCACGAGGTTCATCACCCCTCGTGTGGTTCACTTCACCCTTCACCCAATACCAAACCAAAAACCCCCTATCCAGAAATCTAAGGTCGAGTTTCTCACCTAACCTTCTCCAAACAGCCAACGTGCATTCAAGCCTTGAATCGAGGCTTGTATCATAATGGTATCAGAGCTTAAAGCTCCTAAACCTGGTTGTTTCTATCCTTTAGTTAGTTTTGTTTCTTGTTCTTGCATTAGTTTAAGTCGCATTCAAGAAAAATCAAATAAATAACACTAAACTCCAAACCGAGTGCATCTAGCTTCTACATGTGTCACTAGGGCTTAGATTCACTTTTGCATTGTCATTCACGTTTTCCTTTTTGTTCAAATCATATTTCCATTATTTTTAAGTTAAATTAAAAAGAAAAGAAAAAGAAATAGAAAACTACCAAAAAAATTCGAATTGGACAGCTAGTACAAGTTGTAGGAAGTTTCCATTTTTCTAAACTTTTTTTTTCTTCAGGTTTTTCCTTTTTCTCAAGTTTTTCCTTTTTGCAAATTTGAATTCCCCTATAAAAGAAAACCCTCCTAATCCACTTAGGAGCAAAATAACTTGTGTTTCTTTCTTGTAGCACAATGGCAGAAGAGAATAGAGATGCAGCCGAGGCCATGATGGCCATGTTCACCACCCTCCAAACCCAACGCGCATCAATAGGGGAGAGGTTGGAGCGCGTGGAGAGGCCTAGGAGATTCCAGGCCATAAGGCACGTGAGAGCTGAGCAAGACCGTGCTGAAGGTCCTGAGCACTTTAGGACACGGCACGAACAGGAGGAGCCCCTGCCAAATGGAGATGAGGATGCACAACCTCATAACTATCACCATAGGCCGAGAGGACCTCCACGACAACCAGAGGCAGAAGGTGATGGCTTCGAGCCATATGGACATCACCAGAGAACAAGGATGCCTCCTAGACATCATGAGGACGGAGATGAACACGCCTACAACCGGGTAACTCATCCTGATGTTAAGCTAACACCTCCGAGTTTTGCAGGAAAAGTAGACCCCGAGGCCTACCTAGATTGGGAGAGAAGGATGGATCACATCTTCGATCAGTACAACCAACCAGGCCCTAGGAGAGTCTCCATGGCAGTAGCACAACTCATGGACAATGCCCTCATCTGGTGGGATCGTGAGGTGTCTGACCGAAGGAGGAAAAGATTGAGGCCCGTAGACTCATGGGTCGACATGAAAGAACTCATGAGACAAAGGTTTGTTCCACCCTACTTTCATAGAGATTTGCAACGACGTTTTCGTACTCTTAAGCAAGGAACCAAATCAGTAGAGGAGTACTATGAAGAGTTTGAGAGACTAAGAAACAGGCTGGAACTCAATGACGATGAGGAAGCTTTGATGGCACAATTCTTGGATGGACTCCAAGAAAGAATCAGCCGCAAGGTGGAAAGGCAAATCTACAATGACTTCAAAGACTTGTTCCACCAATCTGTCCTGGCTGAGCAGCACATCAAACGTAAGAGCCAAGACATCCGCAGCAAGCCTAAGACGCCTTGGGCACCAAGCAACATTCCCAAGCCCGTAGACAAAGGCAAAAGCATAGAGATCGAGTCAAGGTTCAGGAGCAAGCCTCCTGAGCCAACCCGTGACGAGAGAGAGCCTAGTAAGTCCTCTAACCCTCAAAGATCACATGACATCACTTGTTTCAAGTGCAGGGGTCGTGGACACATCTCAAGGGAATGCCCAAACCACCGGGTCATGCTGATTACGGAGGCTGGAGAGTATGAGTCCCAAGATGAAGAGGACTATGAACCAGAAGGAGAATACGGTGACATTGAGTACCCTGATGTGGGGAAAGTGCTGGTCACTAGACGCATCCTCAGTGCAATGGTGGATCTTTCACAGACCATCCAAAGGGAGAACATCTTCCACAGCCATTGCACCATCAAGGGCAAGGTATGTAACCTCATCATAGATGGTGGTTCTTGCACTAACGTTGCTAGTGCATACATGGTTGATAAGCTACGTCTAGAGAAGACAAGGCATCCTCAACCATATAGACTGAGATGGCTCGATGACAAAGTGGAGCTCAAGATCCATGAGCAAGTCACTGTGCCATTCAGTGTGGGCAAGTACCAAGAACAAGTCGTGTGCGACGTGGTGCCCATGCAAGCTGGCCATCTTCTGCTAGGAAGGCCATGGCAGTTTGAAAAAGAGACCAGGCATGATGGCCAAACCAATCTCTACACTTTTATGCATGACAAAAGAAAGGTCAGCCTAGATCCTCTTACACCTGCCCAGGTACACGAGCTACAACTCCAAATGCGTAAGGAAAAGAAACTTATCAAGTCTAATTTTCTTATTCAACCAAGCCATGTCCGGAGAGCTTTGGCCTCGAAGGATTTGATGTTACTAATGGTCCTCAAGGAAATTTTGAGTATAGAACAAGAATAGGTAGTGCTACCTCCTGAAGTAGCAACTCTCCTCAACAAGTTCCAGGATGTGTTCCCAGAGGAGATACCAACCGGCTTGCCTCCTTTACGTGGCATAGAACACCAGATCGACCTAGTGCCCGGAGCAGCCCTGCCTAACCGGCCAGCCTACCGGATGAGTCCAAAGGAGTCTAAGGAGCTTGAGAAGCAAGTCAAGGAGCTCCTGGAGAAAGGATATGTTCGAGAGAGCCTTAGTCCATGTGACGTACCAGTGCTACTAGTGCCCAAGAAGGATGGGACTTGGCAAATGTGTGTGGACTGCCGAGCAATCAACAACATCACAGTCAAGTACCGGCATCCGATACCACGGCTGGATGACATGCTAGATGAGCTGAGTGGAGCCACGATCTTCTCCAAGATAGACCTCAAAAGTGGGTACCACCAGGTCAGGATGAAGGAAGGTGATGATTGGAAGACTGCTTTCAAGACAAATCAAGGGCTCTACGAGTGGACAGTCATGCCATTCGGCTTGACTAATGCCCCAAGCACCTTCATGCGCCTTATGAACCAAGTTCTTAGGGCGTACATAAGTAAGTTCGTTGTAGTTTATTTCGATGACATTTTAGTTTATAGTAAGTGCTTAAGGGATCACCTCACACATCTTGAGTTGGTGCTTAAAACCCTTCGACAAGAAGAGCTTTATGTCAATCTTAAGAAGTGCATCTTTTGTACTCATAAACTTGTGTACTTAGGTTTTGTTATAAGTTCACAGGGCCTACAGGTTGATGAAGAGAAGAGTCGAGCCATACAAGAATGGCCAACACCAAGCAACATCAGCCAAGTGAGGAGCTTCCACGGACTGGCCAGCTTCTCCAGCAGATTTGTGCCCAACTTCAGCAGTATTGTGATACAAGCCTTGATTCAAGGCTTATAAGCGTGTGGGCTGTTTGGAGAAGGTTAGGTGAGAAACTCGACCTTAGACTTCTTGGAGAGGGGTTTTTGGGTTGGTATTCGATGGAAAGGTGAAGTGAACCACACGAGGGGTGATGAACCTCGTGATAAATCACAAACTTAGAGCTAGGAGGGCTGGTCTCAACTAGATTCTAAGCGCACAAGATTCTTAGAGAGAAAACTTGTTGGAAGAAAGTTCTACTTTATTAATATCAAAAAGGTTGTCGAACTACAATGCTTGAAGGAGCCTTATTAATATTCTCGACAGCTTGACCTTCTAGGGTCGAGTCCAATAAAGAAAAGGAAAGTTTACAAAAGTGCACAAATGGAAAAGATACAAAAGTGTATAACCGAAAAAGGACCTATTCCTAAAATGTTCTTGACTCAAAAATGTAAAGAATCTAGATCCTACCCTGCAAAACAGAAAGAGGCATATATTCGAACTGAGACTTACCTTACTTACCTCACGGCCAAGCAAATGGAATGTGGCCGTCCTTGTGGCATGCACGCGCCTTGCTCCTAGTCTTCGACTTGGAGTAGGGTTAAGAATCTTTGGGCCCTGACCTCTCTTGCCACTAAAGCCCAAGTCTTTGAAGTTCCTTGCATTGTTGAAAAGCCTTTGGACTGTTCTTTGTACTTCTGGCCCATTGTCCTTAGTCGATCTTCCTCTAGGAGCTTGTCCACCCATAAGCTGAACTTGTGGAAGAGTGCTCTTGATCTACTCCTTGTCATTACTCCTGGTGGCACTACTGGTGTGGATACTTCCTCTAGATGTATGTCCTGAAGCTGGTAGCTTATCTGGTCCGAGTTTCCTTGTGTATAAGTTGAAATGCTCGTGCACTCGGCTGGATCGGCTGTACTGGCTGTAATGTGAGAGGTACTGGCCGGAATGCCTTCACGACCGGCCAAGTTGATCCCGGAGTCGACGGCATCACCAAGGGGACCAACGGTGTCATCCACGTCGCCACCAAGTGTGCGGAAGCTTGGGCCTCTCTGCCGGCAATGCTGGTTGGTCTGGCCTATTGGTCGAGGGTCCGGTGGTACTGCTTGGGCCGGATGGCCCGGCTGTCTCGGGCAAGCTTCCTGGTCGGCCAGTCTGATCTCCTGGCTGGACATACGACCTGATTTCCTCATCATCCCCTCCCTCTTCAGTAGGTTTTGACCTCAAAACTGGTTCATCTGCATGGAAAGAGGCTTAGTCAGTTACGTTGAACATGTTGGACACATTAAACTCACCTGGGAGCTCGATCCGGTAGGCGTTGTTGTTGATCCTCTCCAGCACTCTGAATGGTCCATCTCCTCTTGGTGCTAGCTTGGAACTCCTTAGGTTGGGGAACCTCTCCTGCCGTAGGTGTAGCCACACCCAATCGCCTGGTTGAAAGATCACCTCCTTTCTTCCCTTGTTGGCATGAGTCACGTACTGCCCGGTCCTCTTCTCCAAGTTTTCTGCTACCTTCTGGTGTAACTTCCTTATGAACTCTGCCTTGGATGCTCCTTTGAGGTTGGTCATCTCTGCTGGTGGCAGTGGCGTTTGCTCCATTGGGGTGAGAGGGTTGAAGCCGTATACTACTTCAAATGGTGTCTTCTTGGTTGCTGAGTGCATGGCTCGGTTGTAAGCGAACTCTATGAATGGCAGGCACTCCACACAAGTCTTGAGGTTCTTCCCTAGTGTAGTCCTGAGAAGAGTTGATAGTGTCCTGTTGACAACTTCAGTTTGGCCATCGGTTTGAGGATGGCAGGTGGTAGAGAAGAGTAGCTTCGTGCCTAGCTTCCTCCAAAGGGTCCTCCAGAAATGGCTGAGGAACTTGGTGTCCCTGTCTGACACGATGGTCCTTGGCACTCCATGAAGCCGTACTATCTCCCTAAGAACAGCTCGGCTGTTTGCGTGGCATCATTGACATTGGCACACTGGATAAAGTGTGCCATCTTGGAGAATCTGTCCACCACTACAAAGATTGCATCCTTGTGGTTGATCTTGGGTAGGCCTAGAACGAAGTCCATTGAGATGTCCACCCATGGATGTGTAGGTATGGGCAGTGGGAGATACAACCCGTGAGGTTGCACTCGGGACTTTGCCTTCTTGCAAGTGATGCATCTTGCACAATGGGCTTCTACTGTCCTCTTGATGTGTGGCCAGTAGAAGTGCACCTTGACCACTGCTAGAGTCTTGTCGACACCAAAGTGGCCCATGAGTCCTCCTCCATGAGCTTCTCGTATGATAAGCTCCCTCAATGATCCTTGTGGTATGCACAGCCTTCTCTCTCGGAACAAGAATCCATCATGGATGTAAAACTTGCCATGACTTCCTATGCCACACTCCTTGTAGCTCTCAGCAAAGTCAGGATCATCCTTGTATAGGTCCTTGATGTGCTCGAATCCTAGGACCTTCGCCTCCATGGTTGATATCAAGGCAAACCTCCTTGATAGTGCATCGGCTACCACATTGTCTTTGCCCTTCTTGTACTTGATGACGTACGGGAAGGTTTCTATGAATTCCATCCACCTAGCATGTCTCCTCTTGAGATTGGTTTTCCCTCCGAGGTGTTTGAGAGTCTCATGATCAGTGTGGATCACAAACTCCTTAGACAGCAAGTAATGCTGCCAAGTCTCCAATGCTCGGGCAAGGGCATAAAGGTCCCTGTCATAAGTGGGGGTAGTTCAGTGAGGCACCACCTAGCTTCTCCCTGAAGTACGCCACTGGTCTCCCTCCTTGGGTTAGTACTGCTCCTATGCCTATTCCAGAGGCATCACACTCCACTTCAAACGTCTTGTTGAAGTCGGGCAGGACTAGCCCTGGTGCATGTGTAAGGCTGTCCTTCAAGGCCTGGAATGCCTTCTCCTGAGCTTCTCCCCAGCTGAATCCCACTTTCTTCTTCACCATTGCCATCAATGGTGAGAAAATACTGCTGAAGTTGGGCACGAATCTCCTATAGAAGCTGGCCAGTCCGTCGAAGCTCCTTACTTGGCTGATGTTGCCTGGTGTTGGCCATTCTTGTATGGCTCGAATCTTCTCTTCATCAACCTGTAGGCCCTGTGAACTTACAACAAAACCTAAAAAGACAAGTTTATCAGTACAAAAGATGCACTTCTTGAGATTGGCATAAAGCTCTTCTTGTCGAAGGGTTTTAAGTACCATCTCAAGATGTGTGAGGTGTTCCCGTAGGCACTTACTATAAACCAATATATCATCAAAGCAAACCACTACAAACTTACTGATGTACGCCCTAAGAACTTGGTTCATAAGGCGCATGAAGGTGCTTGGGGCATTAGTCAAGTCGAATGGCATGACTGTCCACTCGTATAGCCCTTGCTTTGTCTTGAAAGCAGTCTTCCATTCATCACCTTCCTTCATCCTGACCTGGTGGTATCCAGTCTTGAGGTCTACCTTGGAGAAGACCGTGGCTCCACTCAGCTCATCTAGCATGTCATCCAGCCATGGTATTGGATGCCGGTACTTGACAGTGATGTTGTTGATTTCTCGGCAGTCCACGCACATTCGCCAAGTCCCATCCTCCTTGGGCACTAGTAGCACTGGTACGGCACATGGACTAAGGCTCTCTCGAACATAGCCTTTCTCCAGGAGCTCCTTGACTTGCTTCTCAAGCTCCTTGGACTCCTCTGGACTCATCCGGTAGGCTGGCCGGTTGGGCAGGGCTGCTCCGGGCACTAGATCGATCTGGTCTTCTATGCCACGTAAAGGAGGCAAGCCTGCTGGTATCTCCTCTGGAAACACATCCTGGAACTTGTTGAGGAGAGTTGCTACTTGAGGAGGTAGCTCTACCTGTTCCTGTTCTATACTCAAGATTTCTTTGAAGACCATTAGTAACATTAAATCCTTCGAGGCTAAAGCTCTCCGGACATGGCTTGGTTGAATAAGAAAATTAGACTTGATAAGTTTCTTTTCCTTACTCATTTGGATTGTAGCTCGTGTACCTGGGAAGGTGTAAGAGGTGCCAAGCTGACCTTTCTTTTGTAATGCACAAAAGTGTAGAGATTGGTTCAGCCATCATGCCTGGTCTCTTTGTCAAACTGCCATGGTCTTCCTAGCAGAAGATGGCCAGCTTGCATGGGCACCACATCGCACACGACTTGGTCTTGGTACTTGCCCACACTGAATGGCACAGTGACCTGCTCATGGATCTTGAGCTCCACTTTGTCATTGAACCATCTCAGTCTATATGGTCGAGGATGCCTTGTCTTCTCTAGACCTAGCTTATCAACCATATATGCACTAGCAACGTTAGTGCAAGAACCACCATCTATGATGAGGTTACATACCTTGCCCTTGATGGTGCAATGGCTGTGGAAGATGTTCTCCCTTTGGATGGTCTCTGAGGGATCCACCATTGCACTGAGAATGCGCCTAGTGACCGCACTTCCCCCAGATCAGGGTACTCAATGTCACCATATTCCTCTTCTGGTTCATAGTCCTCTTCATCTTGGGACTCATATTCTCCAGCCTCCGTAATCAGCATGACCAGGTTGTTTGGGCACTCCCTTGAGATGTGTCCACGACCCCTACACTTGAAACAAGTGATGTCACGTGATCTCTGAGGGTTAGAAGACTTACTAGGCTCTCTTTGGTCACGGGCAGGTTCAGGAGGCTTGCTCTTGAACCTTGACTCGATCTCTATGCTCTTGCCTTTGTCTACGGGCTTGGGAATGTTGTTTGGTGCCCAAGGTATCTTAGGCTTGCTGCGGATGTCTTGGCTCTTACGTTTGATGTGCTGCTCAGCCTGGACAGATAGGTGGAACAAGTCCTTGAAGTCATTGTAGATTTGCCTTTCCACCTTGCGGCTGATCCTTTCTTGGAATCCATCCAAGAATTGTGCCATCAATGCTTCTTCATCATCATTGAGCTCCAATCTGTTCCTTAGCTTCTCGAACTCTTCATAGTACTCCTCTACTGATCTGGTACCCTGCTTAAGAGTACGAAAACGACGTTGCAAGTCCCTATGAAAGTAAGGTGGAACAAACCTTTGTCGCATGACATCCTTCATGTCGACCCATGAGTCTATGGGCCTCATTCTTTTCCTCCTTCTGTCAGATACCTCACGATCCCACCAGATGAGGGCATTGTCCGTGAGTTGTGCTACTGCCATTGAGACTCTCCTAGGCCCTGGTTGGTTGTAATGATCAAAGATATGATCCATTCTTCTCTCCCAATCTAGGTAAGCCTCAGGGTCTACTTTTCCTGCAAAACTTGGAGGAGTTAGCTTAACATCAAGATGAGTTACCTGGTTGTAGGCGTGTTCATCTCCATCCTCATGATGTCTAGGAGGCATCCTTGGTCTCTGGGGAAGACCATATGGCTCGAAGCCATCATCCTCTGCCTATGGTGATAGTTATGAGGTTGTGTGTCCTCATCTCCATCTGGCTGGGGCTCCTTCTGTTCGTGCCGTGTCCTAAGGTGCTCAGGACACTCAGCACGGTCTTGCTCAGCTATCACGTGCCTTATGGCCTGGAATCTCACCGGCCTCTCCACGTGCTCCAACCTCTCGCCTATTGATGCGAGTTGTGTTTGGACAATGGTGAACATGGCCACCATAGCCTCGGCTGCTTCTCTATTCTCTTCTGCCATTGCGTACTACAAAGAAAGAAGACAAGTTATGCTACTCCTAAATTGTTAGGAGGGTTTTCTTTTATAAAGGGATTCGAAAAAATTGAAAAAGGAAAGTTCTAAGGAATGAAAAATTCGAAAATATGGAGAATTAAATAAAAGGAAATTTTCTTGACAACTATTGCTAGCTGTCCAATTTGAAATCTTTTGGTATTTTTCCTATTTTCTTTTCTTTTCTTTTTCTTTTCTTTTAATTTAACTTAAAAATAATAGAAATATGATTCTAACAAAAAGGAAAGTCGAATATAGCAATGCAAGAATGATTCTAGAACCTAGTGATGCACGTAGGAACTAGATGCACTCGGTATGAACTTAGATGTTATTTTTTTGATTTTCTGGAATGAAACTTAAACTAATGCAAGAACAAGAAACAAGACAAGCTAAAGGATAGAAACAACTTGGTTTAGGAGCATTAAGCTCTGATACCAAAATGATACAAGCCTCGATTCAAGGCTTATATGCGTGTGGGCTGTTTGGAGAAGGTTAGGTGAGAAACTCGACCTTAGACTTCTTGGATAGGGGTTTTGGGTTGGTATTCGATGGAGGGGTGAAGTGAACCACACGAGGGGTGATGAACCTCGTGATAAATCACAAACTTAGAGTTAGGAGGGCTGGTCTCAACTAGGTTCTAAGCGCACAAGATTCTTAGAGAGAAAACTTGTTGGAAGAAAGTTCTACTTTATTAATATCAAAAAGGTTGTCGAACTACAATGCTGGAAGGAGCCTTATTAATATGCTCGACAGCTTGACCTTCTAGGGTCGACTCAAATAAAGAAAAGGAAAGTTTACAAAAGTGCAGAAATGGAAAAGATACAAAAGTGTATAACCGAAAAAGGACCTATTCCTAAAATGTTCTTGACTCAAAAATGTAAAGAATATAGATCCTACCCTACAAAACAGAAAGAGGCCTATATTCGAATTGAGACTTACGTTACTAACCTCACGGCCAAGAAATGGAAGGTGGCCGTCCTTGTGGCATGCACGCGCCTTGCTCCTAGTCTTCGACTTGGAGTAGGGTTAAGAATCTTTGGGCCCTGACCTCTGTTGCCACTAAAGCCCAAGTCTCTGAAGTTCCTTGCATTGTTGAGAAGCCTTTGGACTGTTCTTTGTACTTCTGGCCCATTGTCCTTGTCGATCTTCCTCTAGGAGCTTGTCCACCCATAAGCTGAACTTGTGGAAGAGTGCTCTTGATCTACTCCTTGTCATTGCTCCTGGTGGCACTACTGGTGTGGATACTTCCTCTAGATGCATGTCCTGAAGCTGGTAGCTTATGTGGTCCGAGTTTCCTTTTGTAGAAGTTGAAATGCTCGTGCACTCGGCTGGATCGGCTGTACCGGCTGGAATGTCCGAGGTACTGGCCGGAATGCCTTCAGGACCGGCCAAGTTGATCCCAGAGTCGGCGGCATCACCAAGGGTACCGGCGGTGTCATCCACGTTGTCACCAAGTATGCTGGAAGCTTGGGCCTCTCTGCCGGCAATGCTGGTTGGTCTGGTCCTATTGGTCAAGGGTCCGGCGGTACTGCTTGGACAGGCAGGCGTGCCAGATGGCCTGGCTGTCTTGGGCAGGCTTCCGGGTCGGCCAGTCTGATCTCCTGGCTGGACATACGACCTGATGTCCTCATCATATTGCCTCTCCATTGACGGCTGTAGTGAAGAAGAACGTGGGATTCAGTTGGCGAGAAGCTCAGGAGAAGGCATTCCAGGCCTTGAAGGACAGCCTTACACATGCACCAGTGCTAGTCCTGCCTGACTTCAACAAGACGTTTGAAGTGGAGTGTGATGCCTCTGGAATAGGCATAGGAGCAGTGCTAACCCAAGGAGGGAGGCCAGTGGCATACTTCAGTGAGAAGCTAGGTGGTGCCTCACTGAACTACCCCACTTACGACAAGGAGCTTTATGCCCTGGTCCGAGCATTGGAGACTTGGCAGCATTACTTGCTGTCCAAGGAGTTTGTGATCCACACTGATCACGAGACTCTCAAACACCTCAGAGGGCTAACCAATCTCAAGGGGAGACATGCCAGGTGGATGGAGTTCATAGAGACCTTCCCGTACGTCATCAAGTACAAGAAGGGCAAAGACAATGTGGTAGCCGATGCACTATCAAGGAGGTTTGCCTTGATATCCACCATGGAGGCAAAGGTCCTAGGATTCGAGCACATCAAGGACCTATACAAGGATGATCCTGACTTTGCTGAGAGCTACAAGGAGTGTGGCACAGGGAGTCATGGCAAGTTTTACATCCATGAGGGATTCTTGATCCGAGAAAGAAGGCTGTGCATACCACAAGGATCATTACGAGTGCTTATCATCCGAGAAGATCATGGAGGAGGATTCATGGGCCACTTTGGTGTCGACAAGACTCTAGCAGTTGTCAAGGAACACTTCTACTGGCCACACATCAAAAGATCAGTAGAAGCCCATTGTGCAAGGTGCATCACTTGCAAAAAGGCGAAGTCCCGAGTGCACCCTCACAGGTTGTATCTCCCACTGCCCATACCTACACATCCATGGGTGGAGATCTCAATGGACTTCGTTCTAGGTCTGCCCAAGATCAACCACAAAGATGCAATCTTTGTAGTGGTGGACAGATTCTCCAATATGGCACATTTCATTCCATGTGCCAATGTCAGTGATGCCACGCAAACAGCCAAGCTGTTCTTCAGGGAGATAGTACGGCTTCATGGAGTGCCAAGCACCATCGTGTCAGACAGGGACACCAAGTTCCTCAGCCATTTCTGGAGGACCCTTTGGAGGAAGCTAGGCACGAAGCTACTCTTCTCTACCACCTGCCATCCTCAAACCGATGGCCAAACTGAAGTTGTCAACCGGACACTATCAACTCTTCTCAGGACTACACTAGGGAAGAACCTCAAGACTTGGGTGGAGTGCCTGCCATTCATAGAGTTCGCTTACAACCGAGCCGTGCACTCAGCAACCAAGAAGACACCATTTGAAGTAGTATACGGCTTCAACCCTCTCACCCCATTGGAGCAAAAGCACTGCCACCAGCAGAAATGACCAACCTCAACGGAGCATCCTAGGCAGAGTTCATAAGGAAGTTACACCAGAAGGTAGCAGAGAACTTGGAGAAGATGACCGGACAGTATGTGACTCATGCTAACAAGGGAAGAAAGGAGGTGATCTTTCAACCAGGCGATTGGGTGTGGCTACACCTACGGCAGGAGAGGTTCCCCAACCTAAGGAGTTCCAAGCTAGCACCAAGAGGAGATGGACCATTCAGAGTGCTGGAGAGGATCAACAACAACGCCTACCGGATCGAGCTCCCAGGTGAGTTTAATGTGTCCAAGACGTTCAACGTAACTGATTTACCCCCTTTCCATGCAGATGAACCAGTTTTGAGGTCAAAACCTACTGAAGAGGGAGGGGATGATGGGGACATCAGGTCGTATGTCCGGCCAGGATACCAGACTGGCCGACCAGGAAGCTTGCCCGAGATAGCCGGGCCATTTGGCACAACTGCCAGCCCAAGTGGTACCGCCGAACCCTCGACCAACAGGACCGGACTGATCAGCATTGCCGGCGGAGAGGCCCAAACCTCCGGCACAATTGGTGGCAACGTGGATGACACCGCCGGTCCACTTGGTGACGCCTCCCACTCCGGGATCAACTTGGCCAGTCCAGAAGGCATTCCGGCCAGCACCTCGCACAGTCCAGCCGGTACAGCCGATCCAGCCGAGTATACGGGCATTTCAGCATCTACACAAGGAGACTCGGACCAGATAAGCTACCAGCTTCAGGACATGCATTCAGAGGAAGTCTCTACACCAGTGGTGCCCCGAGGAGCAATGACAAGGATCAGATCAAGAGCACTCTTCTATAAGTTCAGCTTATTGGTCGACAAGCTCCTAGAGGAAGATCGACTAAGGACAGTGGGCCAGAAGTGCAAATAAGAGTTCAAAGCCTTCTCAACAATGCAAGGGACTTCAGAGACTTGGGCTTTAGTGGCAAGAGAGGTCAGGGCCCAAAGATTCCTAACCCTACTCAAAGTTGAAGACTAGGAGCAAGGCGTGTTGATGAGGACATCAGGTCGTACATCCAGCCAGGAGACCAGACTGGCCGACCAGGAAGCTTGCCCGAGACAGCAGGACCATCTGGCACGTCTGCCGGACCAGGCAGTACCGCCGGACCCTTGACCTATAGGACCAGACCGGTCAGCATCGCCGGCGGAGAGGCCCAAGCTTCTGGCACACTTGGTGGGGACGTGGATGACACCGCCGGTCCCTCTGGTGATGCCGCCAACTCCGGGATCAACTTGGCCGGTCCTGAAGGCATCCCGGCCAGTACCGTGCACAATCCAGCCGGTACAGCCGATCCAGCCGAGTACACGCGCATTTCCACTTCCACACAAGAGGACTCGGACCAAATGAGCTACCAGCTCCAGGACATGCACCTAGAAGAAGTATCTACACCAGTGGTACCTCAAGGAGCAATGACAAGAAGCAGATCAAGGGCACTCTTCCACAAATTCAGCTTATGGGTCGACAAGCTCCTAGAGGAAGATCAGCTAAGGAAAATAGGCCAGAAGAGCAAAGTAGAGTCCAAAGGCTTCTCAACAACACAAGGAACATCAGAGACTTGGGCTTTAGTGGCAAGAGAGGTCAGGGCCCAAAGATTTTTAACCCTACTCCAAGTCGAAGACTAGGAGCAAGGCACGTGCATGCCACAAGGACGGCCACCTTCCATTTCTTGGCCGTGAGGCAAGTTAAGGTAAGTTTCAATTCAAATATATGCCTATTTCTGTTTTGCAGGGTAGGATCTAGATGCTTTACATTTTTGAGTCAAGAACATTTTAGGAATAGGTCCTTTTTCGGTTATACACTTTTGTATCTTTTCCTTTTGTACACTTTTGTAAACTTTCCTTTTCTTTGTTTGAGTCGACCCTAGAAGGTCAAGCTGTCGAGCATATTAATAAGGCTGCTTCCAGCATTGTAGTTCGACAACCTTTTTGCTATTTAATAAAGATCGAAATTTCTTTACAAGTTATTCTCTCAAAGAAGCTTGTGCACTTAGAACCTAGTTGAGACCAGCCCTCCTAGCTCTAAGTTTGTGATTTATCACGAGGTTCATCACCCCTCGTGTGGTTCAATTCGCCCTTCCATCTTTTACCAACCAGAAAACACCCATCCAGAAGCCTAAGGTTGAGTTTCTCACCTAATCTTCTACAAACAGCCCACGCGCATCCAAGCCTTGAATCGAGGCTTGTATCATTTTGGTATCAGAGCTTAAAGCTCCTAAACCAGGTTGTTTCTATCCTTTTGCTTGATTTGTTTTTTTTAGTTCTTGCATTAGTTTGAGTCGCATTCAAGAAAAATAAAAAAAATAACCTCAAACTCCAAACCGAGTGCATCTAGCCTTCTACGTGTATCACGAGGGTTTAGATTCACTTTTGCATTGCCATTCACGTTTTCCTTTTTGTTTAATTCATCTTTCCATTAATTTTAAGTTAAATTAAAAAGAAAACAAAAGAAAAGAAAAGAAAATAGGAAAATACCCAAAAGATTTCGAATTGGACAGCTAGCACAAGTTGTCTAGGAAGTTTCCTTTTCCTTTTATTCGAATTTCCTTTCCTTAGGATTTTTCCTTTTTGGATTTTTTCAAACCCCTTATAAAAAGAAAACCCTCCTAACAATTTAGGAGCATCCTAACTTGTCTTCTTTCTTTGTAGCACACCATGGGAGAAGAAAATAGAGAAGCAACCGAAGCCATGATGGCCATGTTCACTACACTCCAAACACAACTCGCATCCATAGGCGAGAGGTTGGAGCGCGTGGAAAGACCGGTGAGATTCCAGGCCATAAGGCACGTGAGAGCTGAGCAAGACCGTCCTGAGGGTCCTGAGCACCTTAGGACACGGCACGAACAGGAGGAACCCCAACCAGATGGAGATGAGGACACACAACCTCATAACTATCACCATAGGCCGAGAGGACCTCCACGGCAACCAGAGGCAGAAGATGATGGCTTTGAGCCATATGGTCTTCACCAGAGACCAAGAATGCCTCCTAGGCATCATGAGGATGGAGATGAACACACCTACAACCGGGTAATTCATCCTGATGTTAAACTAACTCCTCCAAGTTTTGCAGGAAAAGTAGACCCCGAGGCTTACCTAGATTGGGAGAGGAGAATGGATCATATCTTTGATCACTACAACCAACCAGGACCTAGGAGAGTCTCAATGGCAGTAGCACAACTCACGGACAATGCCCTCATCTGGTGGGATCGTGAGGTATCTGACAGAAGGAGGAAAAGAATGAGGCCCATAGACTCATGGGTCGACATGAAGGATGTCATGCGACAAAGGTTTGTTCCACCTTACTTTCATAGGGACTTGCAACGTCGTTTTCGTACTCTTAAGCAGGGTACCAGATCAGTAGAGGAGTACTATGAAGAGTTCGAGAAGCTAAGGAACAGATTGGAGCTCAATGATGATGAAGAAGCATTGATGGCACAATTCTTGGATGGATTCCAAGAAAGGATCAGCCGCAAGGTGGAAAGGCAAATCTACAATGACTTCAAGGACTTGTTCCACCTATCTGTCCAGGCTGAGAAGCACATCAAACGTAAGAGCCAAGACATCCGCAGCAAGCCTAAGATACCTTGGGCACCAAACAACATTCCCAAGCCCGTAGACAAAGGCAAGAGCATAGAGATCGAGTCAAGGTTCAAGAGCAAGCCTCCTGAACCCACCCGTGACCAGAGAGAGCCTGGTAAGTCTTCTAACCCTCAAAGATCACGTGACATAACTTGTTTCAAGTGCAGGGGACGTGGACACATCTCATGGGAGAATATTACGGAGGCAGGAGAATATTAGTCCCAAGATGAAGAGGACTATGAACCAGAAGGAGAGTATGGTGACATTGAGTACCCTGATGTGGGGGAAGTACTGGTCACTAGGCGTATCCTCAGTGCAATGGTGGATCCTTCAGAGACCATCCAAAGGGAGAACATCTTCCACAGCCGTTGCACCATCAAGGGCAAGGTATGTAACCTCATCATAGATGGTGGTTCTTGCACTAACGTTGCTAGTGCATATATGGTTGATAAGCTAGATCTAGAGAAGACAAGGCATCCTCGACCATATAGACTGAGATGGCTCGATGACAAAGTGGAGCTAAAGATCCATGAACAAGTCATTGTACCATTCAGTGTGGGCAAGTACCAGGATCAAGTTGTGTGCGACGTGGTGCCCATGCAAGCTGGCCATCTTCTACTAGGAAGACCATGGCAGTTTGACAAAGAGACCAGGCATGATGGCCAAACCAATCTATACACCTTCGTGCATGACAAGAGAAAGGTCAGCCTAGCTCCTCTTACACCTGCTCAGGTACACGAGCTACAACTCCAAATGAGTAAGGAAAAGAAACTTATCAAGTCTAATTTTCTTATTCAACCAAGCCATGTCCGGAGAGCTTTAGCCTCGAAGGATTTAATGTTACTAATGGTCTTCAAAGAAGTTTTGAGTGTAGAACAGGGACAGGTAGAGCTACCTCCTGAAGTAGCAACTCTCCTCAACAAGTTCCAGGATGTATTTCCAGAGGAGATACAAGCAGGCTTGCCTCCTTTACGTGGCATAGAACACCAGATTGATCTAGTACCCGGAGCAGCCCTGCCCAACCGGCCAGCCTACCGGATGAGTCCAGAGGAGTCCAAGGAGCTTGAGAAACAAGTCAAGGAGCACCTGGAGAAAGGATATGTTCGAGAGAGCCTTAGTCCATGTGCCGTACCAGTGCTACTAGTGCCCAAGAAGGATGGGACTTGGCGAATGTGCGTGGACTGCCGAGCAATCAACAACATCACAGTCAAGTACCGGCATCCGATACCACGGCTGGATGACATGCTAGATGAGCTGAGTGGAGCCACGATCTTCTCCAAGATAGACCTCAAAAGTGGGTACCACCAGGTCAGGATGAAGGAAGGTGATGATTGGAAGACTGCTTTCAAGACAAATCAAGGGCTCTACGAGTGGACAGTCATGCCATTCGGCTTGACTAATGCCCCAAGCACCTTCATGCGCCGTATGAACCAAGTTCTTAGGGCGTACATAAGTAAGTTCGTTGTAGTTTATTTCGATGACATTTTAGTTTATAGTAAGTGCTTAAGGGATCACCTCACACATCTTGAGTTGGTGCTTAAAACCCTTCGACAAGAAGAGCTTTATGTCAATCTTAAGAAGTGCATCTTTTGTACTCATAAACTTGTGTACTTAGGTTTTGTTATAAGTTCACAGGGCCTACAGGTTGATGAAGAGAAGAGTCGAGCCATACAAGAATGGCCAACACCAAGCAACATCAGCCAAGTGAGGAGCTTCCACGGACTGGCCAGCTTCTCCAGCAGATTTGTGCCCAACTTCAGCAGTATTGTGATACAAGCCTTGATTCAAGGCTTATAAGCGTGTGGGCTGTTTGGAGAAGGTTAGGTGAGAAACTCGACCTTAGACTTCTTGGAGAGGGGTTTTTGGGTTGGTATTCGATGGAAAGGTGAAGTGAACCACACGAGGGGTGATGAACCTCGTGATAAATCACAAACTTAGAGCTAGGAGGGCTGGTCTCAACTTGATTCTAAGCGCACAAGATTCTTGAGAGAAAACTTGTTGGGGAAAAAGTTCTATCTTTATTAATATCAAAAAGGTAGTCGAACTACAATGCTGGAAGGAGCCTTATTAATATTCTCGGCAGCTTGACCTTCTAGGGTCGAGTCAAATAAAGAAAAGGAAAGTTTACAAAAGTGCACAAATGGAAAAGATACAAAAGTGTATAACCGAAAAAGGACCTATTCCTAAAATGTTCTTGACTCAAAAATGTAAAGAATCTAGATCCTACCCTGCAAAACAGAAAGAGGCATATATTCGAATTGAGACTTACCTTACTTACCTCACGGCCAAGAAATGGAATGTGCCCGTCCTTGTGGCATGCACGCGCCTTGCTCCTAGTCTTCGACTTGGAGTAGGGTTAAGAATCTTTGGGCCCTGACCTCTCTTGCCACTAAAGCCCAAGTCTTTGAAGTTCCTTGCATTGTTGAAAAGCCTTTGGACTCTTCTTTGTACTTCTGGCCAATTGTCCTTAGTCGATCTTCCTCTTGGAGCTTGTCCACCCATAAGCTGAACTTGTGGAAGAGTGCTCTTGATCTACTCCTTGTCATTACTCCTGGTGGCACTACTGGTGTGGATACTTCCTCTAGATGCATGTCCTGAAGCTGGTAGCTTATCTGGTCCGAGTTTCCTTGTGTATAAGTTGAAATGCTCGTGCACTCGGCTGGATCGGCTGTACCGGCTGTAATGTGCGAGGTACTGGCCGGAATGCCTTCAGGACCGGCCAAGTTGATCCCGGAGTCGACGGCATCACCAAGGGGACCAGCGGTGTCATCCACGATGCCACCAAGTGTTCGGAAGCTTGGGCCTCTCTGCCGGCAATGCTGGTTGGTCTGGTCCTATTGGTCGACGGTCCGGCGGTACTGCTTGGGCCGGATGGCCCGGCTGTCTCGGGCAAGATCCCTGGTCGGCCAGTCTGATCTCGTGGCTGGACATACGACCTGATTTCCTCATCATCCCCTCCCTCTTCAGTAGGTTTTGACCTCAAAACTGGTTCATCTGCATGGAAAGAGGCTTAGTCAGTTACGTTGAACATGTTGGACACATTAAATTCACATGGGAGCTCGATCCGGTAGGCGTTGTTGTTGATCCTCTCCAGCACTCTGAATGGTCCATCTCCTCTTGGTGCTAGCTTGGAACTCCTTAGGTTGGGGAACCTCTCCTGCCGTAGGTGTAGCCACACCCAATCGCCTGGTTGAAAGATCACCTCCTTTCTTCCCTTGTTGGCATCAGTCACGTACTGCCCGGTCCTCTTCTCCAAGTTTTCTGCTACCTTCTGGTGTAACTTCTTTATGAACTCTGCCTTGGATGCTCCTTTGAGGTTGGTCATCTCTGCTGGTGGCAGTGGCGTTTGCTCCATTGGGGTGAGAGGGTTGAAGCCGTATACTACTTCAAATGGTGTCTTCTTGGTGGCTGAGTGCACGGCATGGTTGTAAGCGAACTCTATGAATGGCAGGCACTCCACCCAAGTCTTGAGGTTCTTCCCTACTGTAGTCCTGAGAAGAGTTGATAGTGTCCTGTTGACAACTTCAGTTTGGCCATCGGTTTGAGGATGGCAGGTGGTAGAGAAGAGTAGCTTCGTGCCTAGCTTCCTCCAAAGGGTCCTCCAGAAATGGCTGAGGAACTTGGTGTCCCTGTCTGACACGATGGTCCTTGGCACTCCATGAAGCCGTACTATCTCCCGGAAGAACAGCTCGGCTGTTTGCGTGGCATCATTGACATTGGCACACGGGATGAAGTGTGCCATCTTGGAGAATCTGTCCACCACTACAAAGATTGCATCCTTGTGGTTGATCTTGGGTAGGCCTAGAACGAAGTCCATTGAGATGTCCACCCATGGATGTGTAGGTATGGGCAGTGGGAGATACAACCCGTGAGGTTGCACTCGGGACTTTGCCTTCTTGCAAGTGATGCATCTTGCACAATGGGCTTCTACTGTCCTCTTGATGTGTGGCCAGTAGAAGTGCACCTTGACCACTGCTAGAGTCTTGTCGACACCAAAGTGGCCCATGAGTCCTCCTCCATGAGCTTCTCGGATGATAAGCTCCCTCAATGATCCTTGTGGTATGCACAGCCTTCTCTCTCGGAACAAGAATCCATCATGGATGTAAAACTTGCCATGACTTCCTATGCCACACTCCTTGTAGCTCTCAGCAAAGTCAGGATCATCCTTGTATAGGTCCTTGATGTGCTCGAATCCTAGCACCTTTGCCTCCATGGTTGATATCAAGGCAAACCTCCTTGATAGTGCATCGGCTACCACATTGTCTTTGCCCTTCTTGTACTTGATGACGTACGGGAAGGTTTCTATGAATTCCATCCACCTAGCATGTCTCCTCTTGAGATTGGTTTTCCCTCTGAGGTGTTTGAGAGTCTCATGATCAGTGTGGATCACAAACTCCTTGGACAGCAAGTAATGCTGCCAAGTCTCCAATGCTCGGACAAGGGCATAAAGCTCCTTGTCATAAATGGGGGTAGTTCAGTGAGGCACCACCTAGCTTCTCACTGAAGTATGCCACTGGTCTCCCTCCTTGGGTTAGTACTGCTCCTATGCCTATTCCAGAGGCATCACACTCCACTCCAAACGTCTTGTTGAAGTCGGGCAGGACTAGCATTGGTGCATGTGTAGGGCTGTCCTTCAAGGCCTGGAATGCCTTCTCCTGAGCTTCTCCCCAGCTGAATCCCACTTTCTTCTTCACTACTGCCATCAATGGTGAGGCAATACTGCTGAAGTTGGGCATGAATCTCCTATAGAAGCTGGCCAGTCCGTGGAAGCTCCTTACTTGGCTGATGTTGCCTGGTGTTGGCCATTCTTGTATGGCTCGAATCTTCTCTTCATCAACCTGTAGGCCCTGTGAACTTACAACGAAACCTAAAAAGACAAGTTTATCAGTACAAAAGATGCACTTCTTGAGATTGGCATAAAGCTCTTCTTGTCGAAGGGTTTTAAGTACCATCTCAAGATGTGTGAGGTGTTGCCGTAGGCACTTACTATAAACCAATATATCATCAAAGTAAACCACTACAAACTTACTAATGTACGCCCTAAGAACTTGGTTCATAAGGCGCATGAAGGTGCTTGGGGCATTAGTGAAGTCGAATGGCATGACTGTTCACTCGTATAGCCCTTGCTTTGTCTTGAAAGCAGTCTTCCATTCATCACCTTCCTTCATCCTGACCTGGTGGTATCCAGTCTTGAGGTCTATCTTGGAGAAGACCATGGCTCCACTCAGCTCATCTAGCATGTCATCCAGCCGTGGTATTGGATGCCGGTACTTGACAGTGATGTTGTTGATTGCTCGGCAGTCCACGCACATTCGCCAAGTCCCATCCTTCTTGGGCACACTAGTAGCACAGGTACGGCACATGGACTAAGGCTCTCTCGAACATAGCCTTTCTCCAGGAGCTCCTTGACTTGCTTCTCAAGCTCCTTGGACTCCTCTGGACTCATCCGGTAGGCTGGCCGGTTGGGCAGGGCTGCTCCGGGCACTAGATTGATCTGGTCTTCTATGCCACGTAAAGGAGGCAAGCCTGCTGGTATCTCCTCTGGAAACACATCCTGGAACTTGTTGAGGAGAGTTGCTACTTCAGGAGGTAGCTCTACCTGTTCCTGTTCTATACTCAAGATTTCTTTGAAGACCATTAGTAACATTAAATCCTTCGACGCTAAAGCTCTCCGGACATGGCTTGGTTGAATAAGAAAATTAGACTTGATAACTTTCTTTTCCTTACTCATTTGGAGTTGTAGCTTGTGTACCTGGAAAGGTGTAAGAGGAGCCAAGCTGACCTTTCTTTTGTAATGCACAAAAGTGTAGAGATTGGTTCAGCCATCATGCCTGGTCTCTTTGTCAAACTGCCATGGTCTTCCTAGCAGAAGATGGCCAGCTTGCATGGGCACCACATCAGCTCGCATGGGCACCAAGATGGCCAACTTGTCTTTTTAGGTTTCGTTGTAAGTTCACAGGGCCTACAGGTTGATGAAGAGAAGATTCGAGCCATACAAGAATGGCCAACACCAGGCAACATCAGCCAAGTAAGGAGCTTCCACGGACTGGCCAGCTTCTATAGGAGATTCATGCCCAACTTCAGCAGTATTGCCTCACCATTGATGGCAGTAGTGAAGAAGAACGTGGGATTCAGTTGGCGAGAAGCTTAGGAGAAGGCATTCCAGGCCTTGAAGGACAGCCTTACGCATGCACCAGTGCTAGTCCTGCCTGACTTCAACAAGACGTTTGAAGTGGAGTGTGATGCCTCTGGAATAGGTAAAGGAGCAGTGCAAACCCAAGGAGGGAGGCCAGTGGCATACTTCAGTGAGAAGCTAGGTGGTGCCTCACTGAACTACCCCACCTACGACAAGGAGCTTTATGCCCTGGTCTGAGCATTGGAGACTTGGCAGCATTACTTGCTGTCCAAGGAGTTTGTGATCCACACTGATCACGAGACTCTCAAACACCTCAGAGGGCTAACCAATCTCAAGGGGAGACATGCCAGGTGGATGGAGTTCATAGAGACCTTCCCGTACGTCATCAAGTACAAGAAGGGCAAAGACAATGTGGTAGCCGATGCACTATCAAGGAGGTTTGCCTTGATATCCACCATGGAGGCAAAGGTCCTAGTATTCGAGCACATCAAGGACCTATACAAGGATGATCCTGACTTTGCTGAGAGCTACAAGGAGTGTGGCACAGGGAGTCATGGCAAGTTTTACATCCATGAGGGATTCTTGATCCGAGAAAGAAGGCTGTGCATACCACAAGGATCATTACGAGAGCTTATCATCCGAGAAGCTCATGGAGGAGGACTCATGGGCCACTTTGGTGTCGACAAGACTCTAGCAGTGGTCAAGGAGCACTTCTACTGGCCACACATCAAAAGATCAGTAGAAGCCCATTGTGCAAGGTGCATCACTTGCAAAAAGGCGAAGTCCCGAGTGCACCCTCACGGGTTGTATCTCCCACTGCCCATACCTACACATCCATGGGTGGAGATCTCAATGGACTTCGTTCTAGGTCTGCCCAAGATCAACCACAAAGATGCAATCTTTGTAGTGGTGGACAGATTCTCCAATATGGCACATTTCATTCCGTGTGCCAATGTCAATGATGCCACGCAAACAGCCGAGCTGTTCTTCAGGGAGATAGTACGGCTTCATGGAGTGCCAAGGACCATCGTGTCAGACAGGGACACCAAGTTCCTCAGCCATTTCTGGAGGACCCTTTGGAGGAAGCTAGGCACGAAGCTACTCTTCTCTACCACCTGCCATCCTCAAACCGATGGCCAAACTGAAGTTGTCAACCGGACACTATCAACTCTTCTCAGGACTACACTAGGGAAGAACCTCAAGACTTGGGTGGAGTGCCTGCCATTCATAGAGTTCGCTTACAACCGAGCCGTGCACTCAGCAATCAAGAAGACATCATTTGAAGTAGTATACGGCTTCAACCCTCTCACCCCATTGGAGCAAATGCCACTGCCACCAGCAGAAATGACCAACCTCAACGGAGCATCCTAGGCAGAGTTCATAAGGAAGTTACACCAGAAGGTAGAAGAGAACTTGGAGAAGATGACCGGACAGTATGTGACTCATGCTAACAAGGGAAGAAAGGAGGTGATCTTTCAACCAGGCGATTGGGTGTGGCTACACCTACGGCAGGAGAGGCTCCCCAACCTAAGGAGTTCCAAGCTAGCACCAAGAGGAGATGAACCATTCAGAGTGCTGGAGAGGATCAACAACAACGCCTACCGGATCGAGCTCCCAGGTGAGTTTAATGTGTCCAAGACGTTCAACGTAACTGATTTACCCCCTTTCCATGCAGATGAACCAGTTTTGAGGTCAAAACCTTCTGAAGAGGGAGGGGATGATGGGGACATCAGGTCATATGTCCGGCCAGGATACCAGACTGGCCGACCAGGAAGCTTGCCCGAGATAGCCGGGCCATTTGGCACAACTGCCAGCCCAAGTGGTACCGCCGAACCCTCGACCAACAGGACCGGACTGATCAGCATTGCTGGCGGAGAGGCCCAAACCTCCGGCACAATTGGTGGCAACGTGGATGACACCGCCGGTCCCCTTGGTGACGCCTCCTACTCCGGGATCAACTTGGCCAGTCCAGAAGGCATTCCGGCCAGCACCTCGCACAGTCCAGCCGGTACAGCCGATCCAGCCGAGTACACGGGCTTTTCAGCATCTACACAAGGAGACTCGGACCAGATAAGCTACCAGCTTCAGGACATGCATCTAGAGGAAGTCTCTACACCAGTGGTGCCCCCAGGAGCAATGACAAGGATCAGATCAAGAGAACTCTTCCATAAGTTCAGCTTATGGGTCGACAAGCTCCTAGAGGAAGATCAACTAAGGACAGTGGGCCAGAAGTGAAAAGAAGAGTCCAAAGCCTTCTTAACAATGCAAGAGACTTCAGAGACTTGGGCTTTAGTGGCAAGAGAGGTCAGGGCTCAAAGATTCCTAACCCTACTCCAAGTCGAAGACTAGGAGCAAGGCGCGTGCATGCCACAAGGACGGCCACCTTCCATTTCTTGGCCGTGAGGTAAGAAAGGTAAGTTTTCAATTCAAATATATGCCTCTTTCTGTTTTGCAGGGTAGGATCTAGATTGTTAACATTTTTGAGTCAAAGACATTTTAGGAATATGTCCTTTTTCGGTTATGCACTTTGTATATTTTCCATTTGTGCACTTTTGTAAACTTTCCTTTTCTTTCTTTGAGTCGACACTAGAAGGTCAAGCTATCCAGCATATTAATAAGGCTCCTTCCAGCATTGTAGTTCGACAACCTTTTTGATATTTATAAAGTGCGAATTTTCTTCGACAAGTTTTTCTCTCAAAGAGACTTGTGCCCTTAGAACCTAGTTGAGACCAGCCCTCCTAGCTCTAAATTTGTGATTTATCACGAGGTTCATCACCCCTTGTGTGGTTCACTTCACCCTTCACCCAATACCAAACCAAAAACCCCCTATTCAGAAGGCTAAGGTCGAGTTTCTCCAACCTTCTCCAAACAGCCAACGCGCATCCAAGCCTTGAATCGAGGCTTGTATCAGGTGGTCAGAAAGAAAAGGCTTATCAATGAAGCGTACTGCATTGTATCACGCAGTTTGGGATAGATTGGAAGATTTGGAGGCTCTCTCATATCTATTTCACTCTTTAATTTTCTCACAATATAGAAAACTGAGATAGCTTAGTATAGGCCTTGGATTCATGTCATTTTGAGCTATAAATCAAAATATCTAGGCAATTTAGTGTGTACATGTCAAGTTGATGTGCAAGTTAAATTTATTATACTAGACTGAGCACTGGTGCTCATTTAGTAAAGGCTTATAAATGAAGCATAATGCATGACATCACGCAGTTCCGGATATATTGGAATATTTGGAGGCACTGTCGTAGCTGTTTTAGTCTTAAAGTTTGCCCCAATATAGAAAATTGAGCTAGCTTAGTTTAGACATTGGATTCGTGTCATTTTGAGCTCTAAATCAAAAGTTATAGGCGATTTAGTGCGGACATGTCAAGTTGACGTGCAAGTTAAAATGATCATTCTAGACTAAGCATCGGTGTTCATTGAGTAAATGCTTATAAATGAAGCATAATGCATGACATAACACATTTTATGATATATGGGATTATTCGTATCTACTTCAGCCATAATTTTTGTTACAATATAGAAAATTAAGCTAGTCTAACGTGTGCGTTGGATTTGTGTCATTCTAAGCTCGAAACAAAGTTACGGACGATTTAGTGCAAACATTTCATGATGCACTGCAAGAAAACTTCTGTTTTGCGACCACGGAAGTGGTCGCAAAGTGGTCGCAAAATAGTAGTCGCAAAAAAAATCAATCGCAAATCAGTCACAAATTTGCGACTAATTTGCACTACAAGAGTAGTGCAGTCGTAAAT
Source organism: Pugionium cornutum (assembly GCA_018901935.1). Lineage (NCBI taxonomy): Eukaryota > Viridiplantae > Streptophyta > Magnoliopsida > Brassicales > Brassicaceae > Pugionium > Pugionium cornutum. The sequence continues at coordinate 22,200,189 of CM032157.1, forward strand.
CAGTCACAAAATTTTATGACTGATTTGCGACTGCGTTTCAACTATAGTCGCAAATCAGTCACAAAATATTGTGACTGATTTGCGACTGCGTTTCTCCTGTAGTCGAAAATCAGTCACAAAAAATTGTGACTGATTTGCGACTACATTAGTCCTGTACTCGCAAATCAGTCACAATATTTTGTGACTTATTTGAGACCACATGTATCAAGGAGTCGCAAATCGGTGGCAAAAATTGCGACTGATTTGGGACTGATTTGCGACTATAACTTAATTAGATTTAAAAAAATATAATTTTTCAATTATTATTGAAATAATTATTATATTTTGAAAATAAAAATATTAATATTTTTTAAATTTAATTTCAAACAATTTAAATTATTTCAAAATAATTGTAAAATAATTTTTATAAATATAAATTTTAATAATATTTTTCAAAATTAATTTCAATAATAATATTAATATTTTGTAATTAGAAATAGTAATATAATTTATTATATTACTATGTTTTAATATTAATATTAGTTAATTGTTTTATAAATATTAATATAATAGTTTATAATTTATGTTTTAATATTAATATTATTTAATTTTTTATTAATTTATAATAACATTATTTGAAAATATTTTTGAAAATTAATTTCCAAAATTATTATGTTTAAATAATATTTTTAATTTTTTAATTATGAATATTTTCATAAATTTATATTTTTTAAACTATTAAATATTATAAATAGTTTTGATTAATTAATAATAACTATTATAATATTAAATAAAAAATATATGAACTAATTAATATAAAATATTGAATAAAAATGAATTAAATATTAAAATTGTAATATTTATTATTGAAAATTTAATTTACAGAAAAAAAAAATTTAATTTTTAAGCGGCGGAAATTGGAAATCCAAAGGCGTGAATTGGGTCGGGGTTAGAGCCGTCGATGGTTCCCCTGTGAAATCGTTATCCCGCATATTGGAGGCAAATGCGGGATCCGTCCGTTGGAAATACCCGAGGAGAATCTCCAAGCTCGAGATCTTCTTTTGCTTTTCTCTATTCAGCTCTTCCATCTTCTGATTTGCTTCCAAAATCTGCGCGTTTTGTTGTTTAATTAACGCATTTTGTTCTTGAAGTATTACGTACTCGAGAGAATTGGTTTGCACCCCAGTACGTCTACCCATTGGCTATACGCGGTTCAGGCTACCGAGTCCATAAAGACGGGCTCAGTCATCCACAACAGAAAATTACATAATAACAAAAACAAAAATTAAATAATAAATTTAATTATTAAATTAATTATAAAAATATGTTATAACAAAAAAATTTGAAAATTTTTTTTTACCTGAATGAAAATCTCATTCTTCTGTTCTGGAGTCAGCTCAATTGGACAGGAAGTTCCATCATATGTTTCTGTTGGATCGACCTCCACGATCGCCATCTTGTCTTGGATGTTTCGTTCGTATGCTTCACAGATTTGTTTTGCTTTCAAATTTACATACGAACCATCTGATCTTGTGTGAGTCTTTATAAAGACCTCACCTATTGAGACAGATCGTCCCAAATTATGTTCCTTCACAGATATTGGAATAAATTTTATTTAATTAATAACAAAAACGTTAATTAAATTTAGAGAAAAAAATAACTTACCATTTCCTGCTAGACCTGAATGTAGGATTTTTGGCCCGACAAATGTTTGTGCGGGCCAAGACCATCTCGAGCGGAGTTACAGTTATGAGAGGATTTGGTGCTCCTCTCGATAGACGTTTTTATTCCCCAATAGTCTGTCATAATTTTGTACAGACTTGGAGAAATCCATCGGGGACGTTTGCCTGTTGTATGAACCGTGCTCACCATCCCTTTCATCCGTCTTACGTTGACGGCCTTGAACTCTTTTCGTAACACCGGGGTGATCACAAGATCCCAGGTGTACGATTGCTTCAAATAATAATTGAAATATTAAAATTTGCTTAAATATTTTTAAATTAAAAATTTTTTAAAAAATTCCTACCACAAACTCTATAAAATATTTTTCCTGCCTCTCAGCAGGTACGACTGTCCAATATAGTATGGGCCGTCAAATTTATTTTTCAAAATTTTTGCAATTTGACGGGTAATAGCCCCGTTATCGCGATCAAACCTAATATTTCAATTAAACAGATAAATTTTAATTTTATATTAATATATTATTAAAATTATAATAAATATTTATTAAAAAAATTAAAAAAAATTAAAAAAAATTAAAAAAATCATTACCACATTGAATTTGGGGCCGCTTGTGGAGACATCACTGTCAAATACTGCTCGCGTCCCGGAGTTTGTAACAAACTATCAAGAGTGATAGTTTGTTCCTATGTTCCCGTTTCGTACTCGGAAATTTCTTCTTCCTCTTGTTCATCCGATTCCTGAAACCGTGGAGGTGTTTGGGTGAATGTATATTGCGGAAGGAGGTGAGATGCCGCTCACATTGCCCATGCAGTGGCAAAGTGATGGCAAAACAGTCACAAATAATACCCAAAACCCTAAATTTTGAGATTTTTATGAATACATATAATTATATAAGATTGATTAATTGATTATAAGTTATAAAAATTTCAATTACTATGAAAACAATAACATTTACCAAATTTTCAAATAATTTACCTAAAACACTTAACCTTATACTTCTTATATACATTTCAAATGGTTTCTAAATATGAAATCATTACAATTAAAGTTTTCAATATATGTGATCACTTATAATGGTTAGTAGTCACATTAATTTGGAAATACAAGTTTTAAATGTGGAAAATACTTAGGGAAAACGTGAATTTACCATATGTGATCGCAAATCAGTCGCATATTTGCGACTGATTTGCGACCTCTCATCAAATTTTGATAATGTGGTCGCGAATCAGTCGCAAATTTGCGACTGATTTGTGACCACGTTTATTTTTTTGACTGAAATGCCACCACATTGTCAATGCAGTGGCAAAGTGGTGGCAAATCAGTCACAATTTCTGAAAAAAATCTTATTTATATGGTTATTGGGAATAAATTGAATTATATAAAAATCATATGTATAAAATACATAAAAGCATAACTATATTTATTACATTTCTTCGTTCTCATCATCATCTGAAGATGAAATATTACATTGAAATTCATCTTCTAGTTCCGCATCTCCGACATCGAAATCAATTTCTTCTGTATGGTTAACTTTATCAACCAACCGATCTACTTCTATCTCTTGAACAAGCATTACCTCTTCATCATTTTCTTGTTGCAAGAGGCCAATCTCGTCTTTGTTTTTTTATTTCCCCAAAATGTTAGATCTTGTATTAACTTTCAAAACATTGAGCCATGTTTGTTTTGATGATGATTTAGTGTGCGGATAGGGAATATAACAAACTTGATCTGCTTGAGATGCTGATACATCATAAGTATTCAAATATAAATTAGTTATATATTTTTAACAAAATTAATTATATAGTAAATTATTAACGAATACGTACCAAGAATAAATTGTTTGATTTGTAGTATTTCCCCGATGATAACACATGAACGATGCCATTTTCCGACTTCTGAGTACCTTTCGAGAGCGTAGGATCGTACCATTCACATTTAAAAAGCGTGGTCTTCAAATTTAGGAGTCCGACATACTCAAGTTGAATGATATCTGTTAAAATCCTGTAGAAATCAGCTTCATTAGATGCATCTGAGTAATTGTCCCCCTTCACACAAATACCGTAGCTACATGTCTTTCTCCTATGTCCATGTTTCTTTGTGTGGAACATATAACCTCTTGTAAAATACATCGGCCAAGTGGACGCTTTATTCATCGGACCATGAACTAATAGGAAAGACACGTGAATGTGTGGAAGTGCATGAATTGACCTATGATCATATATCAAAAATTAAACTTAATTAGTATTTCCAAATTAATAAATATAATATAATATACATGTCAAATAATTAATTAAAGATACATAATCCCTAACCCATATATGGAACTCTTCCTCTCTTTTCGTTGAAATGTCATCTTCCGAAAGATATGGATACGTACATCGAATATGATCTTCAAACATGCTACAAAAGTAAATATTAAAAATTAATATATATTTCTTAATACAATAAACTGAAATATAATAAATGCAGTTAATTGTTTTCATATACCCCTCTAGTGGCCAAAAATATTCACAATTCCGTAATACATATACATGTGCATATTTATATTCTTTTTTGGAGAGCCATATTTCTTTCCATTTACCACTTGGACGACCCATGTGCGTAAATATATCCGGTACTATGGGATCCGGATATACAGGTACGTCACATTCATCGAATCTTATAGACCTATTTATATATATTATATTACTTATATTCATATACAATAAAATAGTTAATTCATAAACATAACAGTTATTTTAGGTTACCTGTTTTTCATGCATATGTGCGCAGCAAAGTAATGTTCCGAGAAGTAAGATATCTCATCATTCACATATGATTCAACAATCGACCCTGCAGCATATTGTTTGTTCTTCGCCTTGCTTTTTAGTTTTTTAAAAAACCTTTCAAATGGATACATCCACCTATATTGCACAGGTCCACCAAGTTCAGATTCGTATGGTAGATGTACATGAAGATGCTCCATGACTTCGAAAAATGAAGGCGGAAAGATCTTTTCCAAATTGCACAAAACTATGTTTTCGTTCAGAATTCGGACACAGTTTTGTTGTAATGATCTGGAGCATAAATCACGGAAAAATTCTCCAATCCCTGTATATATATTAATTACCATCGATAATTAATTAGTACGCGCAATTATTATTAATTTACATATTTCCAATTAAAAATATATTTATTACTATATTTACCGGATAATGCTAGATGAACTTTCCGTGGTAAACGTTCTGCAAATATAAAAGGGAGAAGTCTTTCCATAAAAACATGGAAGTCATGGCTTTTCATGCCCGAGAACTTTAGTCCATCCATATCCACACAATTTGCTAAATCTGCCGCATAGCCGTCCGGAAATTTGACATCGTTTTTATACATTCCAATAACCGTTCTTTCGCTTTTTTGGGTCAATCGAAATATAGGGAATGGAGCATTACCCCGACCATCCACGTGCAACTCTTTTCAAGAGAAAAACTTCGCAATATCCAACCTTGACTTAACTGTATCTTTTGATTTCTCTTTCACATTCATAACTGTATTAATGATGTTATCGAAGAAATTCTTCTCTATATGCATCACATCAAGATTATGTCGAAGGTTAAGATCCGTCCAGTACAGCAACTCCCAAAATATACTTTCTTTGTGCCAATTATGCCAGCTGCTGTAACCTTCTTCTTTACTTTCATGACCGTTTCCACCGCACTCAGATGTTCTTAAAGGATTGACAGTTTTTATGCGGTCGTATAAAACTTGTTCTCCTGTCAATGATTGTGGAGGATAGTCATTCAAAGCGTGCTTCCCTTTTAAAAAATTTGTTTTATTTTTCCGTAACGGGTGACCATTAGGAAGAAACCTTCTATGAAAATCAAACCAACACGTCTTTCTCCCATTTGGTAATTGAAATGCCTTCGTATCATCCATACAAATTGTACAGGGCAGCCTTCCATGTGATGTCCATCCTGACAACATTCCATAAGCGGGAAAATCGCTTATCGTCCAAAGTAACATGAATTTTAGATTGAAATTTTGGTTCAATGATACATCGTATGCATCAACTCCCGTAGACCATAATTCTTTCAACTCATCAATCAAAGGTCGGAGGAATATGTCCAGACTAGCACGTGGATGATTTGGCCCTGAATTCAAAATAGTTAGAAACAAATACTCTTTCTTCATACACATCTCCGGTGGCAAATTATATGGAGTGATAATCACCAGCCATAATGAATGATTACGAGACATCCCAAATGGATTGAACCCATCAGTACATAAGCCAAGATAAACGTTTCGAGATTCAGCAGCAAATCTAGGATGTAGATTTTGAAAAATTTTCCACTCTGCGACATCAGATGGATGACTCATTTCTCCGTCTTCTGCTTCATGCTCTGCTTGATACATTCTTTAAGTCTATCACCTATAGGTAAATACCACATACGACTGAAAGGTATTCTCGTCCTGCCCTCGCTTGGCTTATACGGGGGGAATCGCAAAATTTGAATTTTTCCCATTTCTCATCTTCTTTCCAGAAGATCATACAATTTTGAACACACACGTCAATTTTATAAAACGGGAGGCCTAAATTTTGCATCAATTTTTCGGCTTCATAATATGAACCCGTTGCATGATTCTCCTCGGGTAAATATTCTGTAAACAGCTCTGCCCAAGAATCCATATATTTTTCTGGTAAATTAAAATAAAACTTGATGTTCATGAACCGAGAAGCTAAAGATAACTGTGAGTGCCTTTCATGACAACGATCATACAATGGATTTTTCACAGCTTCTAACATGTTGTAAAAATTTTGTGCTTCTTCATTAGGCCGTTCTTCTTCATTATAATTATAATTTTCTACGTTTTGATTATAGTACTGATGATCATCAGTCGTTGTCTCACGAAATGTATCCGTCACCATTTCGACATATCTATTACCGGATATATCAACTGTTTCATCACTACTACAACCACGCGTACCTCCCTGATTTCTTTGGACATCACCCCGACTAGTACTCGTCCCTAACTGAACATTCAGCTCTTCTCCATGTTTATACCAAATATAATAATTTGGCATAAATCCTCGACTATATAGATGACTCCATATTTTCCGTCCCGGAATAAATTTATCATTTTTGCAATTAATACAAGGACAAAAAAACTTACCTCCACTACTTTGAGATATAGGTTGACTACTTGCAAAATTAATGAACTGCTCCATGCCTTGTGCAAATTCCGCCGATATATTTCTTGTTTCATTATCAATTCTTCTGTACATCTAATCTCTCGAATTGTTATAATTTCCCCCACATGTTTTAAATAAATTTTTTTCCTTCGATTTTAAAAATGAGAGAATGGGATGATGCATATATATACAACATTTTGCCACTACTTTGCCACTACTTTGCCACTGATTTGCCACTACTTTGCGACTACAGCAATGTAATTGCTTAAATGTCGTTATACCTAACCTGCACATATTTTTTATGTTGGCACATTGCCACCACTTTGTGACTGCAGAACCACTACAGAACGTAGTCGCAAATTGGTCGCATTTTTAGCGACCAATAAGTGACTACCAACTGATTTTCCATATGTAGTCGCTAATCAGTCGCTATTTTGCGATAGATTAGCGACTACCTAGGTCAGTTGCAATGCAGTCGCATTTCAGTCGCTAAATGGTTGTGTATTGCGACCAACATGCGACTACACTTATTGGTCACATTTTTGCGACCATTTTGCGACAACTTAGCCGTAGTCGCAAATTAGTCGCTAAACCGTGGAAAATGTGGTCGCAAAAATTGCGACCACGTGTGTAGTCGCAAATCGTAGTTGCAAATTGGCAGTTTTCTTGTAGTGATGATTGGCAAGTTGAAATGATCACTCTAGACTGAGCATTGGTGCTCAGCGAGTAAAGGATTATAAATAAAGCGTTCAGAATTGCATCACCTTGTTTGGGATATAATGTATTACTTAGAGGATTTGTCGTATCTACCTCAATCTTAAATTTTGACACGATATAGATAATTGGGCTAGTTAATGTGGGCGTTGGATTTGTCTCATTATGATCTCTAAATAAAAAGTTACAGCAATTTAGTGCAGACATGTCATGTTGATCGGCGAGTTAAACTGATCATTCAAGAGTGAGCATTGGTGCTCAGAAAGTAAACGCTTATAAATAAAGCATAGTGCATTGTATTACACAGTTTGGGATTGATTGAAAGATTTGGAGGCTGTGACGTAGCTATTTTACTGTTTAATTTTGTCACAATATAAAAAATTAAGCTAGCTTAACGTGGGCATTGAATTCATGTCATTCTGAGCTTTAAATCAATAGTTACGAACGATTAAGTGCAGACATGTCATGTTGATCGGCAAATGAAAATGATCATTCTAGACTGAGCATTGGTGCTCAGTGAGTAAGGGCTTATAAATGAAACATACAACATGACATCACGCAGTTTGGGATAGATATAATTACTTGGAGGCTTTATCTTATCTACTTCAGTCTTTAATTTTGTCACAATATAGAAAATTGAGCTAGCTTAGCATGGGCGTTCGATAAGTAATATTTTCAGCTCTAAATCAAAAGTTATAGGCGATTTAATGCGGCAATATCAAGTTTATTGGCCAGTTAAAATGATCATTCCAAAAATGATCAATGCTGCTCAGTGAGTAAATGCTTATAAATGATGCATAGTACATGGCATCACAAAGTTTGGAATAGATTGGATTACTTGGAGGCTTTGTCGTATCTATTTAAATCTTAAATTTTGTTACACTATAGAAAATTGAGCTAGCTTAACGTTGGTGTTGGATTCGTGTAATTATGAGCACTAAATCAAAAGTTACGGGCGATTTAGTTCTGACATGTCTAGTTAATGGGCAAGTTAAAATGATCATTCCAAATGATCATTGGTGCTCAGTGATTAAATGCGTATAAATGAAACATAATGCATGGTATCACAAAGTTTGAGATATTTTGGATTACTAGGTGGCTTCGTCATATCTATTTTAGTATTTAATTTTGTCACAATATAGAAAATTGCGGTAGCTTAACGTGCGCGTTGGATTTGTGTCATTCTCAGCTCTATATCAAAAGTTATGGATGATTTAGTGCTAACATATCAAGTTGATGGGCAAGTTTAAATGATCATTCTAGACTGAGCATTGGTGCTCATTGAGTACATGCTTATAAATGAAGCATAATGCATGGCATCACACATTTTGGGATACATTGGATTACTTGGAGGCTTTTGTATGTACTCCAGTCTTCAATTTTGTCACAATATAAAAAACTGAGCTAGCTTAACGTGGGCATTGGATTCATGTCTTTCAGAGCTCTAAATCAAATGTTATGAACGATTTAGTGAAGCCATGTCATGTTGATCAACAAGTTAAAATGATCATTCTAGACTGAGCATTGGTGCTCAGTGAATAAAGGCTTATAAATGAAACATAGTACATGGCATAATGCAGTTTGGGATAGATTGGAAGACTTGGAGACTTTTTTGCAGCTATTTCAGTGTATTTTTTCCAGCATAGAAAATTGAGCTAGCCTAACGTGGGCGTTGTATTCGTGTCATTATTAGCTCTAAATCAAAAGTTACAGATGATTTAGTGCTGACATGTCAAGTTGATGGGCAAGTTAAAATCATCATTGGTGCTCAGTGAGTAAATGCTTTTAAATGAATCATAATGGATGGCATCACACAGTTTGAGATCTATTGGATTACCAGGTGGCTTTGTCGTATCTATTTGAGTCTTTAATTTTGTCAGTGTATAGAAAATTGAGCTAGTTTAATGAGGGCGTTGGATTCGTGTCGTTCTAAGCTCTAAATCTAATTTTATGGATGATTTAGTGCTGACATGTCAAGTTGATGGGCAAGTTAAAATGATCATTCTAAACTGAGCATTGGTGCTCATTGAGTAAATGCTTATAAATGAAGCATAATGCATGGCATCACGCAGTTTGGGATACATTGGATTACTTGGAGGCTTTTTTGTATCTACTTGAGACATTAATTTTATCACAAAATAAAAAAATGAGCTAGCTTAACGTGGACATTGGGTTCGTGTCATTCTGAGCTCTAAATCAAATATTACGGACGATTTAGTGATGACATGTCATGTTGATCCGCAAGTTAAAATATCATTCTATACTGAGCATTGGTGCTCAGTGAATAAAGGCTTATAAATGAAGCATACTGCATGACATCACACAGTTTGGAATAGATTGGAATACTTGGAGACTTTGTTGATGTTATTTCAGTGTTAACTTTTGTCTAACATAGAAAATTGAGGGTCTCTCGTAGCTATTGTATCACGTAGTTTGGGATAGATTGGAAAATTTGGAGGCTCTTTCATAGTTATTTCACTATATAATTTTGTCACAATATAAAAAATTGAGTTAGCTTAACGTGGGTATTGGATTCGTGTCATTTTGAGCTGTAAATCAAAAGTTATAAACGATTTAGTGCGAACATGTAAAGTTGATGTGAAATTTAAAATGATCATTCTAGATTGAGTATTGGTGCTCATTGAGAAAAGGCTTATAAATGAAGCATAATGCATGGCATCACACAATTTAGGATATTTTCTATTAGTTGAATGCTTTGTCGTATCTACTTTGGTCTTTAATTTTGTCACAGTATTGCAAATTAACCTAGCGTATTTTGGGCGTTGGATTCGTGTCATACCGAGCTATAAATCAAAAGTGATGGATGATTTAGTGATGACATGTCAAGTTGATGGGCAAGTTAAAGTGATCATTCTACACTAAGCATTGGTGCTCATTGAGTAAACACTTATAAATGAAGCATAATGTATGGCATCATGCAGTTTGGGATACACTAGATTACTTGGAAGCTTTTTCGTATTTACTTCAGCCTCTATTTTTGTCACAATATAGAAAATTGAGCTAACTCAACGTGGGCGTTGGATTCGTGTCATTTTGAGCTAGAAAAAAAAGTTATGGACAATTTAGTGCAAACATGTCATGATGATCGGCAAGTTCAAATGATCATTCTAAACTGAGCACTGGTGCTCAACGAGTAAAGGCTGATATATGAAGCATTTTGGATTGTATCACAGAGTTTGGGATATATTGTATAACTTGTAGGCTTTGTCCTATCTACTTGAGTCTTAAATTTTGTCATAATATAGAAAATTGGGCTAGCTTAATGTGGGCGTTGGATACGTCTCATTCTGATCTCTAAATAAAAAATTACGGCCGATTTTGTAGAGACATGTTATGTTGATCGGCAAGTAAAACTGATCATTCTAGAGTGAGCATTGGTTCTCAGAAGGTAAAGGCTTATAAATGAAGAATATTGCATTGTATCACGCAGTTTGGGATAGATTGGAAGATTTGGATGCTCTTTCGTAGTTATTTCAGTTTTTAATTTTCTCACAATATAGAAAATTGAGCTAGCTCAACTTGGGTGTTGGATTCGTCTCATTCTAAGCTCTAAATAAAAAGTTACAAACAATTTAGTGCCAACATGTCATGTTGATCAGCGAGTAAAACTTATCATTCAAGACTGAGCATTTGTGCTCAGCGAGGAAAGGCTTATAAGTGAAGCATACTACATTGTGTCACACAGTTTGGGATAGATTGGAAGATTTGGAGGCTCTGTCATAGCTATTTCAGTCTTAAATTTTGTCCCAATATAGAAAATTTAGCTACCTTATCGTGGGCCTTGGATTCGTGTCATTTTGAGCTCTAAATCAAAAGTTATAGGCGATTTAGTGTATACATGTCAAGTTGATGTGCAAGTTAAGATGATCATTCTATACTGAGCATTGGTGGTTATTGAGTAAATGCTTATAAATGAATCATAATGCATTGCATAACGCATTTTGGGATTAATTGGATTACTTGGAGGCTTTTTCGTATCTACTTCAGCCTTTGTTTTTGTCATAATATAGAAAATCACTAGTTTATTGTGAGAGTTGGATTCGTATCATTCTAAGTTTGGAAAAAACGTTATGGACGATTTAGTCGTGTCATAATGATCTGCAAGTTCAAATGATCATTCTAGACTGAGCATTGGTGCTCTACGAGTAAAGGCTTATAAATGAAGCATTCTGAATTGCATCACACAGTTTGGGATATATTTTATTATTTGGAGGATTTTTCGTATCTACTTCAGTTTTAAATTTTGTCATAATATAGAAAATTGGGCTAGATTAATGTGGGCGTTGGATTCTTCTCATTCTGATCTCTAAATAAAAAGTTAATGACGATTTAGTGCAGACATGTCATGTTGATCGACAAGTTAAACTGATCATTCAAGAGTGAGCAATTATGCTCAAAAAGTAAAGGCTTATAAATGAAGCATACAACATAGTGGACATTGGATTCGTGTAATTTTAAAGTCTAAATCAAAAGGTACGGACGATTTAGTGCAGACATGTCATGTTGATCGGCAAATGAAAATGATCATTCTAGACTGAGCATTGGTGCTCAGTGAGTAAATGCTTATAAATGATGCAGAGTACATGGCATCACGAAGTTTGGAATAGATTGGATTACTTGGAGGCTTTATCGTATCTATTTCAATCTTAAATTTTGCTTCACTATACAAAATTAAGCTAGCTTAATGTGGATGTTGGATTCGTGTTATTATGAGCACTAAATCAAAAGTTAGTGCTCACATGTCTAGTTGATGGGCAAGTTAAAATGATCATTCCAAATGCTCATTGGTGCTCAGTTATTAAATGCGTATAAATGAAACATAATGCATGGTATCACGAAGTTTGAGATATATTGGATTACCGGGTTGCTTTGTCATATCTATTTTACTCTTTAATTTTGTCACAATATAGAAAATTGATCTAGCTTAATGTGAGCGTTGGATTCGTGTCGTTCTTAGCTCTAAATAGAAAGTTATAAATAATTTAGTGCTAACATGTCAAGTTGATGGGCAAGTTAAAATGATCATTTTATACTGAGCATTGGTGCTCATTGAGTAAATGCTTATAAATGCAGAATAATGCATGGCATCACGCTGTTTGGGATACATTTCATTGCTTAGAGGCTTTTTGTATCTACTTCAGTTTTTAATTTTGTCACAATATACAAAACCGAGCTAGCTTAACGTGGGTGTTGGATTCGTGTCATTTAGAGCTCTAAATCAAGTGTTATGGACGATTTAGTGAAGCCATGTCATGTTGATCAACAAGTTAAAATGATCATTCTAAAACTCAGTGAATAAAGGTTTATAAATGAAGCATACTACATGGCATAACGCAGTTTGGGATAGATTGGAAGACTTGGAGGCTTTGTCGCAGCTATTTCAGTGTTAAATTTCGTCAAACATAGAATTGAGCTAGCTTAACATGGGCATTGGATTCGTGTCATTATGAGCTCTAAATCAAAAGTTACGTGCGATTTAGTGCTGACATGTCAAGTTGATGGGCAAGTTAAAATGATCATTGGTGCTCAGTTAGTAAATGCTTTTAAATGAATCATTATAGATGGCATCACATAGTTTGAGATCTATTGGATTACTAGATGGCTTTGTCTTATCTATTTGAGTCTTTAATTTTGTCACAATATAGAAAATTGAGCTAGGCTAACGTGGGCGTTGCATTCGTGTCGTTCTGAGCTCTAAATCTAAAGTTATGGATGATTTAGTGCTGACATGTCAAGTTGATCAGCTAGTTAATATGTCATTCTAAACTGAGCATTGGTGTTCATTAAGTAAATTCTTATAAATGAAACATAATGCATGGCATCACGCAGTTTCGGATACATTGGATTACTTTGAGGCTTTTTGTTATATACTTGAGTCATTAATTTTGTCACAAAATAAAAAAAATGAGCTAGCTAAACATGGGTGTTGGGTTGGTGTCATTATGAGCTCTTACTCAATTATTATGGACGATTTAGTGAAGACATGTCCTGTTGATTAGCAAGTTAAAATGATCATTCTAGAGTGAGCATTGGTGCTCAGAGAATAAAGGCTTATAAATGAAGCATACTGCATGACATCACGCATTTTGGGATTGATTGTAATACTTGGAGACTTTTTCGCTGCTATTTCAGTGTTTAATTTTGTCCAACATAGAAAATTGAGGCTCTCTCGTAGCTATTGTATCACATAGTTTTGGGATAGATTGGAAGATTTGGAGGCTCTCTCATAGCTATGAACTCTATAATTTGGTCACAATATAGACAATTGAGCAAGCTTAGCATGGACCTTGGATTCGTGTCATTTCGATCTCTAAATCAAAAGTTATAGGCGATTTAGTGTGGACATGTCAGGTTGATGTCAAAGTTAAAATGATCATTCTCGACTGAGTATTGGTGCTCATTGAGTAAAGGCTTATAAATGAAACATAATGATGTAGTTTACGATATATTGGATTACTTGGATGCTTTTTCGTATCTACTTCAGTCTTTAATTTTGTCACAATATAGAAAATTAAGCTAGCTTATTGTGGGCGTTGGATTCGTGTCATTCCGAGCTCTAAATCAAAAGTTATGAACGATTTATTGCTGACATGTCAAGTTGATGGGCAAGTTAAAATGATCATTCTACTCTAAGAATTGGTGCTCACTGAGTAAATACTTATAAATGAAGCATAATGCATGGGATCACGCAGTTTGGGATACATTGGATTACTTGGAAGCTTTTTTGTATCTACTTCAGCCTTTATTTTTGTCACAATAGAAAATTGAGCTAGCTTAATGTGCGCGTTGTATTCGTGTCACTTTGAGCTAAAAAAAAGTTATGGACAATTTAGTGCAGACATGTCATGATGATCGGCAAGTTCAAATGATCATTCTAGACTGAGCATTGGTGCTCAACGAGTAAAGGCTGATAAATGAAGCATTCTGAATTGCATCACGCGGTTTGGGATATTTTGCATTACATGGAAGCTTTGTCATTTCTACTTCAGTATTAAATTTTTTCACAATATAGAAAATTTGACTAGCTTAATATGGGCATTGGATTCGTCTCATTGTGATCTCTAAATAAAAATTTACGTACAATTTAGTGCATACATGTCATGTTGATCGGCAAATTAAACTGATCATTCTAGAGAGAGCATTGGTTCTCAAAAAGTAAAGGCTTATAAACGAAGCATATTGCATTGTATCATGCAGTTTGGGATAGATTGGAAGATTTGGAGGCTCTCTCGTAGGTATTTCAGTCTTTAATTTTCTCATAATATTGAAAATCTAGCTAGCTTAACGTGGGCGTTGGATTCCTCTCATTCTAAGCTCTAAAAAAAAAGTTACAAACAATTTAGTGCAGACATGTCATGTTGATCAGCGAGTTAAACTGATCATTCAAGACTGAGCATTTATGCTCAGCGAGGAAAGGCTTATAAGTGAAGCATACTGCCTTGTATCATGCAGTTTGGGATAGATTGGAAGATTTGGAGGCTCTTTCATAGCTATTTCAGTATTAAATTTTTTCCCAATATAGAAAATTGAGCTAGCTTAGCGTGGGCCTTGGATTCGTGTCATTTTGAGCTCTAAATCAAAAGTTATAGGCAATTTAGTGTGGGCATGTCAAGTTGATGTGCAAGTTAAAATGATCATTCTAGCCATAGCATTGGTGCTCATTGAGTAAATGCTTACAAATGAAGCATAATGCATGGCATAATGCATAGCATAACGCATTTTGGGATTTCTTGGATTATTTGGAGTATTTTTCGTATCTACTTCAGCCTTTATTTTTGTCACAATATAGAAAATCGAGCTAGTTTAACGTGGGCATTGGATTCTTGTCATTCAAAGCTTGAAAAAAAAACGTTACGGATGATTTCGTGGAGACATGTCATGATGATCGCAAGTTCAAACGATCATTCTAGACTGAGCATTGGTGCTCAGTGAGTAAAGGCTTAAAGATAAAGCATTCTGAATTGCATCACGCAGTTTGGGATATAATGTATTACTTAGAGGATTTTTTGTATCTACTTCAATCTTAAATTTGTCACAATATAGGAAATTGGGCTAGCTTAATGTGGGCGTTGGATTCGTCTGATTCTGATCTCTAAATAAAAAGTTATGGACGATTTAGTGCAGACATGTCATGTTGATCGGCAAGTTAAACTGATCATTCATGGGTGAGCATGAGTGCTCAGAAAGTAAATGCTTATAAATGAAGCATACAACATGGTGGGCATTGGATTCGTGTCATTTTGAGCTCTAAATTAAAAGTTACGGACGATTTAGTGCATACATGTCATGTTGATTGGGAAATGAAAATGATCATTCTAGACTAAGCATTGGTGCTCAGTGGGTAAAGGCTTATAAATGAAGCATACAACATGGCATCACGCTGTTTGGGATAGATATTATTACTTGGAGGCTTTGTCGTATCTACTTCACTCTTTAATTTTGTCACAATATAGAAAATTGAGCTAGATTAGTGTGGGCGTGGGATTGGTGACATTTTGAGCTTTAAATCAAAAGTTACAGGCGATTTAATGCGGACATATCAAGTTGATTGGCCAGTTAATATGATCATTCCAAAAGTAATCATTAGTGCTCACTAAGTAAATACTTATAAATGATGCATAGTACATGGGATCACAAAATTTGGCATAGATTGGATTACTTGGAGGCTTTTTCGTGTCTATTTCAATCTTAAAGTTTTTCACAATATAGAAAATTGAGCCAGCTTAACGTGTGTGTTGGATCCATGTCATTATGAGCACTAAATCAAAAGTTAGGGGTGATTTAGTGCTTACATGTAAACTGGATGGGCAAGTTAAAATGATCATTCCAAATGATCATTGGTGCTCACTGATTAAATGCGTATAAATTAAACATAATGCCTGGCATCACGAAGTTTGAGATATATTGGATTACCTGGTGACTTTTTCGTATCTATTTAAGTTTTTAATTTTGTCACAATACAGAAAATTGAGCTAGCTTAACGTACGAGTTAGATTCGTGTCGTTCTACTCTCAATCAAAAGTTATGGATGATTTAGTGCTAACATGTCAAGTTGATGGGCAAGTTAAAAGGATCATTCTAGACTGAGCAATGGTGCTCATTGAGTAAATGCTTATAAATGAAGACAAATGCATGACATCACGCAGTTTGGGATACATTGGATTACTTGGAGGCTTTTTTCTATCCACTTTAGTTTCAATTTTGTCACAATATAAACATCTGAGCTAGCTTAACGTGGGCATTAGATTCGTGTCATTCATAGCTCTAAATCAAATGTTATGGAAAATTTTGTGAAGACATGTCATGTTGATCAACAAGTTAAAATGATCATTCTAGACTTAGCATTGGTGCTCTGTGAATAAAGGCTTATAAATGAAGCATACTACATGGCATAACGCAGTTTGGGATAGATTGGAAGACTTGGAGATTTTGTTGTATTTACTTGAGCTCGTATCTACTTTAGTCTTTAATTTTGTCATAATATAAAAAATTGGGCTAGCTTAATGTGGGCTTTGGTTTCGTCTCATTCTAATCTCTAAATAAAAATTTACGGACAATTTAGTACAGATATGTCATGTTGATCGGCAAGTTAAGCTGATCATTCATTAGTGAGCATTGGTGTTCAGAAAGTATTGGCTTATAAATGAAGCATATTGCATTGTATCACAATATAGAAAATTGCGCTAGATTAATGTGGGTGTTGGATTCGTGTCATTTTGAGCTCTAAATCAAAAGTTTAGGACGATTCAGTGCTGATATGTCAAGTTGATAGGCAAGTTAATATGATCTTTTTAGACTGAGCATTGGTGCTCATTGAGTAAATGCTTACTTGGATTACATGGATGCTTTTTCGTATCTACTTCAGTCCTAAATTTTGTCACAATATAGAAAATTGAGGTAGCTTAACGTTGGCGTTGGATTCGTACCATTCTGAGCTCTAAGTAAAACATTACTGACGATTTAGTGCCAAAATGTCATGTTGATCAGCGAGTTAAGCTGATCATTCAAGAATGAGCATTGGTGCCCAGAGAGTAAAGCTTATAAATGAAGCATATTGCATTGTATCATACAATTTGGGATAGATTGGAATATTTGGAGCCTCTATCGTAGGTATTTCAGTATTAAATTTTGTCATAATATAGAAAATTGAGCTAGCGTAATGTGGGTGTTGGATTCGTGTAAATCTACGCTCTAAATCAAAAGTTATAGACAATTTAGTGCTAACATGTCAAGTTGATGGGCAATTTAAAATGATCATTCTAGACTGAGTATTGGTCCTCATTGAGTAAATGCTTATAAATGAAGCATAATGCATGACATCACGCAGTTTGGGATATATTGGATTACTTGAAGGCATTGTCGTATCTGCTTCAGTCTTTAATTTTGTCACAATATAGAAAATTGAACTAGTTTAACGTGGACGTTGGATTCGTCTCATTCTTAGATCTAAATAAAATGTTATAGACGATTTAGTGCAGACATGTCATGTTGATCGGCAAGTTAAATTGATCATTCAAGAGTGAGCATTGGTGCTCAGAAAGTAAATGCTTATAAATGAAGCATACTGCATTGTATCACTCAGTTTGGGATAAATTTGAATATTTGGAGGCTTTGTCGTAGCTATTTTCGTCTTAAATTTTGTCACATATAGAAAATTGAGCTAGCTTAACATGGGCGTTGGATTCATGTCATTGTGAGCTCTAAATCAAAGTTACGGGCGATTTAGTGCGGATATGTAAAGTTGATCAGCCAGTTAAAATGATCGTTCCAAAAATGATCATTAGTGCTCAGTAAGTAAATGAATATAAATGAAGCAAAGTAAATGGCATCACGAAGTTTAAGATAGATTGGATTATTTTTAGGCTTTATCGTATCTCTTTTAGCCTTAAATTTTTTCACAATAGAAAATTGAGCCAGCTTAACATGGGCGTTAGATTCGTGTCATTCTGAGCTCTAAAATCAAAATTTACAGGCGATTTAGTGTGGACATGTCAAGTTGATAGGCAAGTTATAATGATCATTCAGTATTGAGCATTGGTGCTCATTGAGTAAATGCTCATTAATGAAGCATAATGCATAGCATCATGCAGTTTGGGATATATTGGATTACTTGGAGGCTTTGTCGTATCTACTTCAGTCTTTAATCTTGTCACAATATAGAAAACCGAGCTACCTTAACGTGGGCGTGGGATTCTGTCATTCTGAGCTCTAAATCAAAAGTAATAAACGATTTCGTGCTAATATGTCAAGTTGATTGGCAACTTAAAATGATCATTCAATATTGAGCATTAGTGCTAATTGAGTAAATGCTTATAAATGAAGCATAATCCTTGGCACCACGCAGTTTGGGAAATATTAGATTACTTGGAGGCTTTGTCGTATCTACTTCATACTTTAATTTTATCACGATATAGAAAACTAAGCTAGCCTAACGTGTGGCATTGGATTCATGTCATTCTGAGCTCTAAATCAAAAGTAGCAAGCGATTTAGTGCGGACATGTCAAGTTGATCAACCAGTTAAAATGATCTTTCCAAAAATTATCATTGATGCTCAGTGACTAAATGCATATAAATTAAGCATTCTGAATTGCATCACGCAGTTTGGGATATATTGTATTACTTGAAAGCTTTGTTGAATTTACTTTAGTATTTTAATTTGTAACAATATATAAAATTGAGCTAGCTTATACTGGGTGTTGGATTCAACTCATTTTGAGATCTAAATAAGAAGTTACAAACGATTTTTTGCAGACATGTCATGTTGATCGGCGAGTTTGAATGATCATACAAGACTGAGCATTTGTGCTCAGCGAGGAAAGGCTTATCAGTGAAACATAGTGTATTGCATCATGCTGTTTTGGATAGATTGGAAGATTTGGATGCTCTGCGTAGCTATTTCAGTCATAAATTTTGTTAGAATATAGAAAATTGAGCTAGCTTAGCGTGGTGTTGGATTCAGGTCATTTTGAGCTCTAAATCAAAAGTTACAGGCGATTTAGTGCGGGCATTTCAAGTTGATCAGCCTTTTAAAATGATCATTCTAAAAATGATCATTGGTGCTCAGTGAGTAAATGCTTATAACTGAAGCATGGTACATGGCATCATGAAATTCTGGATAGATTGGATTATTTTGAGCCTTTGTCATACCTATTTTAGTTTTAAATTTTGTCACAATATAGAAAAAAGAGCTAGCTTAACGTGGGCATTGGATTCGTGTCATTTTAAGCTCTAAATCAAAAGTTATGGACGATTTAGTGCTAAAATGTCAAGTTGATGGGCAAGTTAAAATGATGATTCTACACTGAGCATTGGTGCTCATTGAGTAAATGCTTATAAATGAAGTATAATGTATGACATCACACGATGTGTTGGGTATATTGGAATACTTGGAAGCTTTGTCTTTTCTACTTTAGTCTTTAGTTTTGTCACAATATAGAAAACTGAGTTAGTTTAACGTGGGCATTGGATTCGAGTCATTTTGAGCCCTAAAATAAGCTACAGACGATTTATTGTAGACGTGTCATGTTGATAGGGAAGTTAAAATAATCATTCTATACTGAGCATTTGTGCTTAGAGAGTAAAGGCTTATAAATGAAGCATTCCAAATTGCATTACACAGTTTGGGATATATTGTATTACTTGGAGGCTTTGTTGTATTTACTTCAGTCCTTATATTTCTCACCATATATAAAACTGAGCTAGCTTATAGTGGGCGTTGGATTTGTCTCATTCAGAGCTTTAAATAAAAAGTTACAGATAATTTAGTGCAAACATGTCATGTTGATTGGCGAGTGAAAATGATCATTCAAGACTAAGCATTTGTGCTTAGCGAGGAAAGGCTTATAAGTGAAGCATACTGTATTGCATAACGCAATTTGAGATAGATTGGAAGATTTGGAGGCTCTATTGTAGCTATTCATTTTTAAATTTTGTCATAATATAGAAAATTGAGCTAGCTTAGCATGGGCGTTGGATTCATGTCATTTTGAGCTTTAAATCAAAAGTTACATGCGATTTAGGGCAGACATGTCAAGTTGATCAACCAGTTAAAATGATCATTTCAAAAATGATCATTGGTGCTCAATGAGTAAATGCTTATAAATGAAGCATTTTGAATTGCATCACGCAGTTTGGGATATATTGTACTACTTGGAGGCTTTGTTGTATTTACTTCACTCTTTAAATTTGTAACCAATATATAAAATTGAGGTAGATTATAGTGGGCATTGGATTCGTCTCATTATGAGCTTTAAATAAAAAGTTACACACGATTTAGTGCAGACATGTCATGTTGATCGGCGAGTAAGAATGATCACTCAAGACTGAGCATTTGTGATCAGCGAGGAAAGGCTTATAAGTGAAGCCGTAGTGTATTGCATCATGAAGTTTTGGATAGATTGGAAGATTGTAAGCTCTGTCATAGCTTTTTCAGTCTTAAATTTTGTCAAAATATATAAAATTGTGCTAGATTAGCGTGGGTGTTGGATTCATTTCATTCTGAGCTCTAAATCAAAAGTTAAAAGCCATTTATTGCGGATATGTCAAGTTGATGAACAAGTTAAAATGATCATTCCAAAAATGATCATTGGTGCTCAGTGAGTAAATGCTTATAAATGAAGCATACTACATGGCATTGAAGTTTAGGATAGATTGGATTACTTGGAGGATTTGTCAGTATCTATTTTAGTCTTAAGTTTTGTTACAATATAGAAAATTGAGCTAGCTTAACATGTGCGTTGGATTCTTGTCATTTTGATCTCAAAATCAAAAGTTACAGGCGATTTAGTGCGGAAATGTCAAGTGATCAACTAGTTAAAATGATCATTCCAAAAATGATCATTGGTGCTCAATGAGTAAATGCTTATAAATGAAGCATAGTACATGGCATCATGAAGTTTGGGATAGATTGGATAACTTGGAGTATTTTTCGTATCTATTTTAGTCTTTAATTTTTCTCATAATATAGAAAATTGAGCTAGATTAACGTGGGCATTAGATTCTTGTCATTTTGAGCTTTCAATCAAAAGTTACAGGCGATTTAGTGAGGACATGTCAAGTTGATCAGCATTTTAAAATGATCATTCCAAAAATGATCATTGGTGCTCAGTGAGTAAATGCTTATAACTGAAGCATAGTACATGTGATGAGGGCATCTGATCTTATGGCCGGGCAGGAGATCAGATTGGCCGGCCAGAGTGCTTGCCCGAGACAGCCGGGCCATTTGGCGTGCCTGCCGGCCCAAGCGGTACCGCCGGGCCTACGACCAGCCGGGCCGGACCGATCAACCTTTCCGGCGGAGAGGCCCAAACCTCCCGCCTAACTGGCGGCGACGTGGATGACACCGCTGGCCCAATAGGTGATGCCGCCGGCTCCGGGATCAACCTGGCCAGCTCCGATGACAATACAGCCAGCTCCTCGCATAGTCCAGCCGGTACAGCCGATCCAGCCGATTGCACCACCATTTCATCATCTACACAAGGAGACTCGGACCAGATAAGCTACCAGCTTCAAGAGATGCATCAAGATAAAGTTTCTACACCAGTGGTGCCACCAGGAGCAATGAGAAGGAGCAAATCAAGGGCGCTCTTCAACAAGTTCAGTTTGTGGGTTGACAAGCTCCTAGAGGATGATCGACAAAGAGCATTGGGCCAAGAGTGCAAGGAAGAGTCCAAAGGCTTCTCAACAATGCAAAAGACTCCAGATACTTGGGCTTTAGTGGCATGAGAGGTCAGGGCCCAAAGATTCATAACCCTACTCCAAGTCGAAGACTAGAAGCTAGGCGCGTGCATGCTACAAGGTCGACCACCTTCCATTTCTTGGCTGATAGGTAAGAATGGTAAGTTTTCAAATTATATACTTGCCTTTTTCTGTTTTGCATGGTAGGATTTAGAATGTTTACATTTTGAGTCAAAGACAATTTAGGTAAAAGTCCTTTTCGGTTATTCCCTTTTGTAATTTTTCCTTTTGTGCACTTTTATAAGTTTTCCATTTTTTTTTATTGCGCTGACCCTAGAAGGTCAAGCTGCCGAGCATATTAATAAGGCTCCTTCAGCATTGAAGTTCGAGAACCTTTTTTTGATATTAATAAAGAGCAAATTTTCTTCCTACAAGTTTTCTCCCAAGAACTTGTGCGCTTAGAACCCTAGTCGAGACCAGCCCTCCTAGCTTCTAAGTTTATGATTTATCACGAGGTTCATCACCCCTTGTGTGTTTCACTTCACCTTTCCATCCATTACCAAACAGAAAACCCCCATCCAGAAGCCTAAGGTCAAGTTTCTCACCTAATCTTCTCCAAACAGCCGACGCGCGTACGGCCTTGATTCAGGGCTTGTATCATTTTGGTATCAGATTTTAAAGCTCCTAAAACCAGGTTGTTTCTATCCTTTACTTAGTCTTGGTTCCAGTTCTTGCATTAGTTTAAGTCTCATTTTTAAAGAATAAAAAAATAACATCAAAACTCAAACCGAGTGGATCTAGCTTCTACGTGCATCACTAGGGCTTTGATTCATTTTTGCATTGCAATTTTCGTCTTTCCTTTTTATTAAAAGCATATTTCCATTAAGTTAAATCAAAAAGCAAAAAAAAAAAAACTATCAAGAAAATCGACCAAAAAGAATGTAGGATCTTTAACATTAATTGTTAAAAAGTTTCTATTTTTCTGTTTTTCCTTTTCCCATAATTTTCCTTTTTAATTTTTCCTTTTTGCATCATCTATTTAAACTATAAAAGAAAATCCTCCTAATCAAATTTTAGGAACAGAATAAATTGTTTCTTTCTTGTAGCACACCATGGCAGAAGGAAATCAAGATGCAATTGAGGCCATGATGGCCATGTTCACCACCCTCCAAACACAACTCGCATCAATCGGCGAGAGGTTTGAGCGCGTGGAGAGGCCGGTGAGATTCCAGGCCATAAAGCACGTGAGGGCTGAGCAAGACCATTCTGAGGGTCCTGAACACCCTAGGACACGACACAAATAGGAGGAGCCCCAGCCGGATGGAGATGAGGTCGCTCACCCTCACGGCTATCACCCTATGCCGAGAGGACCTCCACGGCAACCAGAAGCATATGGCAATGGCTACGAGCCCTATGGTCATCAATAGAGACCAAGAATGCCCCCTAGACATCATGAGGATGGAGATGACTATGCCTACAACCAGGTAAATAATCATGATGTTAAACTAACACCTCCTAGTTTTGCAGGAAAAGTAGACCCCGAGTCCTATCTAGATTGGGAGAGGAGGATGGATCACATCTTCCATCATTACAACCAACCATGCCCTAGGAGAGTCTCCATGGCAGTAGCACAACTCACGGATAATGCCCTCATCTGGTGGGATCGGGAGGCTTCTGACCGAAAGAGGAGGAGGTTGAGACCCATAGATTCTTGGGTCGACATGAAAGGCCTTATGAGGCAAAGGTTTGTTCCACCCTATTTCCAAAGGGATTTGCAACGACGTTTTCGTACTCTTAAGCAGGGCACCAGATCAGTAGAGGAGTACTACGAAGAGTTTGAGAGGCTAAGGAACAGCCTGGAGCTCAATGACGATGAAGAGGCATTGATGGCGCAATTCTTGGATGGACTGCAAGAGAGAATCAGCCGCAAGGTGGAGAGGCAAATCTACAATGACTTTAAAGACTTGTTCCACCTATCTGTCCAGGGTGAGCAGCACATCAGGCGTAAGAGCCAAGACATCCGCAGCAAGCCTAAGACGGCTTGGGCACCAAGCAATAGCCCCAAGCCCGTAGACAAAGGCAAGAGAATAGAGATCGAATCACGGTTCAAGAGCAAGCCTCCTGAGCAAACCCATGACCAGAGAGAGCCTAGTAAGTCTTCCAACCCTCCAAGATCACGTGAAATCACTTGTTTTAAGTGTAGGGGTCACAGACACATCTCAAGGGAGTGCCCAAACAACCCGGTCATGCTGATTACGGAAACTGGAGAGTATGAATCCCAAGATGAGGAGGACTATGAGCCAGAAGGAAAATGCCGTGACATTGAGTACCCTGATGTGGGGGAAGTGCTGGTC
Source organism: Pugionium cornutum (assembly GCA_018901935.1). NCBI lineage: Eukaryota > Viridiplantae > Streptophyta > Magnoliopsida > Brassicales > Brassicaceae > Pugionium > Pugionium cornutum. The sequence goes on from CM032157.1 coordinate 22,224,784, forward strand.
ACTAGAAACATTCGCAGTGCAATGCCCTCAGAGACCATTCAAAGGGAGAACATCTTCCACAGCCGGTGCACCATCAAGGGCAAGGTATGGTAACCTCATCATTGGTGGTTCTTGCACTAACGTTGCTAGTGCATATATGGTGGATAAGCTAGGTCTAGAGAAGACAAGGCACCCTCGACCATATAGACTGAGATGGCTCGATGACAAGGTGGAGCTCAAGATCCATGAGCAAGTAACCGTGCCATTCATTGTGGGCAGTTACCAAGACAAGGTAGTTTGCAATGTGGTACCAATGGAAGCTGGCCATCTACTGCTAGGAAGGCCATGGCAGTTTGACAAGGAGACAAGGCATGATGGCCGAACCAATCTCTACACCTTTGTGCACGACAAGAGAAAGGTCAGCCTAGCTCCTCTCACACCTGCCCAGGTACATGAGCTACAACTACAAATGAGTAAGGAAAAAAAACTTATTAAGTCTAATTTTCTTATTCAACAAAGTCATGTCCGGAGAGCTTTAGCCTCAAAAGATTTAATGTTACTAATGGTCTACAGATAAATTTTGAGTGTAGAAAAGGAACAGGTAGAGCTACCTCCTGAAGTAGCAGCTCTCCTAAACAAATTCCAGGACGTATTCCCTGAGGAGATACCAGCAGGCTTGCCTCCCCTACGCGGCATAGAGCACCAGATTGACCTCGTGCCCGGAGCAGCCTTAACTAATCGACCAGCCTACCGGATGAGTCCAGAGGAGTCCAAGGAGCTTGAGAAGCAAGTCAAGGAGCTCCTGGAGAAAGGCTATGTTCGAGATAGCTTCAGTCCATGTGCCGTACCAGTGCTGCTAGTACCCAAGAAGGATGGAATGTGGCGAATGTGTGTGGACTGCCGAGCCATCAACAACATCACAGTCAAGTACCGGCATCCCATACCACGGCTGGATTACATGCTAGATGAGCTAAGTGGGGCCACGGTCTTCTCCAAAATAGACCTCAAGATTGGATTCCACCAGTTCAGAATGAAGTAAGGTGATGAGTGAAAGACTGCTTTCAAGACAAAGCAAGGGCTCTACGAGTGGACAGTCATGCCATTCGGCTTGACTAATACCCCAAGCACCTTCATGCACCTTATGAACCAAGTTCTTAGGGCGTACATCAGTAAATTTGTTGTGGTCTACTTCGATGATATTTTAGTTTATAGTAAGTGCCTACGGGAACATCTCACACATCTTGAATTGGTACTTAAAACCCTTCGACAAGAAGAGCTTTATGCCAATCTCAAGAAGTGCATCTTTTATACTGATAAACTTATCTTCTTAGGTTTTGTTGTAAGTTCACAGGACTTACAGGTTGATGAAGAGAAGATTCGAGCCATACAAGAGTGGCCAACACCGAGCAACATCAGCCAAGTGAGGAGCTTCCACGGTCTGGCCAGCTTCTACAGAAGATTCATGCCCAACTTCAGTAGTATTGCCTCACCATTTACGGCAGTAGTGAAGAAGAACATGGGATTCAGCTGGGGAGAAGCTCAGGAGAAGGCGTTCCAGGCCTTGAAGGACAGCCTCACGCATGCACCAGTGCTAGTCCTACCCGACTTCAACAGGACGTTTGAAGTGGAGTGTGGTGCCTCTGGAATAGGCATAGGAGCAGTGCTAACCCAAGGAGGAAGGCCAGTGGCATATTTCAGTGAGAAGCTAGGTGGTGCCTCACTCAACAACCCCACCTACGACAAGGAGGCCTATGCCCTAGTCCGAGCCTTGGAGACTTGGCAACATTACTTGTTGTCCAAGGAGTTTGTGATCCACCCTGATCACGAGACTCTCAAACACCTCTGAGGGAAAACCAATCTCAAGAGAATACATGCCACGTGGATGGATTTCATAGAGACCTTCCCGTACATCATCAAGTATAAGAAGGGCAAGGATAATGTGGTAGCCGATGCACTATCAAGGAGGTTTGTCTTGATATCCACAATGGAAGCAAAGGTCTTAGGATTCGAGCACTTCAAGGACATATATAAGGATGATCCTGACTTCGCTGAGAGCTACAAGTAGTGTGGCACACGGAGTCATGGCAAATTCTACATCCATGATGGGTTCTTGTTCCGAGAAAGAAGGCTGTGCATACCACAATGATCTCTACGGGAGCTTATCATCCGAGAAGCTCATGGAGGAGGTCATATGGGCCACTTTGGTGTTGATAAGACACTAGCAGTGGTCAAGGAGCACTTCTACTGGCCACTCATTAAGAGGTCAGTAGAAGGCCATTGTGCAAGGTGCATCACTTGCAAAAAGGCGAAGTCCCGTGTGCACCCTCACAGGTTGTATCTCCCTCTGCCTATACCTACACATCCATGGGTGGACATTTCCATGGATTTCGTTCTAGGTCTGCCCAAGATCAACCACAAAGATGCTATCTTTGTAGTGGTGGACAGATTCCCCAAGATGGCACATTTCATCTCATGTGCCAATGTCAATGATGCCACGCAAACAGCCGAGCTGTTCTTCAGGGAGATAGTACGGCTTCACGGAGTGCCAAGGACCATCGTGTCAGACAGGGACACCAAATTCCTCAGCCACTTCTGGAGGACTCTCTGGAGGAAGCTAAGCACGAAGCTTCTCTTCTCTACCACCTGCCATCCCCAAACCGATGGCCAAACTAAAGTAGTCAACCGGACATTGTCAACTCTTCTCAGGACTACACTAGGGAAGAACCTCAAGACTTGGGTGGAGTGCCTGCCATTCATAGAGTTCGCATACAACCGAGCCGTGGACTCAGCAACCAAGAAGACTCCTTTTGAAGTAGTCTACGGTTTCAACCCCCAAACACATTTGTAGCAAATGCCGCTGCCACCAGCAGAGATGACCAACCTCAACGGAGTATCCAAGGTGGAGTTCATAAAGAAGATACACCAGAAGATAGCAGAAAACTTAGAGAAGATGTCCGGGCAATACGTGACTCACGCCAACAAGGGAAGAAAGAAGATGATTTTTCAACCAGGCGATTGGGTGTGGCTACAACTATGGCAGGAGAGGTTCCCCAACCTATGGAGTTCCAAGCCGGCCCCAAGAAGAGATCGACCATTCAGAGTGCTGGAGAGGATCAACAACAACGCCTACCGGATCAAGTTTCCAGGTGAGTTTAATGTGTCTAACACATTTAACGTAACTGATTTAGCTCTTTTCCATGCAGACGAACCAGTTTTGAGGTCAAAACCTACTGAAGGGGGAGGGGATGATGAGGGCATCAGATCGTATGGCCGGCCAGGAGATCAGATTGTCCGACCAGAGTGTGATGTAAGATTGAATATCAATCTCACAAGCGGTACGGCCGTGACTCGCAAGACCGAGAATCTCTCTTGGCTTAAGCGGGCAAGGGAACTAAAAGGAGGGGGTTTTGATCGAATCACACGATCAAAGGTGAACCAAGGGAGTTTGAATATCTCAAACTAACCTGGCCGTGGCTTCAATAGAAAGGAAGTGAATCACACACTTAGTTTCTAAAGAATAAGAACAAGTTCAAAGACAAGGCTTTGAAGAAAATACTTTGTATTCAACTTTTATTTCAATGGTGGTCTATCTTTACAATGAGGTCGTGCTGAGCTTATATAGTGCTCTTAGCAACGGTCCTAAACCTAAAAAAAGAGAAAAGGAAATCATATATTTAAAATATATGGCTGTTGGCCATTAATGTCTAGTTTGGCCAACAAGGAAAGTGTATATGCTTGAATCTTAAGAGCTTTGGGGCGAATGTAAGGTGTCTAGGTACATCCTGGATGCTTTGGAAAGTCTTCAATACGTGCCCAATTTGCAAGGAATAGAGATATTGCAATCTGAACACATTAAGTGCACTTCGGTCCATATATGGCAAGTCTTGGAGGAAAGGGATTCGCCTGATCCTCTGGTGGCTGGTGCATGGTAGGTTTATTTTGGGCTTCCTTAGGGCCTTAATAATATCTCCTGGACGCCATGTTTTGGTTTGCAACTGATTAAACCAGTTGGCCATCTCACTTGCCATAAACGGCTCCAATCGGTTCATTTGAAGGCACAGATGGACCCGTCTGGTCCAAGGCGTGTTTGAGCTTCTAGAAGTGCTTAAGGGAGCTCCTAGAAGTACCAAAAAGTCTCCTGGTCGCCAAAGAAACCTTTGGAGACTTTCATATAAGGAAAGTTCCAAATATGGTAAGTTTCGAAAACTCCAATTTGATGTATGGTGCATGACTTGATCTGGCCTTGTTTTGGGTGAGCTGCATGTCTCCGCGTGTCCTCTGTGAGTCAGGATTATAGGCCAGGTTTGGTCTTGGCTGGCCGCTTCTTGGTTAAGCTTGGATTCATGAAGATACACCCATGTATCCTTTTGCGCGTATTTGGCCGCCTTTGTGTTTCTTGGGCCGGCCGGGTCGGGCAGTTGGCCGGGGGTTGTGCCGATGACCTCATCAGAGTGCTTTCCCAAGACAGCCGTGCCATTCGGCGCTCCTGCTGGCCCAAGCGGTACCGCCGTGCCTACGACCAGCCGGGCCTACGACCAGCCGGGCCGGACCGATCAACCTTTCCGGCAGAGAGGCCCAAACATCGGGCCCAAGTGGAGGTGACATGGATGACACCGCCGGACAAATTGGTGACGCTTCTGGCTCCGGGATCAACCTGGCCGGCTCCGATGACAATGCGGCCAGCTCCTCGCACAGTCCAGCTGGTACAGCCGATCCAGCCGATTGCACCACCATTTCATCATCTACACAAGGAGACTGGGACCAGATAAGCTACCAGCTTCAAGACATGCATCTAGATAAAGTTTCTACACTAGTGGTGCCACCAGGAGCAATGAAAAGGAGTAGATCAAGGGCGCTCATCCACAAGTTCAATTTGTGGGTCGACAAGCTCCTAGAGGATGATCGACAAAGAGCATTGTGCCAAGAGTGCAAGGAAGAGTCCAAAGGCTTCTCAACAATACAAAAGACACTAGAGACTTTGGCTTTAGTGGCAAGAGTGGTCAGGGCCCAAAGATTCATAACTCTACTCCAAGTCGAAGACTAGGAGCTAGGCGCGTGCATGCCACAAGGTTGGCCACCTTCCATTTCTTGGCCGATAGGAAAGAATGGAAAGTTTTCAAATTATATCATTTCCTTTTTATGTTTTGCAAGGTAGGATTTAGAATGTTTATATTTTGATTCAAAGACAATTTAGGTAGAAGTCCTTTTCGGTTATTCCCTTTTGCAATTTTTCCTTTTGTGCATTTCTGTAAATTTTCCATTTTTCTTTATTGAGTGGACCCTAGAAGGTCAAGCTGCCGAGCATATTAATAAGGCTCCTTCAGCATTGTAGTTCGAGAATCTTTTTTATATTAATAGAGATCGAATTTTCTTCCTACAAGTGTTCTCCCAAGAACTTGTGCGCTTAGAACCCTAGTTGAGACCAGCACTCCTAGCTTCTAAGTTTGTGATTTATCATGAGGTTCATCACCCCTCGTGTGGTTCACTTCACCCTTCCATCCATTTCCAAATAGAAAACCCCCATCTAGAAGCCTAAGGTTGAGTTTCTCACCTAATCTTCTCCAAACAGCCCACGTGTGTACGGCCTTGATTCAGGGCTTGTATCAACATGGCAACACAAATTTCGGGATAGATTCGATTATTTGGAGGCTTTGTCGTACCTATTTCAGTTTTAAATTTTGTCACAATAGAGAAAATTGAGCTAGCTTAACGTGGGCATTGGATTCCTGTCATTTTAAGGTCTAAATCAAAAGTTTTGTCAAAATTTAGAAAACTGAGTTAGCTTAACGTGGGCGTTGGATTCAAGTCATTCTGAGCTCTAAAATAAGCTACGGACGATTTAGTGTAGACCTATCATGTTGATCAGCAATTTAAAATAATCATTCTAGACTGAGCATTTGTGCTTAGAGAGTAAAGGCTTATAAATGAAGCATTCCAAATTGCATTACGCAGTTTGGGATATGTTGTTTTACTTGGAGGCTTTGTTCTATTTACTTCAGTCTTTAACTTTGTCACAATATATAAAATTGAGCTAGCTTATAGTGGGCGTTGGATTCGTCTCATTTAGAGCTTTAGATAAAAAGTGACGGACAGTTTAGTGCAAACATGTCATGTTGATCGGCGACTTAAACTGATCATTCAAGACTGAGCATTTTTTCTCAGCGAGGAAAGGCTTATAAGTGAAGCATACTGCATTGCATAACACAATTTGAGATAGATTGGAAGATTTGGAGGGTCTATTGTAGCTATTCATTTTTAAATTTTGTCACAATATAGAAAATTGAGCAAGCTTAGCATGGGTGTTGGATTCATGTCATTTTGAGATCTAAATCAAAGGTTACATGCGATATACTGCAGACATGTCAAGTTGATCAACCAGTTAAAATGATCATTGGTGCTCAGTGCGTAAATGCTTATAAATGAAGCATTCTGAATTGCATCACGTAGTTTGGGATATATTGTTTTACTTGGAGGCTTTGTTGTATTTACATCAGTCTCTAAATTTGAAAAAAATATATAAAATTGAGGTAGCTTATAGTGGGCGTTGGTTTCGTCTGATTCTAAACTCTAAATAAAAAGTTACACATGATTTAGTGCAGACATGTCATGTTGATCAGCGAGTTAGAATGATCACTCAAGACTGAGCATTTGTGATCAGCGAGGAAATGCTTATGAGTGAAGCATAGCCTATTGCGTCACACAGTTTTGGATAGATTTGAAGATTGGAAGTTCTGTCGTAGCTATTTCAGTATGATATTTTGTCAGAATATAGAAAATTGAGCTAGCATAGCGTGGGCATTGGATACATGTCATTCTGAGCTCTAAATCAAAAGTTAAAGGCGATTTAGTGCGGACATGTCAAGTTGATCAACCAGTTAAAATGATCATTCCAAAAATGATCATTGGTGCTTAGTGAGTAAATGCTTATAAATGAAGCATAGTACATGGCATCATGAAGTTTGGGATAGATTGGATTACTTGGAGGATTTGTCGTATCTATTTTTGTCTTAAATTTTGTCACAATAGAGAAAATTGAGCTAGCTTAGTGTGGGCGTTGGATTCTTGTCATTTTTACTTCTAAATCAAAAGTTACATGCGATTTAGTGCGCACATGTCAATTTGATCAGCCTTTTAAAACGATCATTCCAAAAATGATCATTGGTGCTCAAGGAGTAAGTGCTTATAACTGAAGCATAGTACATGGCATCACAAAGTTCGGGATAGATTGGATTACTTGGAGGCTTTGTCGTAGCTATTTCAGTCTTAAGTTTTCTCACAATATAGAAAATTGAGCAAGCTTAATGTGGGCGTTGGATTCGTGTCATTTTATGCATAATTTGGTGCTAACATGTCAAGTTGATGGGCAAGTTAAAATGATCATTCTAGACTGAGCATTGGTGCTCATTGAGTAAATGCTTATAAATGAAGCATAATGCATGGCACCACGCAGTTTGGGATATATTGGATTACTTGGAGGCTTTGTCGTATATACTTCATATTTTAATTTTATCACGATATAGAAAACTGAGCTAGCCTATCATGGGCGTTGGATTCGTGTCATTCTGAGCTCTAAAAAATGCTACGGAGGATTTAGTGCAGACATGTCATGTTGATCGGCAAGTTAAAATAATCATTCTAGACTGAGCATTGGTGCTCAGAGAGTAAAGGCTTATAAACGAAACATTTTGAATTGCATCACGCAGTTTGGGATATATTGTATTACTTGGAGGCTTTGTTGTATTTACTTCCGTCGTTGAATTTGTAACAATATATAAAATTGAGCTAGATTGTAATGGGCATTGGATTTGTCTCATTCGGAGCTCTAAATAAAAAGTTACAAACGATTTAGTGCAAACATTTCATGTTGCTCGCCGAGTTAGAATGATCATTCAAGACTGAGCATTTGTGCTCAGTGAGGAAAGGCTTATAAGTGAAGTATAGTGTATTGCATCATCCAGTTTGCGATAGATTGGAAGCTTTGTCATATCTACTTAAGTCTTTAATTTTGTCACAATTTAGAAAACTGAGCTAGCTTAACGTGGACATCGGATTCGAGTCATTCTGAGCTCTAACAAAAGCTACAGACGATTTAGTGTAGACATGTCATGTTGATCGGCAAGTTAAAATAATCATTCTTGACAGAGCATTTGTGCTCAGAAAGTAAAGGCTTATAAATGAAGCATTCCAAATTGCATTACACAGTTTGGTATACATTGTATAACTTGGAGGCTTTGTTGTTTTTGCTTCAGTCTTCAAATTTGTAAGAATATATAAAATTGAGCTAGCTTATAGTGGGCATAGATTCGTCTCAATCAGAGCTCTAAATAAAAAGTTATAGACGATTTAGTGCACACATGTCATGTTGATCGGCTAGTTAGGATGATCATTCAAGACTAAGCATTTGTGCTCAGTGAGGAAAGCTTATAAGTGAAGCATAGTGTATTGCATCACACAGTTTTGGATAGATTGTTAGATTGGAAGCTCTGTCGTAGCTATTTTAGTATTAAATTTTGTCAGAATATAGAAAATTGAGTTAGCTTAGCGTGGGCGTTGGATTCATTTCATTCTGAGCTCTAAATCAAACGTTACAAGCGATTTAGTGCAGACATGTCAAGTTTATCAACCTGGTAAAATTATCATTCCAAAAATGATCATTGGTGCTCAGTGTGTAAATGCTTATAAATGAAGCATAGTACATGGCATCAGGAAGTTTGGGATAGATTGGAATACTTGGAGGATTTGTCATATCTATTTTCGTCTTAAATTTTGTCACAATATAGAAAATTGAACTAGCTTAACGTGGGCGTTGGATTCTTGTCATTTTGAGATCTAAATCAAAAGTTACAGGCGATTTAGTGCGTACATGTCAATTTGATCAGCCTTTTAAAATGATCATTCCAAAAATGATCATTGGTGCACAGTGAGTAAATACTTATAACAAAAGCATAGTACATAAAATCACGAAGTTCGGGATAGATTGGATTACTTGGAGGCTTTGTCATACCTATTCAGTGTTAAATTTTGTCACAATATAGAAAATTGAGCTAGCTTAACGTGGGCATTGGATTCGTGTGATTTTAAGCTCTAAATCAAAAGTTATGAACGATTTAGTGCTAACATGTCAAGTTGATGGGAAAGTTAAAATAATCATTCTAGACTGAGCATTGGTGGTCATTGAGTAAATGCTTATAAATGAAGCATAATGTATTACATCATGCAGTTTTGGATATATTGGAATACTTGGAAGCTTTGTCGTATCTACTTCAATCTTTAATTTTGTCACAATATAGAAAACTGAGCTAGTTTAACGTGGACATTGGATTCAAGTCATTCTGAGCTCTAAAAAAGCTATAGATGATTTAATGTAGACATGTCATGTTGATCAGCAAGTTAAAATAATCATTCTAGACTGAGCATTTGTGCTCAGAAAGTAAAGGCTTATAAATGCAGCATTCCAAATTGCATTACGCATATCGGGATATATTGTATTACTTGGAGGCTTGGTTGTATTTACTTCAGTCTTCAAATTTGTAAGAATATATAAAATTGAGCTAGATTATGGTGGGCGTTGGATTCATCTCATTCCGAGCTCTAAATGAATAGTTAAAGACGATTTAGGGAAGACATGACATGTTGATCGACGAGTTAGACTGATCATTCAAGACTAAGCATTTGTGCTCAACGAGGAAAGGCTTATAAGTGAAGCATAGTGTATTGCATCACCCAGTTTGGGATAGATTGGAAGATTTGGAGGCTCTGTCTTAAATTTTGTCACAATATAGAAAATTGAGCTAGCTTAGCATGGGCGTTGGATTCATGTCATTCTGAACTGTAAATCAAAAGTTAATGGCGATTTAGTGCGGACATGTCAAGTTGATCAACTAGTTAAAATGATCGTTCCAAAAATGATCATTGGTGCTCATTGAGTAAATGCTTATAAATGAAGCATAGTACATGGCAGCACAAAATTTGAGATAGATTGGATTAATTGGAGGCTTTTTCGTATCTATTTTAGTCTTAAATTTTATCACAATATAGAAAATTTAGCTAGCTTAATGTGGGCGTTGGATTCGTGTCATTCTCAGATCTAAATCAAAAGTTACTGGTGAATTAGTACAGACATGTCAAGTTGATCAACCAATTAAAATGATCATTCCAAAAATAATCATTGGTGCTCAGTGAGTAAATGCTTATAAATGAAGCATTGTACATGGCATCACGAAATTTGGGATAGATTGGATTACTTGGAGGGTTTGTCGTATCTATTTTAGTCTTAAACTTTGTCACAATATAGAAAATTGAGCTAGCTTAATGTGGGCATTGGATTTGTGTCATTTTGAGCTCTAAATCAAACATTATGAACTATTTAGTGCTAACATGATGGGCAAGTTAAAATGATCATTCTAGACTAAGCATGTGTGCTCATCGAGTAAATGCTTATAAATGAAGCATAAATTATGACATAACGCAGTTTTGGATATATTGGAATACTTGGAAGCTTTGTCGTATCTACTTCAGTCTTTAATTTTGTCACAATATAGAAAACTGAGCTACCTTAAATTGGGTGTTGAATTCGAGTCATTCTGAGCTCCAAAAAAAAGCTACAGACGATTTAGTGTAGTCATGTTGATCAGCAAGTTAAAATAGTTATTCTAGACTGAGCATTTGTGCTCAGAAAGTAAAGGCTTATAAATGAAGAATTCCAAATTGCATTATGCAGTTTGGGATATATTGTATTACTTGGAGGCTTTGTTGTATTTACTTAAGCCTTTAAATTTGTCACAATATATAAAATTGAGCTAGCTTATGGTGGGCGTTGGATTCATCTCCTTCTGCGCTCTAAATAAAAAGTTACGGATGATTTAGTGCAGACATGTCATGATGATTGGCGAGTTAAATTAATCATTCAAGACTGAGCATTTGTGCTCAGCGAGGAAAGGCTTATAAGTGAAGCATTCTGCATTACATAACGCAACTTGAGATAGATTGAAAGATTTGGAGGCTCTAGTTTAGCTATTTCAGTCTTAAATTTTGTCACAATATTGAAAATTGACCTAGCTTATCATGAGCGTTAGATTCATGTCATTCTGAGCTCTAAATCAAAAGTTACAAGCGATTTAGTGCGCACATGTCAAGATGATCAACCAGTTAAAATGATCATTCCAAAAATTATCATTGGTGCTAAATGAGTAAGTGCTTATAAATGAAGCATTCGAAATTGCATCACGCAGTTTGGGATATATTGTATTACTTGGAGGCTTTGTTGTGTTTACTTCAGTATTTTAATTTGTAACAGTATATAAAATTGAGCTAGCTTATAGTGGACCTTGAATTCGTCTCATTTTGAGCTCTAAATAAAAAGTTACAGACGATTTAGTGCAAACATGTCATGTTGATCGGCGAGTTAGAATGATCATTCAAGACTGAGCATTTGTGCTCAGCGAGGAAAGGCTTATAAGTGAAATATAGTGTATTGCATCATGTAGTTTTGGATACATTGGAAGATTTGGAAGCTTTGTCGTAGCTATTTGAGTCTTAAATTTTGTCAGAATATAGAAAATTGAGCTAGCTTAGCGTGGGTGTTGGATTCAAGTCATTCTGAGCTCCAAATCAAAAGGTAGAGGTGATTTAGTGCGGACATGTCAAGTTGATCAACCAGTTAAAAAATCATTCCAAAAATGATCATTGGTGCTTAGTGAGTAAATGCTTATAAATGAAGCATAGTACATAACATCACAAAGTTTGGGATAAATTAGATTATTTGGAGGATTTGTCGTATCTATTTTAGTGTTAAATTTTGTCACAATATAGAAAATTGAGATAACTTAAGGTAGGCATTGGATTCTTGTCATTTTGAGCTCTAAATCAAAATTTACAGGCGATTTAGTGCGGACATGTCAAGTTGATAAGCCTTTTAAAATTATCATTGGTGCTTAGTGAGTAAATGCTTATAAATGAAGCATAATACATGCCATCAGGAAGTTTGGGCTAGATTGGATTACTTGGAGGATTTGTCGTATCTATTTTACTCTTAAATTTTGTCACAATATAGAAAATGGAGCTAGCTTAGCATGGGCGTTGGATTCTTGTCATTTTGAGCTCTAAATCAAATGTTATGGATGATTTAGTGCTAAAATGTCAAGTTGATATGCAAGTTAAAATGATCATTCTAGACTGAGCATTGGTGCTTATTGAGTAAATGCTTATAAATGAAACATAATATATGACATCACGCAGTTTTGGATATATTGGAATACTTGGAAGCTTTGTCATATCTACTTCAGTCTTTAGTTTTGTCACAATATAGAAAACTGAGTTAGATTAACGTGGGCGTTGGATTTGAGTCATTCTGAGCTCTAAAAAAAGCTACAGACGATTTAGTGTAGACGTGTCATGTTGATCAGCAAGTTAAAATAATCATTATAGACTGAGCATTTGTGCTAAGAGAGTAAAGGCTTATAAATGAAGCATTCCAAATTGCATTACGCAGTTTGGGATATATTGTATTACTTGTAGGCTTTGTTGTATTTACTTCGGTCTTTAAATTTGTCACAATATATAAAATTGAGCTAGCTTATAGTGGGGGTTGGATTCGTCTCAATCAGAGCTCTAAATAAAAAGTTATATACGATTTAGTGCAGACATGTCATGTTGAACAGCGAGTTAAAATGATCATTCAAGACTGAGCATTTGTGCTCAGCGAGGAAAGGCTTATAAGTGAAGCATAGTGTATTGCATCACACAGTTTTGGATTGATTGGAAGATTGGAAGCTCTGTCGTAGCTATTTCAGTATTAAATTTTGTAAGAATATAGAAAAATGAGCTAGTTTAGAGTGGGCATTGGATTCATTTCATTCTGAGCTCTAAATCAAACGTTACAAGCGATTTAGTGCGGACATGTCAAGTTTATCAACTAGTTAAAATTATCATTCCAAAAATGATCATTGGCGCTCAGTGAGTAAATGCTTATAAATGAAGCATAGTACATGGCATCATGAAGTTTGGGATAAATTGGATGACTTGGAGGATTGGTCGTATCTATTTTAGTCTTAAATTTTGTCGCAATATAGAAAATTGATCTAGCTTAACGTGGGCGTTGGATTCTTGTTATTTTGAGCTCTAAATCAAAAGTTACGGGCTATTTAGTGCGGACATGTCAAGTTATCAGCCTTTAAAAATGATCATTGATGCACAGTGAATAAATACTTATAATTGAAGAATAGTACATGGAGGCTTTGTTGTATTTGCTTCAGTCTTCAAATGCGTAAGAATATATAAAATTGAGCTAGCTTATAGTGGGCATTGGATTCGTCTCATTCTTAGATCTAAATAAAAAGTGACAAACGATTTAGGGAAGACATGATATGTTGATCGACGAGTTAGACTGATCATTCAAGACTAAGCATTTGTGCTCAGCGAGGAAAGGCTTATAAGTGAAGCATAGTGTATTGCATCACCCAGTTTGGGATAGATTGGAAGATTTGGAGACTCTGTCGTAGCTATTTCAGTCTTAAATTTTGTCACAATATAAAAAATTGAGCTACCTTAGCATGGACGTTGGATTCATGTTATTATGAGCTCTAAATCCAAAATTACAGGCGAATTAGTGCGGACATGTCAGGTTGATCAACTAGTTAAAATGATCATTCCAAAAATGATCATTGGTGCTCATTGAATAAATGATTATAAATGAAGCATAGTACATAGGATCACGAAATTTGGGATAGATTGGATTACCTGGAGTCTTTGTCGTATCTATTTTAGTCTTAAATTTTGTCACAATATAAAAATTGAGCTAGCTTAACGTGTGCGTTGGATTCTTGTCATTTAGAGCTCTAAATCAAAAGTTATAGGCGATTTAGTGCGGACATGTCAAGTTGATCAACCAGTTAAAATGATCATTCCAAAAATGATTATTGTTGCTCAGTGAGTAAATACTTAAATGAAACATAGTACATGGCATAATAAAGTTTGGCATAGATTGGATTATTTGTAGGATTTGTCGTATCTATTTTAGTATTAAATTTTGTCACAATATAGAAAATTGAGCTAGCTTAATGTGGGTGTTGGATTCTTGTCATTTTGAGCTCTAAATCAAAAGTTATAAGTGATTTAGTGCGGACATGTCAAGTTGATCAACCTTTTAAAATGATCATTCCAAAAATGATCATTGGTGTTCAGTGAGTAAATGCTTATAAGTGAAGCATAGTATTTTGCATTGCGAAGTCCGGGATAGATTGGATTACTTGGAAGCTTTGTCATACCTCTTTCAGTCTTAAATTTTGTCACAATATAGAAAATTGAGCTAGCTTAACGTGGGCAATGGATTCATGTCATTTTAAGCTCTAAATCAAAAGTTATGGACGATTTAGTGCTAACATGTCAAGTTGATGGGCAAGTTAAAATGATCATTCTAGGCTGAGCATTGGTGCTCATTGAGTAAATGCTTATAAATGAAGTATAATGTACGAGATTACGCAGTTTTGGATATATTGGAATACTTGGAAGATTTGTCGTATCTACTTCAGTCCTTAATTTTGTCACAATATAGAAAACTGAGCTAGCTTAAAGTAGGTGTTGGATTCTAGTCATTCTGAGCTCCAAAAAAAGCGACGGACGATTTAGTTTAGACATGTCATGTTGATCAGCAAGATAAAATAATCATTTTAGACTGAGCATTTGTGCTCAGAAAGTAAAGGCTTATAAATGAAGCATTCTAAATTGCATTACGCAGTTTAGGATATATTGTATTACTTGGAGGCTTTGTTGTATTTACTTCAGTCTTTAAATTTGAAAGAATATATAATATTGAGCTAGCTTATAGTGGGCGTTGGATTCGTCTCATTCTGAGCTCTAAAAAAAAGTTAGACACGATTTATTGTAGACATGCCATGTTGATCGGCGAGTTAGACTTATCATTCAAGACTGAGCATTTGTGCTCAGCGAGGAACAGCTTATAAGTGAAGCATAGTGTATTGCATCATGCAGTTTAGGATAGATAGGAAGATTTGGAGGCTCTTTAGTAGCTATTTAAGTCTTAAATTTTGTCACAATATAGAAAATTGAGCTACCTTATCATGGGCGTTGGATTCATGTCATTCTGAGCTCTAAATCAAAAGTTACAGGTGATTTAGTGCGGACATTTCAAGTTGATCAACCAGTTAAAATGATCATTTCAAAAATGATCATTGGTGCTCATTGAGTAAATGCTTATAAATGAAGCATTGTACATGGCATCAAGAAATTTGGGATAGATTGGATTACTTGGAGGCTTTGTCATATCTGTTTTAGTCTTAAATTTTATCATAGTATAGAAAATTGAGCTAGCTTAATGTGGGCGTTGGATTCGTGTCATTATGAGCTCTAAATCAAAAGTTACAGGCGTTTTGGTGCGGACATGTCAAGTTAATCAGCCTTTTAAAATGATCATTCCAAGAATGATCATTGGTGCTCAGTGAGTAAATGTTTCTAAGTGAAACATAGTACATGACATCACAAAGTTCCGGATAGATTGGATTACTTGGAGGCTTTGTCGTACCCATTTCGGTCTTAAATTTTGTCACAATATAGAAAATTGAGCTCTAAATCAAAAGTTAATGTGGGCATTGGATTGGTCTCATTTTAAGCTCTAAATCAAAAGTTATGGATGATTTAGTGTTAAAATGTCAAGTTCATGGGCAAGATAAAATGATCATTCTAGACTAAGCATTGGTGCTCACTGAGTAAATGCTTATAAATGAAGCATAATGCATGGCATCATGCAATTTGGGATATATTGGATTACTTGGAGGGTTTGTTGTATCTACTTCAGTCTTTAATTTTTCAACACTATAGAAAATTGAGTTAGCTTAACGTGGACGTTGGATTCATCTCATTCTAAATAAAACTTATATACGATTTAATGCAGAAATGTCATTTTCATCGATTAATTAAACTCATCATTCAAGACAAAGCATTTGTGCTCAGAGAGTAAAGGCTTATCTTTAAAGCATAGTGCATTGCATCACACATTTTAACATAGATTGGAAGATTTGGATGCTCTGTCATAATTATTTCAGTATTAAAAAATTTCACAATATAGAAAATCGAGCTAGCTAAGCGTGGGCGATGGATTAGTCTCATTCTTAGCTCTAAATCAGAAGTTACAGGCGATGTAGTGCATACATGTCAAGTTGACACGCCACTTAAAATGATCATTCAAAAAATGATCATTGGTGCTCAGTGAGTAAATGTTTAAAAATGAAGCATAGTACATGGCATCACGAAATTCAGGATAGATTAGATTACTTGGAGGCTTTTTCGTATATATTTCAGTCTTAAATTTTTCCACCATATAGATAATTGAGCTAGCTTAGCATGGACATTGGATTCGTGTTATTCTCAGCTTTAAATCAGAAGTTACAGGCGATTTAGTGCGGACATGTCAAGTTAATTGGCCAGTTAAAATGATCATTCCAAAAATGATCATTGGTGCTCAATGAGTAAGTGCTTACAAATGAAGCAAGTACATGGCATCACGAAGTTTTGGATAGATTGGATTACTTGGAGGCTTTGTCGTACCTATTTCAGTCTTAAATTTTGTCACAATATAGAAAATTGAGCTAGTTTAATGTGGACATTGGATTCGAGTCATTCTAAGTTCTAAATCAAAAGGTATAGGCGATTTAGTGCGTACATGTCAAGTTGATGGGCAAGTTAAAATGATCATTCTAGACTTAGAATTGTTGCTCATTCAGTAACTACTTATAATGAAGCATAATGCATGGCATAACACAGTTTGGGATATATTGAATTACTTGGAGCTTTATCGTATCTATTTCAGTCTTTAATTTTGTCACAATATAGAAAATTGAGCTTGCTTAATGTGGGCGTTGGATTCATCTCATTCTGAGCTCTACAAAAAAAATTACGGACGATTTAGTGCAGGCATGTGATGTTGACCAGCGAGTTAAAATGATCATTCAAGACTGACCATTTGTGCTCAACAAGGAAAGGCTTATAAGTGAAGCATACTGCATTGCATCATGCAGTTCGAGATAGATAGGAAGATTTTGAGGCTCTGTCGTAACTATTTCAGTCTTAAATTTTGGCACAATATAGAAAATTGAGCTAGCTTGGCGTGGGCCTTGGATTCGTGTCACTATGAGCTCTAAATCAAAAGTTACAGGGGATTTAATGCGGACATTACAAGTTGATCGGCCAGTTAAAATGATCATTCCAAAAATGATCATTGGTGCTTGATCAGTGAGTAAATGCTTATAAATGAACCATAGTACATGACATCACGAAATTTTGGATAGATTGGATTACTTGGAGACTTTGTATTATCTAATTCAAACTGAAATTTTGTCACAGTATAGAAAATTGAGCTAGTTTAATGTGGGCATTAGTTTTGTGTCATTTTGAGATATGAATCAAAAGTTATAGGCGATTTAGTGCTGACATGTCAAGTTAATAGGCAAGTTGAAATAATCATTCTAGACTAAGCATTGGTGCTCATTGAATAAAATCTTATAAATGAAGCATAAAGCATGCATAATGCAGTTTGAGATATATTGGATTACTTCGGGGCTTTGTCGTATCTACTTCAGTCTTTAATTTTGTTACAATACAGAAATTGAGCTAGATTAACATGGGCATTGGATTCAACTCATTCCGAGCTCTAAATAAAACGTTTCACACGATTTAGTGCAGACTTGTCATGTTGATCGGCGAGTTAAACTGATCAATCAAGAATGAGCATTGGTGCTTAGATAGTAAAGGTTAATAAATGAAGCATACTGCATTGTATCACGGAGTTTGGGATAGATTGAAAGATTTGGAGGCTTTGTCGTAGCTATTGTAGTATTAAATTTTGTCGCAATATAGAAAATATAGCTAGCTTAGCGTTTGCGTTGATTCACGTTATTTTGAGCTCTAAATCAAAAGTTAGAGGTGATTTAGTGCGGACATGTCAAGTTGATGAGCCAGTTAAAATGATCATTCCGAAAATGATCATTCCGAAAATGATCATTGGTACTCAGTGAGAAAATGCTTATAAATGAAGCGTAGTACATGGCATCAAAAAGTTTGGGATAAATTGGTTTACTTGGAGGCTTTGTCTTATCTCTTTTAGTCATTAATTTTGTCACAATATAGAAAATTGAGCTAGCTTAATGTGAGCATTTTATTCTTGTAATTTTGAGCTCTAAATTAAAAGTTATGGACGATTTAGTGTTGGCATGTCAAGTTGATGAGCAAGTTAAAATGAACATTCAACACTGAGCATTGGTGCTCATTGAGTAAATGCTTATAAATGAAGCATAATGCATGGCATCATGCATTTTGGGATATATTGGATTACTTGGAGGCTTTTTTCATATCTACTTCAGTGTTTAAATTTGTCGCAACATAGAAAACTCAGCTAGCTTAACGTGGGCGTTGGATTCGTGTCATTCAGAGCTCTAAAAGAATGTTATGGACGATTTAGTATAGACACGCCATGTTGATATGGAAGTTAAAATAATCATTCTAGAATGAGCATTTGTGCTCAGAGAGTAAAGGCTTATAAATGAAGAACTTTGAATTGCATCACGCAGTTTGGGATATATTGTATTACTTGGATGCTTTGTTGTATTTATTTTAGTCTTTAATTTTGTCACAATATATAAAACTGAGCTATCTTAACGTGGGCGTTGGATTCGTCTCATTATGAGCTCTAACTAAAAAGTTACATACGATTTAGTATAAACATGTCATGTTGATCGGCGAATTAAACTAATCATTCAGGACTGAGCATTTGTGCTCAATGAGGAAAGGCTTATAAGTGAAGCATACTGCATTGCATCACGCAGTTTGGGATAGATTGGAATATTTGGAGGCTCTGTTATAGCTATTTAAGTATTAAATTTGTCAAAATATAGAAAATTGAGCTAGCTTAGTGTGGGCCTTGTATTCGTGTCATTCTGAGCTCTACATCAAAAGTTACAGATGATATAGTGTGGACATATGAAGTTGATCGGCCAATTAAAATGATCATTCAAAAAAATATCATTGGTGCTCAGTGAGTAAATGCTAATAAATGAAGCATTTTACATTGCATCACAAAGTTTTGGATAGATTGGAATACTTGGAGGTTTTGTCATATGAATTTCAGTCTTCAATTTTGTCACAATATAGAAAATTGAGATAGCTTAGTGTGGGCGTTGGATTCGTGTCTTTCGGAGCTCTAAATAAAATGTTGTAGGCGATTTAGTGCTGACATGTCAATTTGATGGGCAAGTTAAAATGATCATTCTAGATTGAGCATTGGTGCTCATTGAGTAAATGTGTATAAATGAAGCATAACGCATGGCATAATGCATGGCATAACGCAGTTTGGAATATATTGGATTACTTGGAGGCTTTGTCGTATCTACTTTAGTGTTTAATTTTTTATAATATATAAAATTGAGCTAGATTAACGTGGGCGTTGGATTCGTCTCATTTTGAGCTCCAAATAAATCATTATTGATGATTTAGTGCACAGATGTCATGATGATCGGCGACTTAAACTGATCATTCAAGAGTGAGCATTGGTGCTGAGAAAGTAAATGATTATAAATGAATCGTACCGCATTGTATCACATAGTTTGGTATAGATTGGTATATTTGGAGGTATTGCATTGCTTGGAGACTTTTTTGTATCTACTTCAGTCTTCAATTTTGTCACAATATAGAAAATTGCGCTAGCTTAATGTAGGCCTTGGATTCGTGTCACTCTGAGCTATAAATCAAAAGTTATAGGCGATTTAATGCGGATATGTCAAGTTGATCAGGCAGTTAAAATGATCATTTCAAAATGATCATTGGGGCTCAGTGAGTAAATACTTATAAATGAAGCATACTACATGGAATCACAAAGTTTTACATAGATTGGATTACTTGGAGGCTCTTTCGTATCTATTTCAGTCTTAAATTTTGTCACAGTAGAGAAAATTGAGTTAGCTTAGCATGGGTGTTGGTTACGTGTCACTCTAAGATCTAAATCAAAAGTTACTGGTGATTTAGTGTGGACATGTCAAGTTGATCGGCCACTTAAAATGATCATTCCAAAAATGATTATTAGTGCTAGCTTAACGTGGGCGTTGGACTCATTTCATTTGAATCTTTAAATCAAACAGTTACGGACGTTTTAGTATGGGCATGTCAAGTTGATCGGTCTGTTAAAATGATCATTCAAGACTGAGCATTTGTGCTTAAAATGATCATTCAAGACTGAGCATTTGTACTCAACGAGGAAAGGCTTATAAGTGAAGCATGCTACATTGCATCATGCAGTTTGGAATAGATTGGAAGATTTGGAGACTTTGTCGTAGCTATTTCTTTCTTAAATTTTGTCACAATATAGAAAATTGAGCTAGCTTAGTGTGGGTCTCTGCTTTTTGTCATTCTGAGCTCTAAATCAGAAGTTACATGCGATTTAGTTTGGAAATTTCAAGTTGATCGCTCTGTTAAAATATTCATTCCAAAGCTGAGCATTGATGCTCAGTGAGTAAATGCAAATAAATGAAGAATAGTAAATGGCACCAATAAGTTTTGGATAGATTGGATTACTTGGAGGTTTTGTCGTATTTATTTCAGTCTTAAATTTGGTCACAATATAGAAAATTGAGCCAGCTTGATGTGGGCGTTGGATTCGTGTCATTTTGAGCCCTAAATAAAAGGTTATAGGCGATTTAGTGCTGACATGTCAAGTTCATGGACAAGTTAAAATGATCATTATAGACATTGGTGCTCATTGAGTAAATGCTTATAAATGAAGCATAATGCATGGCAGAATGCATGGCATAACGCAGTTTGCTATATGTTGGATTACTTGGGCACTTTGTCGTATCTACTTCAGTCTTTCATTTTGTCACAATATAGAAAACTGAGCTAGCTTAACGTGGGCCTTGGATTCGTGTCATTCTGAGCTCTGAATCAAAAGTTACATGCGATTTAGTGCGGACATGTCAAGTTTATCGGCCAATTAAAATGATCATTCCGAAAATAATCATTGGTGCTCAGTGAGTAAATGCTAATAAATGAAGCATAGTACATGGCATCACGAATTTTTGGATAGATTGGATTACTTGAATGATTTGTCGTATCCATTTCATTTTTAAATTTTGTCAGATTATAGAAAATTGAGCTAGCTTAATGTGGGCCTTGGATTCGTGTCATTCGACGATCTAAATTCAAAGTTATGAACGATTTAGTGGTGACATGACAAGTTGATGGGGAAGTTAAAATGAACATTCTAGACTGAGCATTGGTGTTCATTAAGTAAATGCTTATACATGAAACATAATGCATGGCATCACCTAGTTTGGGATAAGTTGGATTACTTGGAGGCTTTGTCGTATCTACTTCAGTCTTTAATTTTGTCCCAATATAGAAAATTGAGCTCGCTTAACGTGTGCATTGGATTCTTCTCATTCTGAGCTCTAAATAAAACGTTTGCAGATGATTTAGTGCAGACATGTCATGAAGATCGACGAATTAAACTGATCATTCAAGAGTGGGCATTGGTGGTCAGAAAGCAAAGGCTTATAAAAGAAGCATTCTGAATTGCACCACGGAGTTTGGGATATATTGTATTGCTTGGAGGATTTGTTGTATTTACTTCAGTCTTTAATTTTGATGGGGACATCAGGTTGTATGGCCGGGCAGGAGACCAGACTGGCCGACCAAGGAGCTTTCCTGAGGCAGCCGGGCGTTCGACCAGCCGGGCCGGACCGACCAACAATTCTGGCGGAGAGGCCCAAACCTCCGGCCCAACTGGTGGCGACGTGGATGACACCGCCGGTCCAATTGGTGATGCCGCCGGCTCCGGGATCAACTTGTCTGGATCAGATGACATTTCGGCCAGTACCTCGCACAGTCCAGCCGGTATAGCCGATCCAACCGAGTACACCACCATTTCAACATCTACACAAGGAGACTCGGACCAGATAAGCCTCCAGCTTCAAGACATGCATCTAGAGGAAGTCTCTACACCAGTGGTGCCACCAGGAGCAATGACAAGGAGCAGATCAAGGGCACTCTTTCACAAGTTCAACTTGTGGGTCAACAAGCTCCTAGAAGATGCTCGGCAAGGAACAGTGGGCCAAGAGTACAAAGAAGTGCCCAAAGGATTCTCCACAATACAAGGGACTTCAGAGACATGGGCTTTAGTGGCAAGAAAGGTCAAGGCCCAAGGATTCGTAACCCTACTCCAAGTCGAAGACTAGGAGCTACGCGCGTGCATGCCACAAGGTCGGCCACCTTCCATTTCTTTGCCGAAAGGTAAGAAAGGTAAGTTTCAAAATTATATACTTGCCTCTTTCTGTTTTGCAGGGTAGGATTTAGATTATTTACATTTTTGAGTCAAGGACATTTTCGGAATATGTCCTTTTCGGTTATTTACTTTTGTAAGTTTTCCATTTGTGTAGTTTTGTAAGTTTTCCATTTCTTGTTTTGAGTCGACCCTAGAAGGTCAAGCTGTCGAGCATACTAATAAGGCTCCTTCCAACATTGTAGTTCGACAACCTTTTTGATAATTAATAAAGATCCAATTTTCTTTCTACAAACTATTCTCTCAAGAGACTTGTGCGCTTAGAACCTAGTTGAGACCAGCCCTCCTAGCTCTAAGTTTGTGATTTATCACGAGGTTCATCACCCCTCGTATGGTTCACTTCACCCTTTCATCCATTACCAATCAGAAAACCCCTATCCAGACGCTTAAGGTCGAGTTTCTGACCTAAACTTCTCCAAACAGCCCACGCGCATACGGCCTTGTATCGAGGCTTGTATCATTTTGGTATCAGAGCTTAAAGCTCCTAAACCAGGTTGTTTCTATCCGTTAATTCGTTTTGTTTCTAGTTCTTGCTTTAGTCTAAGTCGCATTCAAGAAAAATAAAAAAATATATCAAACTCCAAACCAAGTGCATCTAGCTTCTACGTGCATCACTAGGGCTTAGATTCATTCTTGCATTGCAAATTTTCATCTTTCCTTTTGCTTAAATCATATTTCCATTATTATTAAAAAGAAAAGGAAAAGAAAATAGGAAATACACCAAAAGAAATCGACCAAAACAGCTAGCACTAGTTGTTAGGAAGTTTCCATTTTTTTTAACTTTCCATTTTTTCGAATTTTCCTTTTTTTCTAGTTTTTCCTTTTTGCATTTTTCGAATTCTTCTATATAAGAAATCCTCCTAACCGGCTTTAGGAGCAGAGTAACTTGTTCCTTTCTTTTGTACTACGCAATGGCAGAAGAAAATCGAGATGCAGCTGAGGCCATGATGGCCATGTTCACCACCCTCCAGACGCAACTCGCATCAATCGGCGAGAGGTTGGAGCGCGTAGAGAGGCCTGTGAGATTCCAGGCCATAAGGCACGTGAGGGCTGAGCAAGACCGTGCTGAGGGTCCGGAGCACCCTAGGACACGGCACGAACATGAGGAGTCCCAGCTGCCTGAAGATGAGGACGCACAGCCTCATGACTATCACCCTAGGCCGAGAGGACCTCCACAGCGACCAGAAGCAGAAGGTGATGGCTTCGAGCCATATGGTTATCACCAGAAACCAAGAATGCATCCCAGACATCATGAGGATGGAGATGAATATGCCTACAACCGGGTAACTCATCCTGATGTCAAATTAACACCTCCTAGTTTTGCAGGAAGAGTAGACCCCGAATCCTATCTTGATTGGGAAAGGAGCATGGATCACATCTTCGATCACTACAACAAACCAGGCCCTAAGAGAGTTTCCATGGCAGTAGCACAACTCACGGACAATGCCCTCATCTGGTGGGATCGTGAGGTGTCTTATTGAAGGAGGAAAAGATTGAGGCCCGTAGACTCATGGGTCGACATGAAAGACCTTAGAGACAAAGGTTTGTTCCACCTTATTTTCATAGGGATTTGCAACGACGTTTTCGTACTCTTAAGCAGGGCACCAGATCAGTAGAGGAGTACTATGAAGAGTTTGAGAGACTAAGGAACAGGCTGGAGCTGAATGACGATAAGGAGGCTTTGATGGCACAATTTCTGGATGGACGGCAAGAAAGAATCAGCCGCAAGGTGGAAAGGCAAATCTACAATGACTTCAAGGACTTGTTCCACCTATCTGTCAAGGCTGAGCAGCACATCAGGCGTAAGAGCCAAGACATCCGCAGCAAGCCTAAGACGCCTTGGACACCAAGCAATATCCCCAAGCCCGTAGACAAAGGCAAGAGCATAGGGATCGAGTCATGGTTCAAGAGCAAGCCTCCTGAGCCAACCCGTGACAAGAGAGAGAGCCTAGTATGTCCTCTAACCCTCAAAGATCACGTGACATCACTTGTTTCAAGTGTAGGGGTCGCCGACACATCTCAAGGGAGTGCCCAAACAACCGGGTCATGTTGATTACGGAAGCTCGAGAGTATGAGTCCCAAGATGAAGAGGACTATGAAGCAGAAGGAGAATACGGTGACATTGAGTACCCTGATGTGGGGGAAGTGCTGGCCACTAGACGCATTCTCAGTGCAATGGTGGATCCCTCGGAGACCATTCAAAGGGAGAACATCTTCCACAGCCGGTGCACCATCAAGGGCAAGGTATGTAACCTCATCATAGATGGTGGTTCTTGCACTAACGTTGCTAGTGCGTACATGGTTGATAAGCTAGGTCTAAAGAAGACAAGGCACCCTCGACCGTATAGACTGAGATGGCTTGATGACAAAGTGGAGCTCAAGATCCATGAGCAAGTCACTGTGCCATTCAGTGTGGGCAAGTACCAAGACCAGGTAGTGTGCGACGTGGTGCCAATGCAAGCTGGCCATCTTCTGCTAGGAAGGCCATGGCAGTTTGACAAGGAGACCAGGCATGATGGCCAAACCAATCTCTACACCTTTGTGCACGACAAGAGAAAGGTCAGCCTAGCTCCTCTTAAACCTGCACAGGTACACGAGCTACAACTACAAATGAGTAAGGAAAAGAAACTTATCAAGTCTAATTTTCTTATTCAACCGAGTCATGTCCGGAGAGCTTTAGCCTCGAAGGATTTAATGTTACTAATGGTCTTCAAAGAAATTTTAAGTGTAGAAAAGGAACAAGTAGAGCTACCTCCTGAAGTAGCAGCTCTCCTCAACAAGTTCCAAGATGTGTTCCCGGAGGAGATACCAGCAGGCTTGCCTCCCCTACGTGGCATAGAGTACCAGATTGTCCTCATGCCTGGAACAGCCCTGCCTAACCGGCCAGCCTACCGGATGAGTCCAGAGGAGTCTAAGGAACTTGAGAAGCAAGTCAAGGAGCTCCTGGAGAAAGGCTATGTTTGAGAGAGCCTCAGTCCATGTGTCGTACCATTGCTGCTAGTGCCCAAGAAGGATGGGACTTGGCGAATGTGCGTGGACTGCCGAGCAATCAACAACATCACAGTCAAGTACCGGCATCCGATACCACGGCTGGATGACATGCTAGATGAGCTGAGTGGAGCCACGGTCTTCTCCAAGATAGACCTCAAGTGTGGATACCACCAGGTCAGGATGAAGGAAGGTGATGAGTGGAAGACTGCTTTCAAGACGAATCAAGGGCGCTATGAGTGGACAGTCATGCCATTCGGCTTGACTAATACCCCAAGCACCTTTATGCGCCTAATGAACCAAGTTCTTAGGGCGTATTTCAGTATGTAGTTTATTTTGACGACATTTTAGTTTATAGTAAGTGCTTAAGGGATCACCTCACACATCTTGAGTTGGTGCTTAAAACCCTTCAGCAAGAAGAACTTTATGCCAATCTCAAGAAGTGCATCTTTTGTACTGATAAACTTGTCTTCTTATGTTTTGTTGTGAGTTCACAGGGCTTACAGGTTGATGAAGAGAAGATTCAAGCCATACAAGAATGGCCAACACCGAGCAACATCAGCCAAGTGAGGAGTTTCCATGGTTTGGCCAGCTTCTACAGGAGATCCATGCCCACCTTCAGCAGTATTGCCTCACCATTGACGGCAGTAGTGAAGAAGAACGTGGGATTCAGCTGGGGAGAAGCTCAGGAAAAGGAATTCCAGGCCTTGAAGGACAGCCTTACGCATGCACCAGTACTAGTCTTGCCCGACTTCAACAAGACATTTGAAGTGGAGTGCGATGCCTCTGGAATAGGCATAGGAGCGGTGCTGACTCAAGGAGGAAGGCCAGTGGCATACTTCAGTGAGAAGCTAGGTGGTGCCTCACTGAACTACCCCACTGGTGGCGTCGTGGATGACACCGCCGGTCCAATTGGTGATGCAGCTGGCTCCGGGATCAACTTGGCCAGCTTAGATGATATTTCGGACAGTATCTCGCACAGTCTAGCCTGTACAGCCGATCCAGTCGAGTGCACTACCATTTCAACATCTACACAAGGAGACTCGGACCAAATAAGCCACCAGCTTCAATACATGCATCTAGAGGAAATCTCTACACCAATGGTGCCACCAGGAGCAATGACAAGGAGCAGATCAGATCAAGGGCACTCCTCCACAATTTCAGCTTGTGGGTCAACAAGCTCCTAGAAGATACTCGACAAGGAACAGTGGGCCAAGAGTACAAAGAAGAGCCCAAAGGCTTCTCCACGATGCAAGGGACTTCTGAGACGTGGGCTTTAGTGGCAAGAGAGGTCAAGGCCCAAGGATTCGTAACCCTACTCAAAATTGAAGACTAGGAGCTAGGCGCGTGCATGCCACAAGGTCGGCAACCTTCCATTTCTTGGCCAAAAGGTAAGAAAGCTAAGTTTCCAAATTATATACTTGCCTCTTTCTGTTTTGCCTAGGTAGGATTTAGATTATTTACATTTTTGAGTCAAAGACATTTTAGGAATAAGTCCTTTTCGGTTATGCACTTTTGTAAGTTTTCCATTTGTGCAGTTTTGTAAGTTTTCCATTCCCTTTTTTGAATCGACCCTAGAATGTCAAGCTGTCGAGCATATTAATAAGGCTCCTTCCAGCATTTAAGTTTGACAACCTTTTTGATAATTAATAAAGCTCGAATTTTCTTTCTACAAGTTATTCTCTCAAGAGTCTTGTGCGCTTAGAACCAAGTTGAGACCAGCCCTTCTAGCTCTAAGTTTGTGATTTATCACGAGGTTCATCACCCCTCGTGTGGTTCACTTCACCCTTTCATCCAATACCAATCAGAAAAACCCCTATCCAGAAGCTTAAGGTCGAGTTTCTCACCTAAACTTCTCCAAACAACCCACGCGCATACGGCCTTGTATCGAGGCTTGTATCACATGTCATGAAGATCGACGAGTTAAAATGATCATTCAAGAGTGAGCATTGGTGGTCAGAAAGCAAAGGCTTATAAATGAAGCATTCTGAATTGCATCATGGAGTTTGGGATATATTGTATTGCTTGGAGGCTTTGTTGTATTTACTTCGGTCTTTAATTTTGTCATAATATATAAAATTGAGCTAGCTTATCATAGGCATTGGATTCCTCTCATTTTGAGCTCTAAATAAAACGTTACTGACGATTTAGTGCAGATATTTCATGTTGATCGTCGAGTTAAACTGATCATTTAAGACTGAGCATTTGGGCTCATCTAGAAAAGTCTTATAAGTGAAGCATACTATATTGCATAACATAGTTTGTGAAAAATTGGAAGATTTGGAGGCTCTGCCATAGCTATTTAAGTCTTAAATTTTGTCACAATAAAGAAAATTGAGCTAGCTTAGCGTGGGCCTTGGATTCGTGTCACTCTGAGCACTAAATAAAAAGTTATAGGGGATTTAGTGCGGACATGTCGTGTTGATCGGCTAGTTAAAATGATCATTCCAAAAAGGATCTTTGGTGCTCAGTGAGTAAATGATTATAAATGAAGCATAGTACATGGCATCACAAAGTTTTTGACAGACTGGATTACTTGGAGTCTTTGTCGTATCTATTTAAGTCTTAAATTTTATCACAATATAGAAAATCAAGCTAGCTTCGCATGGGAGTTGGATTCGTGTCACTTTGAGTTCTAAAACAAAAGTATAGGCGATTTAGTGCGGACATGTCAAGTTGATGGGCAAGTTAAAATGATCATTCTAGACTGAGCATTGGTGCTCATTGAGTAAAATCTTATAAATGAAGCCTAATGCATGGCATAACGCAGTTTGGCCTATATTGGAATGTTTGGAGGCTTGGTCGTATCTACCTAAGTATTTAATTCTGTCACAATATAGAAAATTGAACTAGCTTAACGTGGACGTTGGTTTTGTCTCATTTTGAAATCTAAATAAAACGTTACGGACGATTTAGTGTAGACATGTCATGTTGATCGGCGAGTTAAACTGATCATTCAAGAGTGAGCATTGGTGCGCAGAAAGTAAAGGCTTATAAATGAAGCATCCTGCATTGTATCACGCAGTTTGGGATTAATTGGAAGATTTGGAGGCTATATCGTAGCTATTTTAGTCTTAAATTTTGTAAGAGTATAGAAAATTGAACAAGTTTAGCATGGGCATTGTATTCCTGTCATTCTGAGCTCTAAATCAGTAGTTACAGGCGATTTAGTGCGGACATGTCAAATTTGTCAGCCAGTTAAAATAATCATTCCAAAAATGATCATTGTTGCTCAGTGAGTAAATGTTTATAAATGAAGCCTACTACATGGCATCACAAAGTTTGGGATATATTAGTTTACTTGGAGGATTTTTCGTATCTATTTCATTGTTAAATTTTGCAACAATATAGAAAATTGGGCTAGCTTAATGTCGGTGTTGGATTCGTGTGGTTTTGCGCTCTTAATTAAAAGGTATGGACGACTTGGTGCTGACATGTCAAGTTGATGGGCAAGTTAAAATGATCATTGTAGACTTAGCATTGCTGCTCAATGAGTAAATCCTTATAAATGAAGCATAATATATGGCATCATGTAGTTTGGGATATATTGGATTACTTGGAGGCTTTGTCGTATCTACTTCATTCTTTAATTTTGTCACAATATAGAAAACTGATCTACATTAACGTGGGCGTTGGATCCGTCTCATTCTAAGCTCTAAAATAAAGTTATGGACGATTAAGTGCAGATATGACTTGTTGATCGAAAAGTTAACAATATCATTCTAGACTGAGCATTTGTGCTTAGAGAGTAAACGCTTATAAATGAAGAATTTTGAATTGCTATCATGCAGTTCGGGATATATTGTATTACTTGGAGGTTTTGTTGTATTTACTTCAGTCTTTAATTTTGTCACAATATATAAAAGTGAGCTAGCTTAACGTGGGCGTTGGATTCGTCTCATTATGAGCTCTAAATAAAAAGTTACATATGATTTAGTGTAGATATGTCATGTTGATAGACGAGTTAAACTCATCATTCAATACTGAGCATTTGTGCTCACCAAGTAAAGGCTTATAACTGAAGCATACTGCATTGCATCACGCTGTTTGGGATAGATTGGAAGATATGGAGGCTCTAACGTAACTATTTCAGTCTTAAATTTCGTGCAAATATAGAAAATTGAGCCAGATTTACGTGGGCATTGGATTTTTGTCATTCTGAGCTCTAAATCAAAAGTTACAGGTGATTTAGTGCGGTCATGTCAAGCTGATCAACTAGTTAAAATGATCATTCCAAAAATGATCATTGGTACTCAGTGAGTAAATGCTTATAAATGAAACATAATACATGGCATCACGACATTTGGGATATATTTGATTTCATGGAGGCTTTGTTTTATCTACTTCAGTCTTTAATTTTGTCACCATATAGAAACTTGATCTAGATTAACATAGGTGTTGGATTCGTCTCATTTAATGCTCTAAAAAAAGTTACAAATGATTTGCTGCAGACATGTCATGTTGATCGACGACTTAAACAAATTATTCAAGACTGATCATTAGTGCTCAGAAAGTAAACGCTTGTAATTGAAGCATATTGTGTTGCATCACAAAGTTTGGGATAGATTGGAAGATTTGTAGGCTTTGTCATAGCTATTTCAATCTTCAATTTTGTCACAATATAAAAAATTGAGCTAGCTTAGCGTGAGCGTTGGATTCGTGTTATTCTAAGCTCTAAATCAAAAGTTATAGACGATTTATTGCTAACATATCAAGTTGATGGGCAAGTTAAAAATATCATTCTAGACTGAGCATTGGTGCACTAGACTGAGCATATATAAATTCTTATATATGAAGCATAATGCATGGCATCGTGCAGTTTGGATATATTGGAATACTTGGAGGCTTTGTCGTATCTGCTTTAGCCTTTAATCTTTTCACAATTTAGAAAATTGAGCTAGATTAATGTGGGCGTTGGATTCATATTATTCTGTGCTCTAAATCAAAAATTACGGACAATTTAGTGCAGACATCACATGTTGATCGGCAAGTTAGAATGATCATTCTAGATTGAGTATTTTTGTTCAGCGAGTAAAGGCTTATAAATGAAGCATTCTGAATTGCATCCGCAGTTTGGGATAGATTGGATTATTTTGGGGCTTTGTCATATCTACTACAGTTTTTAATTTTATCACAATATAGAAAATTGAGCTAGCTTAGCGTGGCCGTTGCATTCGTGTCATTCGGAGCTCTAAATCAAAAGTTATGGACGATTTAGTAACATATCAAGTTGATGGGCAAGTTAAAATGATCATTCTAGACTGAGGATTGGTGCTCATTGAGTAAATCTTATATATGAATCATAATGCATGTTATCGTGCAGTTTGGATATATTGCATTACTTGGAGGCTTTGTCGTATCTGCTTCAGTATTTAAATTTGTCACAATATAGAAAATTGAGCTAGCTTAACGTGGGCGTTGGATTCATGTCATTTTCAGCTCTAAAAAAAGTTATGGACGATTTAGTATATATATGTTATGTTGATCGAAAAGTTAAAAAGATCATTCTAGACTGAGCATTGGTGCTAACCGAGTAAGGGCGTATAAATGAAGCATTATGAATTTCTATCATGCAGTTTAGAATATATTCTATCACTTGAAGGCTTTGTTGTATCTACTTCAGCCATCAATATTGTCACAATATAGAAAATTGAGCTAACTTAACGTAAGCATTGGATTCATCTCATTCGGAGCTCTAAATAAAAAGTTACGTACGATTTAGTACACACATGTCATGTTGATAGACGAGTTAAACTCATCATTCAAGACTGAGCATTTGTCCTCAGTGAGTAAAGGCTTATAACTGAAGCATACTACGTTGCATCACGTAATTTGGGATAGATTGGAAATTTGGAGGCTCTAACATAGCTATTTCAGTCTTAAATTTTGTCCAAATCTAGAAAATTGAGCCAGCTTAGGGTAGACGTTGGATTTGGGTCATTCTGAGCTCTAAATCAAAAGTTACAAGTGATTTAGTGCGGTCATTTCAAACTGATCAACTAGTTAAAATGATCATTCCAAAAAATGATCACTGGTACTCTGTGAGTAAATGCTTATAAATGAAACATAATACATGGCATCACGATGTTTGGGATATATTTGATTACTTGGAGGCTTTGTTTTATCTACTTCAGTCTTTAATTTTGTAACAATATAGAAACTTGATCTACCTTAATGTACGCGTTGGATTCGTCTCATTCGAAGCTCTAAATAAAAAGTTACAAATGATTTTGTGCAGACATGCCATGTTGATCGACGAGTTAAACTGTTCATTTAAGACTGAGCATTGGTGCTCAAAAGTAAACGCTTATAATTGAAGCGTACTATGTTGCATCACGTAGTTTGGGATAGATTGGAAGATTTGGAGGCTTTGTCGTAGCTATTTCAGTATTAAATTTTGTCACAATATAAAACATTGAGCTAGCTTAGCGTGGGCGTTGGATTCGTGTCATTATGAGCTCTAAATCAAAAGTTATGGACGATTTAGTGCTAACATATCAAGTTGATGGGCAAGTTAAAATGATCATTCTAGACTGGATTGGTGCTCATTGAGTAAATATTATATATGAATCATAATGCATGGCTTCCTGCAGTTTGGATATATTGCATTACTTAGAGGCTTTGTCGTATCTGCTTCAGTCTTTAATTTTGTCACAATATAGAAAATTGAGCTACCTTAACGTGGGCGTTGGATTCATGTCATTTTCAGCTCTAAAAATAAGTTATCGACGATTTAGTGCAGATATGTCATGTTGATCGAAAAGTTAAAAATATCATTCTAGACTGAGCATTGGTGCTCACCGAGTAAGGGCTTATAAACGAAACATTCTAAATTGCTATCGTGCAGTTTAGGATATATTGTATCACTTAAATGCTTTGTTGTATCTACTTTTGTCTTTAATTTTGTTACAACATAGAGCTAAGCTAACATGGGCATTGGATTTGTCTCATTCTGAGCTCTAAATAAAAGAGTTACACACGATTTAGTGTAAATATGTCATGTTGATAGACGATTAAACTCATCATTCAAGACTGAGCATTTGTGCTCATTGAGTAAAGGCTTATAACTGAAGCATACTGCATTGCATCACGCAGTTTGGGATAGATTGGAAGATATGGAGGCTCTAACGTAGCTATTTCAGTCTTAAATTTCGTCCAAATAGAGAAAATTGAGCCAGATTAGCGTGGGCATTGGAGTTGTGTCATTCTGAGCTCTAAATCAAAAGTTACAGGTGATTTAGTGCGGTCATGTCAAGCTGATCAACTAGTTAAAATGATCATTCCAAAAATGATCATTGGTACTCAGTGAGTAAATGCTTATAAATGAAACATAATACATGGCATCACGACGTTTGGGATAGATTCTATTACATGGAGACTTTGTTTTATCTACTTCAGTCTTTAATTTTGTCACAATATAGAAACTTGATCTAGCTTAACATAGGCGTTGGATTCGTCTCATTTAATGCTCTAAATAAAAAGTTACAAATGATTTGCTGCAAACATGTCATGTTGATTGACGAGTTAAACAGATCATTCAAGACTGAGCATTGGTTCTCAGAAAGTAAACGCTTATAATTGAAGCATATTGTGATGCATCATGCAGTTTGGAATAGATTGGAAGATTTGGAGGCATTATCGTACCTAATTCAGTCTTAAATTTTGTCACAATATAGAAAATTGAGCTAGCTTAGCGTGTGCATTGGATTCGTGTCATTCTGAGGTCTAAATTAAAAGTTATAGACGATTTAGTGCTAACATATCAAGTTGATGGGCAAGTTAAAATGATCATTCTAGACTGAGCATTGGTGCTCATTGAGTAAATGCTTATATATGAAACATAATGCATGGCATCGTGCAGTTTGGATATATTGGATTACTTGGAGGCTTAATTTGTCATATCTGCTTCAGTCTTTAATGTTGTCACAATATAGAAAATTGAACTAGGTTAACGTGGGCGTTGGGTTCATGTCATTTTCATCTCTAAAAAAGTTATGAACGATTTAGTGCCAATATGTCATGCTGATCGAAAAGTTAAAACGATCATTCTTGACTGAGCTTTGGTGCTCACCGTGTAAAGGCTTATAAATGAATCATTCTGAATTGCTATCACGCAGTTTAGGATATATTGTATCACTTGAAGGCTTTTTTGTATCTATTTCAGCTTTCAATTTTATCACAATATAGAAAATTGAGCTAACTTAACGTGGTCATTGGATTCATCTCATTCTTAGTTGTAAATAAAACGTTATGTAGGATTTAGTGCAGACATGTCATGTTGATATACGAGTTAAACTCATCATTCAAGACTGAGCATTTGTGCTCAGCGAGTAAAGGCGTATAATTGAAGTATACTACGTTGCATCACGCAGTTTGGGATAGATTGGAAGATTTGGAGGCTTTGTCGTATCTATTTCAATCTTCAATTTTGTCACAATATAGAAAATTGAGCTAGCTTGGTGTGGGCGTTGGATTCGTGTCATTCTGAGCTCTAAATCAAAAGTTATAGATGATTTAGTACTAACATATCATGTTGATGGGCAAGTTAAAATGATCATTCTAGACTGAGCATTGGTGCTCATTGAGTAAATTCTTATATATGAAGCATCATGCATGGCATCGTGCAGTTTGGATATATTGGAATACTTGGAGGGTTTGTCGTATCTGCTTCAGTCTTTAATCTTGTCACAATATAGAAAATTGAGCTAGCTTAACGTGGGCGTTGGATTCGTGTCATTCTGAGCTCTAAATCAAAAATTACGGACGATTTAGTGCAGACATCACATGTTGATCGGCAAGTTAAAATGATCATTCTAGATTGAGCATTTGTGATCAGCGAGTAAAGGCTTATAAATGAAGCATTCTGAATTGCATCACATAGTTTGGGATACATTGGATTATTTTGGGGCTTTGTCGTATCTACTATAGTTTTTAATTTTGTCACAATATAGAAAATTGATCTAGCTTAGCGTGAGCATTTGATTCGTGTCATTCTGAGCTCTAAATCAAAAGTTATGGACGATTTTGTGCTAACATATCAAGTTGATGGGCAAGTTAAAATGATCATTCTAAACTGAGCATTGGTGCTCATTGAGTAAATTCTTATATATGAAGCATAATTCATGGCATCGTGCAGTTTGGATATATTGGAGGCTTTGTCGTATCTGGTTCAGTCTTTAATATTGTCACAATATAGAAAATTGAGCTACCTTAACGTGCACGTTGGATTCGTGTAATTCTGAGCTCTTAATAAAAATTATGGATGATTTAGTGCAGGCTTGTCATGTTTATCGAAAAGTTAAAATGATTATTCTAAACTGAGCATTGGTGCTCATTGAGTAAAGGTTATAAATGAAGCATTCTGAATTGCATCACGCATTTGGGATATATTGTATTATTTGGAGGCTTTGCTGTATCTACTTTAGTATTTAATTTTATCACAATATAGAAAATTGAGTTAGATTAACGTGGGCATTGGACTCGAATCATTTGAAGCTCTAAAAAAAGTGACGAACGATTTAGTGCATACATGTCATGGTGATGGGCAAGTTAGATTTGATTACTTAGTGGCTTTGTCGTATCTATTTCAATCTTAAATTGTGTCATAAAATACAAAATTGAGCTAGTTTAATGTGGGCGTTGGATTCGTGTCATTCAGAGCTCTAAATCAAATTATATGGACAATTTAGTGAAGACATGTCAAGTTAATGGGCAAGTTAAAATGATCATTCTATACTAATCATTGGTGCTCATTAAGAAAATGCTTATAAATGAAGCATAATGCATGGTATCATGGAGATTGGGATATATTGGATTACTTGAAGGCTTTGTCGTATCTACTTCATTCTTTAATTTTGTCACAATATAGAAAATTGAGCTAGATTAACGGGGGCATTGGATTCCTGTCATTCTGAGCTCAAAAAAAAGTTACGTAGGATTTAGTGCAGACATGTCATGATGATCGGCAAGTTCAAATGATCATTCTAGATTGAGCATTGGTGCTCAGCGAGTAAAGGCTTATAAATGAAGCATTCTAAATTGCATCACGCAGTTTGAGATATATTGTATTGCTTGAAGGCTTTGTCGTATCTAATTCAGTCTTAAATTTTGTCACAATATAGAAAACTGGGTAGGTTAACGTGGGCGTTGGATTCCTCTCAATTGGATATCTAAATAAAAAGTTACGAATGATTTAGTGCAGACATGTTATGTTGATTTGCGAGTTAAACTGATCATTCAAGAGTGAGCATTGGTGCTCAGAAAGTAAAGAATTATAAATGAAGCATACGACATTGTATCACATAGTTTGTGATAGATTGGAAGAATTGGAGGCTCTGTCGTAGCTATTTTAGTTTTTAATTTTGTCACAGTATAGAAAATTGAGCTACCTTAACATGTGCGTTGGATTCGTATCGTTCCAAGCTCTAAATCAAAAGTTGTGGATGATTTATTACTGACATGTCAAGTTGATGGGCAGGTTAAAATGATCATTCTAGATTGAGCATTGATGCTCATTGAGTAAAGCATTATAAATGAAGAATACAACATGGCATCATGCAGTTTGGAATAGATTGGAAGACTTGGAGGCTTTGTCAGCTCTTTCAGTGCTAAATTTTGTCACAACATAAAGAATTGAGCTAGCTTAACGTGGGCATTGGATTTGTATCATTATAAGCTCTAAGTCAAAAGTTTCGGGAGATTAGTGTGGACATGTCAAGTTGATCAGCAACTTAAAATGATCATTCCAAATGATCATTGGTGCTCACTGAGTAATTGCTTATAAATTAAGCATACTGCACGGCATCACGAAATTTGGGATAGATTAGATTAGCTGGAGGCTTTGTTGTATCTATTTCAGTATCAAATTTTGCCACAATATAGAAAATTGAGCTAGTTTAACATGGGTATTAGATTCATGTCATTCCGAGCTCTAAATCAAAAGGTATGGAAGATTTAGTCAAGACATGTGAAGTTGATGGGCAAGTTAAAATCATCATTTTAGACTGAGCACTGGTGCTCATTGAGTAAATGCTTATAAATGAAGCATAAGATATGGCATCACGTTGTTTGTGATATAATGTATTACTTGGAGGATTTGTCGTATCTACTTCAATCTTTAATTTTGTGATAATATAGAAAATTGAGCTAACTTAACGTGGGCGTTCAATTCGTGTCATTCTGAGTACTTACTCAAAATTTATTGGCGATTTAGTGAGGACATGTCAAGTTGATCGGCCAGTTAAAATGATAATTCATTATGGCCGGTGTTTATCACTCCATATAACTTGCCACCAGATATTTGTATGAAGAAAGAGTACTTGTTTCTAACAATTCTGAATTCGAGGCCAAATCATCTGCGCACTAGTCTGGATATATTCCTCCGACCTTTGATTAATGAGCTGAAAGAATTGTGGTCTATGGGAGTTGATGCATATGATGTATCGTTGAATCAAAATTTCAATCCAAAAGTTGTGTTACTATGGACGATAAGTGATTTTCCCGCTTATGGAATGTTGTCAGGATGGACAACGCATGGTAGATTGTCTTGTCCAATTTGTATGGATGATACGAATGCATTTCAATTACCAAATGGTAGAAAGACGTGTTGGTTGGATTGTCACAGAAGGTTTCTTCCTAAGGGTCACCCGTTACGGAAAAATAAAACAAATTTTTAAAGGGGAAGCACGCTTTGAATGACTATCCTCCACAATCATTGACAGGCGAAGCATTTTTATACGAGTGAATAAAAACTGTCAATCCTCTAAGAACATGTGACTGCGGAGGAAAAAGTCATGAAAGTAAAGAAAAATGTTATGGCAGCTGGCATAATTAGCACAAAAAGCATATTTTGGGAGTTACCGTACTGAACGGATGTTAACCTTCGACATAATCTTGATGTGATGCATATAGAGAAGAATTTCTTCGATAACATCATTACTACTGTTATGAATGTCAAGGAGAAATCAAAAGATACAATTAAGTCAAGGTTGGATATTGCGAAGTTTTGCTCTAGAAAAGAGTTCCACGTGGATGGTCAGGGTAATGCTCCGTTCCCTATATTTCGATTGACACAAAAAGCCAAAAAACGCTTATTGGAAATATCAAAAATGATGTCAAATTTTCGGACAGCTACGCGGAAGATTTAGTAAATTGTGTGGATATGGATGGACTGAAGTTCTCGGGCATGAAAAGCAGTGAGTACCATGTTTTTATGGAAATGCTTCTCCCTTTATATTTGCAGAACTTTGACCACAAAATGTTAATCTAGCATGATCAGGTATATAGTAATAAACATATTTTATATTTTAAGTATGTAAATTAATAATAATTGCATGTACTAATGGTAATATAGGGATTGTTGGATTTTTTCCGAGATCTATTTTCTAGATCATTACAACAAAACCGTGTCTGAATTCTGAAGGAAAACATAGTCATAATTTTGTGCAATTTGGAGAAGATCTTTCCACCTGCATTTTTCAACGTCATGGAGCACCTACCTATACATTTGCCATACGAAGCTGAACTAGGTGGACCTATGCAATATAGGTGGATGTATCCATTTGAAAGGTTTGTTAAAAAACTGAAAAGCAAGGCGAAGAACAAACGATATGCTGCAGGGTCGATTGTTGAATCATATCTGAATGATGAGATATCTTACTTCTCATAGCATTACTTTGCTGCCCACATACGCACGAAAAATAGGTACTATAAATTGTTGAGTTCATTAATTAATTATTTTATTTTGAAGGGTAATTAATTAAACTTTCGTGTATAATATTGTGTATAATATATATATATATATAGGTTTACCATATTCGATGAAGGTGACGTTCCTGTATATCCGGATCCCGTAGTGCCGGATATATTTACTCACATGGGTCGTGATACAAGCCTTGAATCAAGGCTGCAACACTCGCGGGCTACTTGGAGGAGATAACGCGAGAAACTCGGCCTTAGGCTTCTAGATGGGGGTTTTCTGGTGGGTATTGGATGGAGAGGTGAAAAGAACCACAAGAGGGATCCTCCAGAAGTGGCTGAGAAATTTGGTGTCTATGTCTGACATGATGGTCCTTGGCACTCCATGAAGCCGTACTATCTCCCTGAAGAACAGCTCGGCTGTTTGCATGGCATCATTAACATTGGCACATGGGATGAAATGTGCGATCTTGGAGAATCGGTCCACCACTACAAAGATGGCATCTTTTTGGTTGATCTTGGGCAGACCTAGAATGAAGTCCATGGAAATATCCACCCATGGGTGAGTAGGTATGGGCAGAGGGAGATACAACCCGTGAGGGGACACTTGGGACTTCGCCTTTTTGCAAGTGATGCACCTTGCACAATGGGATTCTACTGACCTCTTGATGTGTGGCCAATAGAGGTGCTCCTTGACCACTGCTACTGTTTTGTCAACACCAAAGTGGCCCATAAGACCTCTTCCATGAGCTTCTCGGGTGATAAGCTCTCGTAAAGAGCCTTGTGGTATGCACAACCTTCTTTCTCGGAACAAGAACCCATCATGGATGTAGAACTTGCCATGACTCTCTGTGCCACACTCCTTGTAGC
This sequence comes from Pugionium cornutum, assembly GCA_018901935.1. Lineage (NCBI taxonomy): Eukaryota > Viridiplantae > Streptophyta > Magnoliopsida > Brassicales > Brassicaceae > Pugionium > Pugionium cornutum. The sequence continues at coordinate 22,263,653 of CM032157.1, forward strand.
TCTCAGAAAAGTCAGGATCATCCTTATATAGGTCCTTGATGTGCTCGAATCCTAAAACCTTTGCTTCCATGGTAGATATCAAAGCAAACCGTCTTGATAGTGCACCGGCTACCACATTATCCTTGCCCTTCTTGTACTTGATGACATAAGGGAAGGTTTCAATAAACTCCATCCACCTGGCATGTCTCGTCTTGAGTTTGGTTTGCCCTCCGAGGTGTTTGAGAGTCTCGTGAACAGTGTGGATCACAAACTCCTTGGACAACAAGTAGTGTTGCCAAGTCTCCAAGGCTCGAAGTAGGGCATAGAGCTCCTTGTCGTAGGTGGGGTAATTCAGTGAGGCCCCACCTAACTTCTCACTGATGTATGCCACTGGCCTTCCTCCTTGGGTCAGCACTGCTCCTATGCCAATTCCAGAGGCATCTCACTCCACTTCAAACGTCCTGTTGAAGTCGGGTAGGACTAGCACTGGTGCAAGCGTGTCTGTCCTTCAAGGCCTGGAATGACTTCTCTTGAGCTTCTCCTCAGCTTAACCCCACGTTCTTCTTCACTACTGCTGTCAGTGGTGAGGCAATGCTGCTGAATTTGGGCACGAATCTTCTGTAGAAGCTGGCCAGACCGTGGAAGCGCCTCACTTGGCTGATGTTGCTCGGTGTTGGCCACTCTTGTATGGATCGAATCTTTTCTTCATCAACCTGTAAGCTCTGTGAACTTATAACAAAGCCTAAGAAAACAAGCTTGTCAGTACAAAAGGTGCACTTCTTGAGATAGGAATAAAGTTGTTCTTGTCGATGGGTTTTAAGTACCATCTCAAGATATGTGAGGTGTTCCCGCAGGCACTTACTGTAAACTAGTATATCATCAAAATAAACCACTACGAACTTACTGATTTATGCCCTAAGAACTTGGTTCATAAGGCGCATGAAGGTGCTTGGGGCATTAGTTAAGCCAAATGTCATGACTGTCCACTCGTAGAGCCCTTGCTTTGTCTTGAAAGCAGTCTTCCATTCATCACCCTCTTTCATTTTGACCTGGTGGCACTCTTGAGGTCTATCTTGGAGAAGACCATGGCTCCACTCACTTCATCTAGCATGTCGTCCAGCAGTGGTATAGGATGCCCGTACTTGACTGTGATGTTGTTGATTGCTCGGCAGTCCGTGCACATTCGCTAAGTCCCATCCTTTTTGAGGACTAGCAGCACCACTGGTACGGCACATGGACTGAGGCTTTCTCAAACATAGCCTTTCTCCAGGAGCTCCTTAACCTGCTTCTCAAGCTCCTTGGATTCCTCTGGATTAATCCGGTAGGCTGGTCGTTTGGGTAAGGCTGCTCCGGGCACGAGGTCGATCTGGTGCTCTATTCCGGGTAGGGGAGGCAAGCCTGCTGGTATCTCCTCAGGGAATACATCCTGGAATTTTTTGAGCAGGGCTGCTACATTAGGAGGCAGCTCTACCTGTTCTTTCTCTACATTCATAATCTCTTTGAAAACCATTAGTAACATTAAGTCCTTTGAGGCTAAAGCTCTCCGTACATGAGTCGGTTGAATGAGAACGATAGATTTAATGAGTTTCTTTTCCTTACTCATTTTTTGTTGTAGCTCATGTACCTGGGCAGGTGTGAGAGGAGGTAGGCTGATCTTTCTCTTATCGTGCACAAATGTGTAGAGAATTGTTCGGCCATCATGCCTTGTCTCCTTGTCAAACTGCCATGGCCTTCCTAGCAGAGGATGGTCAGCTTGCATAGGTACTACATCGCACACTACCTGGTCCTGGTATCTGCCCACACTTAATAGCACGGTTCCTTGCTCATGGATCTTGAGCTCCACCTTGTCATCTAGCCATCCAGTCTATAGACTTACCTTATCAACCATATACGCACTAGCCACATTAGTGCAAGAACCACCATCTATGATGAGGTTACATATCTTGCCCTTGATGGTGCACCAGCTGTGGAAGATGTTCTCCCTTTGAATGGTCTCGGAGGGGTCTACCATTGCACTGAGGATGCGTCTAGTGACCAGCACTTCCCCCACATCAGGGTACTCAATGTCACCGTATTCTCCTTCTGGTTCAAAGTCCTCTTCATCTTGAGACTCATACTCTCCAGATTCCGTGATCAGCATGACTCGGTTGTTTGGGCACTCCCTTGAGATGTGACCGCGACCCATACAATTAAAACAAGTGATGTCACGTGATCTCTGAGGGTTAGAAGACTTACAAGGCTCTCTCAGGTCACGGGTTTGCTCAGGAGGCTTGCTCTTGAACCGTGATTCGATTTCTATACTCTTGCCCTTGTCTATGGGCTTGGTGCCAATGCTTGGTGCCCAAGGTGTCTTAGGCTTGCTGGGTAGGTCTTGGCTCTTGCGCCTGATGTGCTGCTCAGCCTGGATAGAGAGGTGGAACAAGTCCTTGAAATTGTTGTATATTTGTCTCTCCACTTTTCGGCTGATCCTCTCTTGCAATCCATCCAAGAATTGAGCCATCATCGTTACTGAGCTCCAGCCTGTTCCTTAGCCTTTTAAACTCTTCGTAGTACTCTTCTACTGATCTTGTGCCCTGTTTAAGAGTACGAAAACGTCGTTGCAAATCCCTATGGAAATAAGGTGGGACAAACCTTTGCCTCATGAGGTCCTTCATGTCGACCCAAGAGTCTACGGGCCTCAATCTCCTTCGCCTACGGTCAGAAGCCTCACGATCCCGCCAGATGAGGGCATTATCCGTAAGTTGTGCTACTGCCATGGAGACTCTCCTAGGGCCTGGTTGGTTGTAAGGGTCGAAGATGTGAGTCATCCTCCTTTCCCAATCTAGATAGACCTTGGGGTCTATTTTTCCTGCAAAACTAGGAGGTGTTAGCTTGACATCATGACTGTTTACCCGATTGTAGGCATAGTCATCTCCATCCTCATGATGTCTAGGGGGCATCCATGGCTCTGGTGATGACCATAGGGCTCGTAGCCATTGCCCTCTGCTTCTAGTTGCCGTGGAGGTCCTCTCGGCCTAGGGTGATAGCCGTGAGTCTGTGCGTCCTCATCTCCATCCGGCTGGGGTCCCTCCTGTTCTGGCCGTGTCCTACGGTGATCAGGACCTTCAGCTGGGTCTTGTTCAGCACTCACGTGCCTTATGGCCTGGAATCTCACCGGCCTCTCCACGAGTTCCAGCTTCTCGCCGATTGATGCGAGTTGTGTTTGGAGGGTGGTGAACATGGCAATCATGGCCTCGGTTGCTTCTTGATTTCCTTCAGCCATCGTGTGCTACAAGAAGAAAAGAAGTTAATTTGGTCTTAAAATTTATTAGGAGAGTTTTTTTGTATAATAGAAGAGGCAACTAGAACAAAAGGAAAATTTGAGAAAAAGAAAAGAGTAGAAAAAAGGAAAACTTCTAACAATTAATGCGCAAATCTCCTAAATCTTTTTGGTCGATTTTCTTGGTAGTTTTCTTTTTTTTTTGACTTTTGATTTAACTTAATTAATAATGGAAATTATGCTTAAACAAAAAGGAAAAACCGAAGTTGCAATGCAAAGAATGAATCTAAACCCTAGTGATGCACATAGGAGCTAGATGCACTAGGTTTGAGTTCTAGATGCTATTTTTTTTTATTTTTTGAATGAGACTTAATCTAATGCACGAATTGGAATTAAGACTAAAGTAAAAGATAGAAAAAACCTTGTTTTAGGAGCTTAAGCTCTGATACCAAATGGTACAAGCCTTGAATCAATGCCGTAACACTCGCGGGCTGCTTGGAGAAGATTAGGTGAGAAACTCGGCCTTAGGCTTCTGGATGGTGGTTTTCTAGTGGGTATTGGATGGAGAGGTGAAGTGAACCACATGAGGGGTGATGAACCTCGTGATAAATCACAACTTAGAAGCTAGGAGGGCTGGTCTCGACTAGGGTTCTAAGCGGAATAGCTTTAGGAGAAAAACTCTTAGGAAAAAGTTCTATCTTTATTAGTATCAAAAATTTGTCGAACTACAATGCCGAAGGAGCCTTATTAATATGCTCGGAATGTAAGAATATTGAGATTATAGAGGAGAAATGTGAAGAATTGAATCTGAAAACTCAAAGAGAAGTATGAGAAAATGAGAAATGACTTAGACTTATGGAGAAGAATCTCCTAAGAGTATTTTATACATTGAGTCTTTACAGCCCTTTTATAGAGGATTTACAATGTGAACACAAAAGAAAACGAATTCAAACTTGTGGATGAGTTTGAATAGAGGAGGAGCCTGTCAACAACCAATGAGAAGAGAGGAGACAGCATGGGCATGACTGTTTGGTGTGGTTGCCAAGACTGTGTGCAGCATGGGCATGACTGTTTGGTGTGGTTGCCAAGACTGTGTGCAGCATGGGCATGACTTTTCCACCTTGATTCTTCTCCCAAGGTAGCTATTTAACCATTTCAACCATGTGGTTAATAATAACCCATCCTTTTTCATTTCCCTTGTTATTCAAACTGAATTTTCGTGCTCACACTTGCCTTGTAGGTCAAGATAGGTCTTATTTGATTTTCCTATGTCAATACTCCCCTCAAGCTAAAGACTTTGGAATCACCCTAAAGTCTTAAGCTTGGGAACCCAAGGCAACACCTCATTAAAAACCTTATTAAGGAAAACCACTTGGGACAAAACCTTAATAAGGGAAAAAGAGTGTGCTGCTCTTGGATTAGGAGACCTTTGATCATGGGTGTGATAAATCAACAAGCCCAAGTTTGCTAAAGATGTTCTTGCAAACTTTGAGACTTGCTGCCTTTGTGAAGATGTCAGCTAGTTGGTCTTCACTCCTTGTATAACATGGCAGAATGGTTCCATCTTGAACTTTCTCCCTAACCTTATGGCAGTCGATCTCTATGTGCTTGGTCCTCTCGTGAAACACTGAGTTTGAAGCTATGTGAATGGCTGCCTGATTATCACAATGGAAGGTAATTGGCCCTGGTTGTGCAATACCGAAATCTTTCAAGAGTGCTTTGAGCCAAGTTACTTCATTTGTCAGCTTCCTCATAGCCCTATATTCTGCTTCAGCACTAGAACATGATACCACCTTCTGCTTCTTAGTCTTCCAAGTGACTAAGTTCCCACCAACGAAGGTGCAATACCCAGTGGTTGATTTCCTATCCACCCTATCACCAGCCCAATCCGCATCACAATACCCGACAATCTCAGTGTTCCCATTCTTGCCCATCCATATACCTTGACCAGGAGATCCTTTGATGTATCTAAGGATCCTCTCTACCATGCTCCAATGATATACAGTAGGCTTTTGCATATGTTGACTTACTTGATTCACAGCAAAACACAAGTCTGGTCGTGTGAGGGTGAGGTAGATCAGCTTCCCAACTAGTCTCCTATACTGAGAAACATCCTTAAATAACTCATCAGCTTTCTCCCCTTTCCGTTGACCTTGTAGCCATCTTCAAGAGGAGTTTTGGCCGGTTTAGCCCCAAGCTTTCCCGTGTCTGTCAACAGATCAAGAGCATACTTTCTTTGGGATAGAAAGAGCCCTTCTTGAGACCGACACACTTCAATACCCAAGAAGTACTTCAACTCTCCAAGATCCTTGATGTCAAATGATCTGTTTAAGAAGGCCTTTGTGGACTGAATTCCTTCCTTATCATCTCCTGTGATGATAAGGTCATCCACATAAACCAAGACCGCCACGATTCCTTTGGAGTTTTGACGAGTGAACAAAGTATGATCTGAATGGGATTTCCTAAACCCATTATCAGTAAGTGTGGAGCTTAATTTGTGATACCAGGCCCTTGGTGACTGCTTCAACCCATATATTGCCTTCCTAAGTCTTAGAACCTGTCCCTCTTTGCAAAAATCTTCAAGGCCTGGTGGTGGAGTCATATACACTTCCTCTTCAAGTTCTCCTTGTAGGAATGCGTTCTTGACATCCATTTGCCATAAGTCCCAAGTCAGATTCGTAGCTAGTGAAAGAACAACCCTTACAGTGTGTAGCTTAGCCACCGGTGCAAATGTATCAGTATAGTCCTCTCCATATGTCTGAGTGAAACCTCTTGCAACTAGACGTGCCTTGTACCTTTCTATGTCCCCATTGCTCTTATACTTGATGGTGAACACCCACTTGGAACTCACAGCCTTCTTGCCTTTGGGAAGTTCTTGTATATCCCATGTATGATTCCTTTCCATAGCTCCCTTCTCATCTCTTACTGCATCTAACCATTCTTTCTTGCTCTCAGCTTCTTCATAAGTCCTTGGAATCTGACTTTGTTCAATCTTTCCAAGGAATGCTTGATGACTAGATGGCAAGAGGTCAAGGGAACAAACAGCTTGTATGGGATGAGCCACGGCCTGGTTGTTGTAGAATACCCTAGTGTTCCTAAGTCTAGTACTCCTCCTTAAATGCTGAACAGGTGGTGCAGCCTCCTCTACAACCGTTTCCTCTTCCATTTGGTGAATAGGTTCCTCTATACCCACTTCCAAGTCGTCTTGTTCTTGATTTTGGGCCATAGCTTCTTCTTGGATTGGAGTTGGTTCTTGAGTTACCACCCTTGTTCATTCTCTTGGGTATCTTGTGAACTACTTAAGGTTCTTGTTTCTTCGTGTCTTGAATCCTTTGGCAGATCATTTCCCAAATGATTCAAGAGAAACCTCAAACTCGTAGCCAAATCAGAAGGTGACCTTGAGAGATCCTTCAATCCTTCCCAATCTTTCTGATCATAATAGCTTTGTTCTTCTATGAACTTGACATCTCTAGACACATATGTCCTGTTGTTGCTCGGATCATAGCACTTATAACCCTTTTGTGTTGTCGAATATCCAAGGAACATACACTTGATGCTCTTTGCCTCCAACTTGTTTCTTAGATCACCTGGAACATACACAAAGCACACACACCCAAATACACGTAAATGATCAATGGAAGGTTTAGTTTTATTGAGTACCTCAAATGGGGATATATCTTGCAAGACTTTGGTTGGAATCCGATTGATGAGGTAGCAAGCAACCAAGACTGCATCTCCCCAAAAACTTTTAGGAACATTGGTATGAAACATCATGGATCTTGCTACTTCCATTAAGTGTCGGTTCTTCCTTTCAGCAACTCCATTTTGTTGTGGTGTGTGTGGACAGCTAGTTTGATGTAGTATTCCATGTTTGTTTAGATGAGCTTTGAATCTTTGACTTGTGTATTCCCTCCATTATCTGATCTTAACACTTTGATCTTGGCATTGAATTGATTAGTAACATAATTATGAAAGTTTATAAATGCCTCATAAACCCTATCTTTAGATGGAAGTAATGTAACCCATGTATATTTCGATTTCTCATCTATAAAGGTCACAAAGTATTTATTCCTATCTCTAGACATGTAAGGTGAGGTCCAAACATCGGAATGTACTAAATCAAAGCAATGCTCATAAATTGTAGACGATTTAGGGAAAACAACACGACAATGTTTGCCAAGGATACAAGCCTCACAAACTGAGTGATCATAAGCGACATTAGGAATTATTAAGCTTAAAGCACGAGCATGAGGATGTCCTAATCTAGCATGCCATAAGACATCTTTATTAGCAAAAACACAGGATTTGAAAGCTAAGGAATCCAAATTGCTTGGAGGGTCTTCAAGAACATAGAGCTCATCTTGAGTTACACCACCTCCAAGTATCTTACCACTCTTAATATCCTGAAAGTAAACATTGTTAGGCCCAAATGTAACATTGCAATTGAGGTCTTTAGTAGCCTTTTGACAGAAACTAGATTAGACTTAAATTTAGGTACAAAGAATGCATTAGTTTCTTTGTCAAATAGTCTTAATTTTCCGGTTCCTTCAATTGGAATACCCTTACCATCAGCTATAGTTACTTGTCCTAGACATGGTTCAATGTTCTTTAACAACCTAGCATTGCTAATCATATGGTGAGAAGCACCTGAATCCACTACCAACTTATGATCTGGTTTATCAAGCGATTTATGGGAGTAGAGTGTGATACCGGAGAGTTTTGAGGCATAGGCCTTGATGAGATCCTCCAAGTCACTCTTCTTAACATACTCCATGGATACATTCATAGCTAGCTCCCCTCCTTGGTTGGATGAACTTGCCGGTTCAGTCGCAACCATTTGAGAGATGTTAGCCTTTGAATCCTTGAACCGGTTTGGCTTGAGATGAGGATGAAGTATCCAGCACTTGTCCTTGATGTGGCCATTCCTCTTACAATGCTCACACATCACACTCTTCCTATCCTCTTGCTTAAACACGCTTTTGTTGGCCATGACTAGTTCTCCTTTACCACCAAACAAACCAATGTTGCCTTGCTCCCTTTGAATCCGTGAGCACACCTCTTTGAAATCAGGGAGTTTTGGCTCTCTCAGGATGGACTTAATCACATCCTTAAAGGCTGGATTTAGGTTGAGAAGGAGCCCAAATATCTTGTCTTGTTCCTTCCTTTCATTAAGCACCTTTGGATCCATAGAACTTGGTCTCAACATGTCAAGCTCGGACCATGTTGACTGGAACTTGCCCAGGAATTTTGTGAACTCCATATCCTCTTGGTGTAGATCATTGAGAGCCTTCTTAACCTCATACACACGGCTGAGGTTTGAAACATCCCCATACACCCTCTTGAGAGTGTCCCAAAGAGACTTGGCAGTTTCACAATGTGAATAAGCTTCAAGAATGGATGGGTCCAATGAATTTTGGAGGAATCCAAGGACTGATTGATCTTCTTGGAACCACCTAGCTTCTTCTTTTCTTGTTGCCTCATCCTTCTTCTCCTTTGGATCATCTATAGATGGAGTATTATCCTCCAAGATGTGATTCCAAAGTCCTTTGCCACAAATGGCTGTCTTGATGGTTCTTGACCATAATGTGTAGTTCAAGCCTTTGAGAACTACTGCTATCACCGTAGGTTTCAGGCTGGAACTAATTTGAACTGTATCCTCCATTGTTAGGCTTTGAAGAGCTCAAAGGAAGCAGCTTTTATGGTTGAATGAAACCGTGAGTTTTTAGTCTAAAGACTGAGAGATTTTGACAGAATTTTAGATTAGAAACTGAGAGATTTGAATAGAAAAGATAAGAGAATGATCTTATGCTCTGATACCATGTAAGAATATTGAGATTATAGAGGAGAAATGTGAAGAATTGAATCTGAAAACTCAAAGAGAAGTATGAGAAAATGAGAAATGACTTAGACTTATGGAGAAGAATCTCCTAAGAGTATTTTATACATTGAGTCTTTACAGCCCTTTTATAGAGGATTTACAATGTGAACACAAAAGAAAACGAATTCAAACTTGTGGATGAGTTTGAATAGAGGAGGAGCCTGTCAACAACCAATGAGAAGAGAGGAGACAGCATGGGCATGACTGTTTGGTGTGGTTGCCAAGACTGTGTGCAGCATGGGCATGACTGTTTGGTGTGGTTGCCAAGACTGTGTGCAGCATGGGCATGACTTTTCCACCTTGATTCTTCTCCCAAGGTAGCTATTTAACCATTTCAACCATGTGGTTAATAATAACCCATCCTTTTTCATTTCCCTTGTTATTCAAACTGAATTTTCGTGCTCACACTTGCCTTGTAGGTCAAGATAGGTCTTATTTGATTTTCCTATGTCAATACGGAAGCTTGACCTTCTTGGGTCGACCCAAATTAGAAAAATAGAAAAGTTACAAAAGTGCACAAGGAAAATTACAAAAAGGAAATAATCGAAAAAGGACAACTACCTAAATTGTTCTTGACTCAAAAATGTAAAACTTCTAATTCCTACCCTGTAAAACAGAAAAGGCAAGTATATAAATGAAAACATACCATTCTTACCTTTCGGCCAAGAAATGGAAGGTGACCGACCTCATGGCATGCACGCGCCTAGCTCCTAGTCTTCGACTTGGAGTAGGGTTATGAATTGTTGGCCATGACCTCTTTTGCCATGAAAGCCCAAGTCTCTGAAGTCCTTTGCAATGTTGAGAAGCCTTTGGACGCTTTCTTGTACTCTTGGCCCAAGGCTCCTTGTCGATCATCTTCTAGGAGCTTGTCTACCCACAACTGAACTTGTGGAAGAGTGCCCTTGTTCTGCTCCTTGTCATGGCTCCTGGTGGCACCACTAGTGTAGAGACTTCATCCAGGTTCATGCCTTGAAGCTGGTAGCTTAGCTGATCCGAGTCTCCTTGTGTAGATGTGGAAATTGTGGTGCAATCGGCTGAACTGTGCAAGGAGTTGGCCGAGTTGTCATCGGAGCTGGCCGTATTGATTTCTGAGCCGGCGGTGTCACCAGTTGGGCCGGCGGTGTTGTTCACATCGCAGCCAGTTGGGCCGGAGGTTTGGGCCTCTTCGCCAGAAAAGTTGGCCGGCCCGGCCCGGCTGATCATAGGCCGATGGTACCGCTTGGCCCGGCAGACGCGCCAAATGGCCCGGTTGTCTTGGGCAAGCATTCTGGTCGGCTATTCTGGTCTTCTGGCCGACCAGATGATCTGATGCCCTCATCCGGTCATCCAAGTTGTAATTGTAAAGAAATGTGGCTCTCTGAAATAGAATAGAAATATGCACATGCATATGTTTTGCGGAATTGTGAATATTTTTAGCCACTAGGGAGGTAAATACTATGAAAATAATTTCATTTATTACATTACAATTTCATTGTAATCAAGCAATGTATATTACTTTTTCATATTTAATTTTGTAGCATGTTTGAAGATCACATTTGTTGTACGTATCCATATCTTTCGGAAGATGAAATTTCATCGAAAAGAGAGGAAGAGTTCCACATATGGGTTCACGATTATGTATATTTAATTAATTCACATGTATATTATATTAATTTTTTTATTTTGAAATACAAATTAATTACTTTATATATATATATATATGATCATAGGTCAATGCATGCACTTCAACAGATCCACACCCCTTTCCGATATGGGCTCAAGAATTAGTTCAAGGGCTAATGAATAAAGCGTCAACTTGGCTGATCTATTTTACAAGAGGGTATATGTTCCACACAAAAAACATGGACACTGGAGAAAGACATGTAACTACGACATTTGTGTCAAGGGAGACAATTACTTAGATGCATCTGATGAAGCTGATTTCTAAGGAGTTTTAACAGATATCATTCAACTTGAGTATGTTGGACTCCTAAATTTGAAGATCACGCTTTTTAAATGTGAGTGGTACGATCCTACACTTTCGAAAGGAATTGAGAAGTCGGAAAATGGCATCGTTGATGTCTTATCATCCAGGAAATACTACAAATACGAACCATTTATACTAGGTACGTACGTAAATAATTAACTATAAATATATGTTAATTTATATATATTACATACGTAAAATTCTATAAATTAATTTTGTTTTATATATAGCTAATTTATATTTCATTAATTATGATGTACCAGCTCTAAAGCAGATCAAGTTTGTTATATTCCCTATCCGCACACCAAATCATTCATCAAAACAAACATGGCTCAGTGTTCTAAAAGTTAATACCAAATCTAACATTTTGGGGAAATACATTAACAAAGACGAGATTGGCCTTTTGTAACAAAAAAATGATGAAGAGGTAACGGTTGTTCAAGAGATAGGAGTAGATCGTTTGGTCGATAGAGTTAATCATACTAAAGAAATTGATTTCGATGTCGGGGATGCCGAACCAAAAGATGAATTGTAGTGTAATATTTCATCTTCAGATGATGACGAGGACGTAGAGTTGTAATTAATATGTTTGACGTTTTAAGTATTTTTGACATTTGATCCTTATATATTTTTGTAAAATGTTGTTGTTTGTAATTGAAGTTTTTTCTACAACTCCTAATCATGTTATCAATTTTATATAATTCAGTGTATTCACAAAAACCATATAATTTAGGTTTTATGGCATTAGTTGTGACTATTTTGCCACCATATTGCCACTACATTGGGAATGTGGTGGCAAATTGGTCACAAATATTATAGGTGATCGCAAATCAGTCGCATATTTGCGACTAATTTGCGACCACAGGTTCAAAAATTGTACTGTTGTCGCAAATTGGTCGCAAAATATCGACCACTTTGCGATTACATAGGGTAAATTCACATTTACCCAATGTATTTTTCATATTTACAACTTGTTTTTGCATTACTAGGTAAGTACTAACCATTCTAGCTGGCCAAATATACGTAAAATCATATTTGTGTTCATGTAAATGTTAGAAACATTTGAAATGTATATAAGAGGTATAAGGTTAAGGAAATGTGTTAAGTGTTTTAGGTAAATGATATATAAATTTGGTAAATTTGGTAAATGTTGTTGTTTACTTAGTAATTGAAGTTTGTACAACTCCGAATCAAGTAATTGAAGTTTGTACAACTCCGAATCAAGTAATTGAAGTTTGTACAACTCCGAATCAAGTTATCACTCTTATATCATTCAATTTATACAAAAAAATCATAAAAATTAGGGTTTAGGGTATTAATTGTGACTACTTTGCCACCACATTGCCACTTCATTTGAAAATGGTGGAAAATTGATCACAAATATCAGATGTGATCGCAAATTAGTCGCAAAATTGAACTTTGTTCAACTCCTAATCATGTTATCAATCTTATATAATTCAGTGTATTACAAAAAAAATCATATAATTTATGGTTTAGGGCATTAATTGTGACAACTTTGCCACCACATTGCCACTACATTCGGAATGTGGTGGCAAATTGGTCACAAATATCAGATAGGGTCGCAAATCAGTCGCATATTTGCTACTGATTTGCGACCACATCTGCAAATAACAGATTATCATACATAAAATAAATTGTGGTCGCAAATTTACGACTGATTAGCGACCACTTATTATTTTATCAAATTAATACTAGTGGTCGCTAATTAGTCACAAATTTGCAACTGATTTGCGAACACCTATGCATTCGGTGGGAACTGAAAATCCGAAAACTTTCAAATTCTCACCGTATTAATTGGTGGGAATCAAAAATTTCGAGATTTTTTTATTCCCACCAAATTTAATGGTAGTCGCAAATCAATCGCAAATTTGTGACCACCATTAAATTTGGTGGGAGTTTGAAAGTTTTTGGAATTTTCGATTCCCACCAATTTAATTTTGTATTTTGCTACTGATTTGCGACCACATTTGTGGTGGCAAAAATAAATCTATAAATACGTGATTAATTTCCCTCATATTCACACTTCAAATAATCCTCACTTTCTAAAATCGTCTCAAAAACACTTAACCCGATTCTAAACGGAAATGGGCGAACAAACTATCACACTTGATAGTTTGTTACAAACCATGGGGCGGGATCAGTACTTGACTGTACTGTCTCATGTACCAACACTGAACACAATATGATAATTTCTTAATTTTATTTCTTTATTTTATATAATTATAAATATTTAATTATAAATATGTAATTTAAACTTACAATTAAATATTTGTAATTAATTAGGTTTGACCGGGATAAATGGGCAATAACCTATCACATTTTAAAAATTTTGAAAAATAATTTTGATGGCCCCTACTACAGTTGCACGGTCGTACCAGCTGAATGCCAAGAAAAATATTTCATCAAATTTGAGATAAGTAATTTAAAAAAAAAAAATTATTTAATAAAATTTAATAATTACTAAAACTAATCATACATTGTAAAATTCAAAGCAATCGTACACCTGAGATCATATGGCCACCCCGGTGGTAGGGAAGGATTTTTGACTCCGTCTATGCACATTCCAGTTTTGCGACCATTTTGCGACCACGTATGTGGTCACAAAGCCCTTGTTTTTTGTAGTGAAATCAAAAGTTACAGGCGATTTAGTGCGGACTTGTCAAGTGGATCGGCCATTTAAATGATCATTGGTGCTTAGTGAGTAAATGATTATAATTGAAGCATAATACATGGCATCACGAAGTTTGAGATAGATTGGATTACTTGGAGGCTTTATCGTATCTATTTCAATCTTAAATTTTGTCACAATATAAAAAATTGAGCTAATTAACGTGGGTATTGGATTCGTGTCATTATGAGACTAAATCAAAAGCTACGGGGGATTTAGGGCTGACATATCAAATTGATGGGCAAGTTAAAATGATCATTCCAAATGATCATTGGTGCTTAGTGAGTAAATGCGTATAAACGAAACATAATGCATGGCATCACAAAGTTTGACATATATTGGAATACCTGGTTGCTTTGTCGTTTCTATTTTAGTATTTAATTTTGTCACAATATAGAAAATTGAGTTAGTTTAGTGTGGGCGTTGGATTCATGTCCTTCTAAGCACTAAATCAAAAGTTATGGATAATTTAGTGCTAACATGTCAAGTTGATGGGCAAGTTAAAATGATCATTTTTTACTGAGCATTGGTGCTCATTGAGTAAATGCTTATAAATGAAGCATAATGCATGGCATCACGCAGTTTGGGATACATTGGATTACTTATAGGCTTTTTGGTATCTACTTCAGTCTTCAATTTTGTCACAATATAAAAAACTGAGCTAGCTTAACGTGGGCATTTGATTCGTGTCATTCTGAGCTCTAAATCAAATGTTATGGACGATTTAGTGAAGACATGTCATGTTGATCAGCAAGTTAAAATGATCATTCTATGTTGAGCATTGGTGCTCAGTGAATAAAGGTTTATAAATGAAGCATACTACATGACATCACGCAGTTTGGGATAGATTGAAAGACTTGAAGACTTTGTCGCAGCTATTTCAGTGTTATATTTTGTCCAACACAGAAAATTGAGCTAGATTAACATGGGCGTTGGATTTGTGTCATTATGAGCTTTAAATCAAAAGTTACGAGTGATTTAGTGTTGATATGTCAAGTTGATGGGCAAGTTATAATGATCATTGGTGCTCACTGAGTAATTGCTTATAAATGAGTCATAATGGCTGGCATCATGCAGTTTGAGATCTATTGGATTACGAGGTGGCTTTGTCGTATCTATTTGAGTCTTTAATTTTGTCACAATATAGAAAATTGAGCTAGCTTAACGTGGGTTTTGTATTTGTGTCGTTCTAAGCTCTAAATCTAAAGTTATGGATGATTTAGTGCTGTCATGTCAAGTTGATGGGCAAGTTAAAATGATCATTCTAGACTGAGCATTGGTGCTCATTGAGTAAATGCTTATAAATGAAGCATAATGCATGGATTCATGCAGTTTGGGATATATTGGATTATTTGGAGGCTTTTTTGTATCTACTTAAGTCTTTAACTTTGTCACAATATAAAAAACTGAGCTAGCTTAACGTGGGCATTCAGTTCGTGTCATTTTTAGCTCTAAAAAAAAAGTTATAGACGATTTACTGCAGACATGTCATGTTTATCGGCACCTTAAAATGTTCATTCTATATTGAGCATTGGTGCTCAGCGAGTAAAGGCTTATAAATGAAGCATTCTGAATTGCATCACGCAGTTTGGGATATATTGTATTAGTTGGAGGCTTTGTTATACTTACTTCAGTCTTTATTTTTGTCACAATATAGGAAGTTGACCTAGCTTGACGTGGGTGTTGGATTTGTCTCATTCTAAGCTTTAAAAAAAAGTTACGGACGATTTTGTGCACACATGTCATGTTGGTCGGCAAGTTAAACTGATCATTCAAGACTGAGCATTTGTGCTAAGTGAGGAAAGGCTTATAAGTGAAGGATATTGCATTGCATCACGCAGTTTGAGATAGATTGGAAGATTCAGAGGCTTTGTCATAGCTATTTAAGTCTTAAATTTTGTCAAAATATAGAAAAAATAGCTAGCTTAACGTAGGCCTTAGATTCGTGTCATTCTTAGCTCTAAATCTAAAGTTATAGGCGATTTAGTGCGGACATGTCAAGTTGATGTGCAAGTTAAAATGATCATTCCAGACTGAGCATTGGTACTCATTGAGTAAATGCTTATAAATGAAGCATAATGCATGGCATAACGCAGTTTGGGATATATTATATTACTTGGAGGCTTTGTCGTATCTACTTCAGCCATTAATTTTGACACAATATAGAAAAATGAGCTAGCTTAATGTGCGCGTTGGATTCGTGTCATTCTGAAATCGAAAAAAAGTTACGGATGATTGAGTGCATTGGTGCTCAGTGCATAAAGGCTTATAAATGAAGCATACTACATGACATCACGCAGTTTGAGATAGATTGGAAGACTTGGAGACTTTGTCACAGCTATTTCAGTGTTAAATTTTCTCCAACACCGAAAATTGAGCTAGATTAACGTAGGCGTTGGATTTGTGTCATTATGTGCTTTAAATCAAAAGTTATGGGCGATAAAGTGTTGATATGTCAAGCTGATGGCCAAGTTAAAATGATATTTGGTGCTCACTGAGTAAATGCTTATAAATGAATCATAATGGATGGCATCATGTAGTTTGAGATCTGTTGGATTACCAAGTGGCTTTGTCGTTTCTATTTGAGTATTTAATTTTGTCACAATATAGAAAATTGAGGTAGCTTAACGTGGGTTTTGTATTCGTGTCGTTCTGAGCTCTAAATCTAAAGTTATGCATGATTTAGTGCTGACATGTCAAGTTGATGGGCAAGTTAAAATGATCATTCTAGATTGAGCATTGATGCTCATTGAGTAAATGCTTATAAATGAAGCATAATGCATGGATTTATGCAGTTTGGGATACATTGGATTCTTTGGAGGCTTTTTTGTATCTACTTAAGTCTTTAACTTTGTCACAATATAAAAAACTGAGCTAGTTTAACGTCGGCATTGGGTTCGTGTCATTCTTAGCTCTAAAAAAAACTTATAGACGATTTAGTGCAAACATGTCATATTGATCGGCAACTTAAAATGCTCATTCTATATTGAGCATTGGTGCTCAGCGAGTAAAGGCTTATCAATGAAGCATTCTGAATTGCATCACCAAGTTTGAGATATATTGTATTACTTGGAGGCTTTGTATTTTTGTCACAAAATAGGAAGTTGAGCTAGCTTAACGTGGGCGTTGGACTTGTCTCATTCTAAGCTCTAAAAAAAAGTTACGGACGATGTAGTGCACACATGTCATGTTGGTCGGCAAGTTAAGCTGATCATTCAAGATTGAGCATTTGTGCTAAGCGAGGAAAGGCTTATAAGTGAAGCATATTGCATTGCAACACGTAGTTTGAGATAGATTGGAAGATTCGGAGGCTCTATCGTAGCTATTTCAGTCTTAAATTTTGTAAAAATATCGAAAATTGAGCTTGCTTAACGTAGGCCTTAGATTCGTGTCATTCGGAGCTCTAAATCCAAAGTTATAGGCAATTTAGTACGGACTTGTCAAGTTGATGTGCAAGTTAAAATGATCATTCCATACTGAGCATTGGTGCTCATTGAGTAAATGCTTATAAATGAAGCATAATGCATGGCATAACACAGTTTGGGATATATTAGATTACTTGGAGGCTTTGTCGTTTCTACTTCAGCCTTTAATTTTGTCACAATATATAAAACTAAGATAGCTTAACGTGGGCGTTGGATTCGTGTCATTTTGAGATCGAAAAAAAAGTTTTGAATGATTTAGTGCAGACATGTCATGATGATCAACAACTGCAAATGATCATTTTAGATTGAGCATTGGTGCGGAGCGAGTATAGGCTTATAAAGGAAGCATATTGCATTGTATCACACAGTTCGGGATAGATTGGAAGATTTGATGGCTCTGTCATAGCTATTTCAGTCTTAAATTTTATCACAATATTGAAAATTGCGCTACCTTAGCGTGGGACTTGGATTCGTATTATTTTGATCTCTCAATCAAATGTTACAAGCGATTTAGTGCGGATATGTCAAGTTGATGTGCAAGTTAAAATGATTATTCTATACTGAGCATTGGTGCTCATTTTGTAAAGGCTTATAAATGAAGCATAATGCATGGCGTAACGTAGTTTGGGATATATTGTATTACTTGGAGGCTTTGTCGTATCTACTTCAACCTTTAATTTTATCACAATATAGGAAATTGAGCTAGCTTAACGTGGACGTTGGATTCGTGTCATTCTGAGCTTGAAAAAAAGTTACAGATGATTTAGTATAGACATGTCATGATAATCGACAAGTTCAAATGATCATTCTAGACTGAGCATTGGTGCTCAGGGAGTAAAGGCTTATAAATGAAGCATTCTCAATTGCATCACGCTGTTCGGGATACGTGTCAAAATATAGAAAATTGAGCTAGCTTAACTTGGGCGTTGGATTCGTGTCATTTTGAACTCTAAAAAAAAGTTACAAGCGCTTTAGTATAGGCATGTCATGTTGATCGGCAAGTTAAAATAATCATTGTAGATTGAGCATTGGTGCTCCGCAAGTAAAGGCTTATAAATGAATCATTCTTAATTGCATCACGTAGTTTGGGATATATTGATTACTTGGAGGCTTTGTTGTATTTACTTTAGTCTTTAATTTTGTCACAATATAGAAAATTAAGCTAGCTTAACGTGGGCGTTGGATTCGTCTCATTCTAAGCTCTAAATAAAAAGTTACGAACGATTTAGTGCAAACATGTCATGCTGATCAGCGAGTTAAACGGATCATTCAAGACTGAGCATTTGTGCTCAGCGAGGAGAGGCTTATAAGTGAAGCATACTGCATTTCATCACACAGTTTGGGATAGATTTGACGATTTGTAGGCTCTGCCGCAGCTATTTCATTTTTCAATTTTGTCATAATATAGTAAATTGAGCAAGATTAGTGTTTGTCTTGGGTTTGTGTCATCCTGAGATCTAAATCCAAAGTTATAGGTGATTTAGTGCGGACATGTCAAGTTGATGTGCAAGTTAAAATAATCATTCTAGACTGAGCATGAGTGCTCATTGTGTAAAGGCTTATAAATGAAGCATTCTTATATACATCACGCCATTTGGGATATATTGTATTACTTGGAGGCTTTGTCGTATCTACTTCATCCTTTTATTTTGTCACAATATAGAAATTGAGCTAGCCTAACGTGGGCTTTGAATTCGTGTCATTCGGAGCTTGAAAAATTGTTACGGACGATTTAGTGCAGACATGTCATGATGATTAGCAAGTTCAAATGATCATTCTAGACTGAGCATTGGTGCTCAGCGAGTAAAGGCTTATAAATGAAGCATTCTGAATTGCATCACGCAGTTTGGGATATAGTGTATTACTTGGAGGCTATGTCGTATCTACTTCAATCTTTAATTTTGTCAAAATATAGAAGATTAGGCTAGATTAACGTGGCTGTTGGATTCGTCTCATTCTGATCTCTAAATAAAAAGTTGCAGATGATTTAGTTCAGACATGTCATGTTGATCGGCAAGGTAGACTGATCATTCAAGAGTGAGCATTGGTGCTTAGAAAGTAAAGACTTATAAATGAAGCATAATACATTGAATCACACAGTTTGCGATAGAGCGGAAGATTTGGAGGCTCTGTCATAGCTATTTCAGTCTTATTTTTGTCACAATATAGAAAATTGAGCTAGCGTTGCTTGGGCGTTGGATTCATGTCATTCGGAGTTTTAAATCAAAAGTTACAGGCGATTTAGTGCGGACATGTCAAAGTTATCGGTGAGATAAAATGATCATTCCAAATATGATCATTGGTGTTTAGTGAGTAAATGCTAATAAATGAAGCATAGTATATGGCATCACGAAGTTTGAGATAGATTGGATTACTTGTAGGATTTTTCGCATCTATTTCAATCTTAAATTTTGTTACAATATAGAAAATTGAGCTAGCTTAATGTAGGCGTTGGATTCGTGTCATTCTGATCTCTAAATTAAAATTTATTGACAATTTAGTGCTGATATGTCAAGTTGATGGGCAAGTTAAAATGATCATTCTAGACTGAGAATTGGTGCTCATTGAGTAAATGTTTATAAATGAAGCATAATACATGGCATCACACAGTTTTGGGTATATTGGATTATTTGGAGGCTTTGTCGTATCTATTTCAGTCTTTAATCTTGTCACAATATAGAAAATTGAGCTACCTTAACATGGGCGTTGGATTCGTGTCATTCGAAACTTTAAAAAAAGTTTCAGAAGATTTAGTATTGGAATTTCACGTTGATCGGCAAGTTATAATAATCATTCTAGACTAAGCATTGGTGCTGAGCGAGTAAAGGCTTATAAATGAAGCATTCTTAATTGCATCATGTAGTTTGGGATATATTGATTACTTGTAGGCTTCGTTGTATTTACTTTAGTCGTTAATTTTGTCACAATATAGAAATTTGAGCTAGCTTAACGCGGGTGTTGGATTCGTCTCATTCTAAGCTCAAAATAAAAAGTTACCACGATTTAGTGCAGACAGGTCATTTGGATAGGCAAGTTAAACTGATCATTCAAGACTGAGCATTTGTTTTAAGCGAGGAAAGGCTTATAAGAGAAGCATACTGCATTGCATCACGCATTTTGAGATGTTTTGGAAGATTAGGAGGCTCTATCGTAGCTGTTTCAGTCTTAAAGTTTGTCAAAATATAGAAAATTGAGCTAGGTTAGCGTGGTCTTTAGATTCATGTCTTTCCGAGCTCCAAATCAAAAGTTATAGGCGATTTAGTGTAGACATGTCAAGGTTATGTGCAAGTTAAAATGATCATTCTACACTGAGCATTGGTGCTCATTGAGCACATGCTGATATATGAAGCATAATGCATCGCATCAGGCAGTGTGGGATATATTGGATCACTTGGAGTCTTTGTCTTATCTACTTCAGCCTTAAATTTTGTCACAATATAGAAAATTGAGCTAGATTAATGTGGGAGTTAGATTTGTGTCACTTTGAGCTAAAAGAAAGTTACAGACAATTTAGTGCAGACATGTCAGGATGATCGGCAAGTTCAAATGATCATTCTAGACCGAGCATTGGTGCTCAGAGAGTAAAGGCTTATAAATGAATCATTCTGAATTACATCATGCAGTTCTGGATATATTGTATTACTTGGAGCATTTTTTGTATCTACTTTAGTCTTTAATTTGTTCACAATATAGACAATTGGGCTAGCTTAAAGTGGGCGTTTGATTCGTCTCATTCTGATGTCTAAATAAAAAGTAACGAAGAATTTAGTGCAGACATGCCATGTTGATCGGCGAGTTAAACTGATCATTCAAGAGTGAGCATTGCTGCTCAGAAAGTAGAGGCTTATAAATGAAGCAAAGGGCATTGTATCACGATGTTTGGGATATATTGGAAGATTTGGAGGCTATATCATAGCTATTTCAATCTTAAAATTTGTCACAATATAGATAATTGAGCTAGCTTAGCGTGGCCCTTGGATTCGTATCATTATGAGCTCTAAATCAAAAGTTACAGGCGATTTACTACGGACATGTCAAGTTGATGTGTAAGTTAAAATGATCATTTTAGGCTTAGCATTGTGCTCATTGAGTAAATCCTTATAAATGAATCATAATGCAGGGTATAACGTAGTTTGGGATATAGTGGATTACTTGGAGTCTTTGTCGTATCTGCTTCAGCTTTTAATTTTGTCACAATATAGAAAATTGAGCTAGGTTAACATGTGCGTTGGATTCGTGTCATTCTGAGCTCGAAAAAAAGTTACGGAAGATTTAGTGTAGCCATGTCATGACGATCGGCAAGTTCAAATGATCATTCTAGATTGAGCATTGGTGCTCAGCGAGTAAAAGTTTATAAATGAAGCATTCTGAATTTCTTCACGAAATTTTGGATATATTGTATTACTTGAAAGCTTGGTTGTATCTACTTCAGTCTTTAATCTTGTCAAAATATAGAAAATTGGGCTAGCTTAACGTGGGCGTTGGTTTCGTCTCATTCTGATCTCTAAATAAAAAGTTACGGACGATTTAGTTCAGACATGTCTTGTTGATCGACAAGTTAAGCTGATCATTCAAGAGTGAGCATTGGTGCTCAGAAAGTAAAGGCTTATAAATGAAACATACTGCATTGTATCACCTAGTTTGAGATAGATATGAAGATTTGGAGCTCTTTCGTAGCTATTTTAGTGTTAAAATCTATCACAATATAGAGAATTGAGCTAGAGGTGTGGGCCTTGGATTCTTGTCATTCTGAACTCTAAATAAAAATTATAAGCGATTTAGTACGAACATGTCAAGTTGATGTGCAAGTTAAAATGATCATTTTAGACTAAGCATTGGTCCTCATTGAGTAAATGATTATAAATGAAGCATAATGCATGGCATAACGTAGTTTGGAATATATTGGATTACTTGGAGTCTTTGTCGTATCTACTTCAGCCTTTAATTTTGTCACATTATAGAAAATTGAGTTAGCTTAACGTGGGAGTTTGATTCGTGTCATTCTGAGCTCTAAAAAAACTTACGGATGATTTAATGCAGACATGTCATGATGATCAGCAAGTTCAAATGAGCATTCTAGATTGAGCATTGGTGCTCAGAGAGTAAAGGCTTATAAATGAAGCATTCTGAATTGCATCACACAATTTGGGATATATTGTATTACTTGGAGGCTTTGTCGTATCAAATTCAGTCTTTAATTTTGTCACAATATAGAAAATTGGGCTAGACTAACGTGGGTGTTGGACTCGTCTCATTCGGATCTCTAAATAAAAAAGTTAGGGACGATTTAGTGCAAACATGTCATGTTGATCGGCTAGTTAAACTGATCATTCAAGAGTGAGCTTTGGTGATGAGAAAGTAAAGGCATAATGCATGTCATCACTCATTTTGGGATATGTTGGATTATTTGGAGTCTTTGTCGTATCTACGTTAGACTTTAATTTTGTAACAATATAGAAAATTGAGCTACCTTGACGTGGGCATTGGATTCGTGTCCTTCGGAGCTCGATAAAAAGTTGCGGACGATATAGTGCAGACATGTCTTGATGATCGACAAGTTCAAATGATCATTCTAGACTGATTATTGGTGCTCAGAGAGTAAAGGCTTATAAATGAAGTATTCTGAATTGCATCACGCAATTTGGATATATTGTATTACTTAAGGGCTTTCTCGTATATTTTTCATTCTTTTATTTTTTCAATATATAGGAAATCGGGCTAGCTTAACATGGGCGTTGGATTCGTGTAATTCTGATCTCTAAAAAAAATTTACGGAAAATTTAGTGCAAACATGTCATGTTGATTGGTGAGTTAAACTGATCATTCAAGAGTGAGCATTGGTGCTCAAAAAGTAAAGGCTTATACCATGCAGGTTGGGATATATTGGAAGATTTGGAGGCTCTTTCGTAGCTATTTCATTTTTAAAATTTGTCACAATATAGAAAATTGAGCTATCTTAGTGTGGGTCTTGCATTCGTATCATTCGGAGCTTTAAATCAAAAGTTACAGGTGAATTACTGTGGACATGTCAAGTTGATTGGCCAGTTAAAATAATAAATCCAAAAATGATACTTGGTGCTTAGTGAGTAAATGCTTATAAATGAAGCATAGTACATGGCATCACGATGTTTGGGATAGATTGGATTATTTGAAGGCTTTTTCTTGTATATTTCAATCTTAAATTTTGTCACAAAATAGAAAATTGAGCCACCAAAATGGGGGCGTTGGATTCATGTCATTCTGAGCTCCAAATCAAAAGTTATGGACGATTTAGTGTTGACATGTAAAGTTGATGGGCAAGTTAAAATGATCATTCCAGACTAAGCATTGGTGCTCATTGAATAAATGCATAAATGAAGCATAATGCATGGCCTCACACAGTTTGGGATACATTGGATTACTTGGAGTCTTTGTCGTATCTACTTCAGTCTTTAATTTTGTCACAATATAGAAAATTTGGCTAGATTAACGTGGGTGTTGGATTCGTCTCATTCTGATGTCTAAATAAAACGTTACGAATGATTTAGTGTATACATGTCTTATTGATCGGCGACTTGAATGATCATTCAAGAGTGAGCATTTGTGCTCAGAAAGTAAAGGCTTATAAATGAAGCATACTGCATTGTATCACGCCGTTTGGGATGGATTGGTAGACTTGGAGGCTCTATCATAGCTATTTCTATCTTAATTTTTGTCACAATATAGAAAATTTATCTAGCTTAGCGTGGGTGTTGGATTTGTATCGTTCTGAGCTCTAAATCAAAAGTTACAAGTAATTTAGTTCGCACATGTCAAGTGTATGTGCAAGTTATAATGATCATTCTAGACTGAGCATTGGTGCTCACTGAAAAATGCTTATAAATGAAGCATAATGCATGGCATAACGCATTTTGGGATATATTGGATTACTTGGAGGATTTGTTGTTTCCACTTCAGCCTGAAATTTTGTCAAAGTATAGAAAATTGAGCTACCTTAACATGGGTGTTGGATTCGGGTCATTTTGAGATCAAAAAAACGTTACGGACGATTTAGACATGTCATGATGATCGGCAAGTTAAAACGATCATTCTATTTTGAGCATTGGTGCTCACCGTGTAAAGTCATATAAATGAACCATAGTGAATTGCTTCACGTAGTTTGGGATATATTGTATTACTTGGAGGCTTGTCGTATCTACTTTAGTATTTAGTTTTGTCACAATATAGAAAATTAGGCTAGCTTAATGTGGGCGTTGAATTCGTATCATTCAGGGCAGTAAATCCAAAGTTACAAGTGATTTAGAGCGGACATGTCAAGTTTATTGCCCAGTTAATGATAATTCCAAAAATGATCATTGGTGCTCAGTGAGTATTTATAAATGAAGCAAAGTACATGGTATCACGAAGTTTGGGATAGATTGGATTATTTGCAGGCTTTGTTTTATCTATTTCAATCTTAAATTTTGTCACCATATAGAAAATTGAGCTCCCTTAATGTGGGTGTTGGATTCGTGTCATTTTGAGCTCCAAATCAAAAGTTATGGACGATTTAGTGCTGACATGTCAAGTTGATGGGCAGGTTAAAATGATTTAGTGCTGGCATGTTAAGTTGATGGGCAAGTTAAAACGATCATTTTAGACTGAGCATTGGTGCTCATTGATTAAATGCTTAAAAATGAAGCATAATGCATAGAATCACGCAGTTTGGGATATATTGGATTACTTGGAGTTTTTCTCGTATCTACTTCAGCCTTTAATTTTGTCACAATTCAGAAAATTGGGCTAGATTAATGTGGGTGTTGGATTCATCTCATTCTGATCTCTAAATAAAAAGTTACGGACGATTTAGTGCACACATGTCATGTTGATCGGCAAGTTGAACTGATCATTCAAGAGTGAGCGTTGGTGCTCAGAAAGTAAAGGCTTATAAATGAAGCATACTGCATTGTATCACGCAGTTTGGGATGGATTGAAAGATTTGGAGGCTTTGTCATAGCCATTTCAATATTTAATTTTGTCACAATATAGAAAATTGAGCTAGCTTAGCGTGGGCATTGAATTTGTATCATTCTGATCTCTAAATCAAAAGTTATAGGCAATTTAGTGCGGATATGTCAAGTGCATGTGCAAGTTAAAATGATCATTCTAGACTGGGCATTGGTGCTCATTGAGTAAATGCTTATAAATGAAGCATAATGCATGGCATAACGCATTTTGGGATATGTTGGATTACTTGGAAGATTTTTCGTACCTACTTTAGCTTTTAATTTTGTCACAGTACAGAAAATTGAGCTAACTTAATGTGGGCGCTGGATTCGTGCCATTCCGAGCTCGAAAAAAAAGTTACGGACGATTTAGTGTAGACATGTCATGATGATCAGAAATTTCAAATGAGCATTCTAGACTGAGCATTGGTGCTCACGGAGTAAAGCTTATAAATGAAGCATTCTGAATTGCATCAGGCAGTTTGGGATATATTATATTACTTGGAGGCTTTGTCATATCTACTTCAGTCTTTAATTTTGTCGCAATATAGAAAATTGGGCTAGCTTAACGTGGGCGTTGGATTTGTCTCATTCTAATCTTTTAAAAAGAAGTTACAGACGATTTAGTGCAAACATGTCATGTTGATCGGCGAGTGAAACAGATCATTCAAAAGTGTGCATTGTAGATTAGAAAGTAAATGCTTATAAATCAAGCATATTCTATTAAATCACGCAATTTCAGATAGATTGGATGATTTGGAGGCTCTTTCGTAGCTATTTTAGTCTTAAATTTTGTCACAATATAGAAAATTGAGCTAGCTTAGCATGGGCCTTAGATTCATATCATTCTGGGCTCTAAATAAAAAGTTACAGGCAATTTAGTTCAGACATGTCAAGTTGATCGCCAAGTTAAAATGATAATTCCAAAAATGATCATAGGCGCTTGGTGAGTAAATTCTTGTAATGAAGCATAGTAAAGGCATCACGAATTTTTAGGATAGATTGGATTACTTGGAGGCTTTGTCGTAGCTATTTAAATCTTTAGTTTTTTCACAATATAGAAATTTAAACTAGTTTAATATGGGCGTTGGATTCCTGTTATTCTGACCTCTAAATCAAAAGTTATGGACGATTTAGTGCTGACATGTCAAGTTGATGGGCGAGTTAAAATGATCATTCTAGACTGAGCATTGGTGCTCATTGAGTAAATGATTATAAATGAAGCATAATGCATGGTATCACGCATTTTGGGATATATTGGATTACTTGGAGTCTTTGTCGTATCTACTTCAGCCATTAATTTTGTCACAATATAGAAAATTGAGCTAGCTTAACGTGGGAGTCTGATTCATGTCATTCTAAGCTAAAAAAAAGTTACGTACGATTTCGTGTAGACATGTCATGATGATCGACAAGTTCAAATGATCATTCTAGACTGAGCATTAGTGCTCAAAGAGTAAAGGCTTATAAATGAACCATTTTGAATTGCATCACGCAATTTGGAATATATTGTATTACTTGGAGGCTTTATTGTATCTATTTGAGTCTTTAATTTCTTCACAGTATAGGAAGTTGGGCTAGCTTAACGTGGGTGTTGGATTCGTCTCATTTTGATCTCTAAAAAAAAGTTACGGACGATTTAGTGAAGACATGTCATGTTGATCGGCCAGTTAAATTGATCATTCAAGAGTGAGCATTGGTGCTCAGAAAGTAAAGGCTGATAAATGAAGCATATTGCATTGTACCACACAGGTTGGGATATATTGGAAGATTTGGAGGCTCTTTCGTAGCTATTTCGTTCTTAAATTTTATCACAATATAGAAAATTGAGCTACCTTTGCATGCTTATAAATGAAGCATAATGCAAGGCATAACGCATTTTGGGATACATTGGATTACTTGGAG
This sequence comes from Pugionium cornutum, assembly GCA_018901935.1. Taxonomy (NCBI): domain Eukaryota; kingdom Viridiplantae; phylum Streptophyta; class Magnoliopsida; order Brassicales; family Brassicaceae; genus Pugionium; species Pugionium cornutum. Next base: position 22,290,718 of record CM032157.1, read on the forward strand.
GATTTTTCGTATCTACTTCAACCTTTAATTTTGTCACAGTATAGAAAATTAAGCTAGCTTAACGTGGGCGTTAGATTCGTGTCATTAGTTTAGACATGTCATGATGATTGGTAAGTTCAAATGATCATTCTAGAGTGAGCATTGATGCTCATCGAGTAAAGGCTTATAAATGAAGCATTCTGAATTGCATCACCCTTGGAGGTTTTGTCGTATCCACTTAAGTCTTTAATTTTGTCACAATATAGAAAATTTGGCTAGCTTAACGTGGGCTTTGGATTTGTCTCATTCTAATTTTTAAAAAAAGTTACAGACGATTTAGTGCAAACATGTCATGTTCATCGGTGAGTTAAACTGATCATTCAAGAGTGTGCATTGGAGATCATAAAGTAAATGCTTATAAATGAAGCATACTGTATTGAATCACGCAGTTTATGATAGATTGGAAGATTTGGAGGCTCTTTCGTATCTATTTCAGTTGTACATTTTGTCACAATATAGAAAATTGAGCTAGCTTAGTGTGGGCTTTAAATTGGTATCATTTTGAGCTCTAAATCAAAAGTTACAAGAAATTTAATGCGGGCATGTCAAGTTGATCGGGTAGTTATAATTATAATTCCAAAAATGATCATAGGTGCCCAGTGACTAAATTCTTATAATGAAGCATAGAACATGGTATCACGAAGTTTGGGACAGATTGGATTACTTGGAGGCTTTGTTGTAAATATTTCAATCTTAAATTTTGTGACAGTATAGAATTTTGAGCTAGCTTAATGTGGGCGTTGGATTCGTGTCATTCTGAATTCGAAAAAAAGAAGTTATGGACGATGTAGTGCTGACATGTCAAGTTGATGGGGGGAGTTAAAATGATCATTCTAGACTGAGCATTGGTGCTCATTGAGTAAATGCTTATAAATGAAGCATAATGCATGACATCACGCATTTTGGGATATATTGGATTACTTGGAGTCTTTGTCGTATCTACTTCATCCATTAATTTTGTCAAAATATAGAAAATTGAGCTAGCTTATCGTGGGAGTTGGATTCATGTCATTCTGAGCTCAAAAAAAGTATTGGACGATTTAGTGCAGACATGTCATGATGATCGACAAATTCAAATGATCATTCTACACTAAGCATTGGTGCTCAAAGAGTAACGGCTTATAAATGAAGCATTTTGAATTGCTTCACGCAGTTTGGGATATATTGTATTACTTGGAGGCTTTATCGTATCTATTTCAATCTTTAATTTTTTCACAATATAGGAAATTGGGCTAGCTTAACGTGGGCGTTGGATTCGTCTCATTTTGATCTCTAAATAAAATGTTATGGACGATTTAGTGCAGACATGTCATGTTGATCGGCGAGTTAAACTGATCTTTGAAGAGTGAGCATTTGTGTTCAGAAAGTAAAGGCCTATAAATGAAACATACTGCATTGTACCACGCAGGTTGGGATATATTGGAAGATTTGGAGGCTCTTTCGTAGCTATTTCTTTCTTAAATTTTGTGACAATATAAAAATTGAGCTACCTTATCGTGCGCCTTTGATTCGTATCATTCGGAGCTATAAATCAAAAGTTACATGTGATTTAGTGCGGACATGTCAAGTTGATCGGCCAGTTAAAATGATAATTCCAAAATGATCATTGCTGCTCAGTGAGTAAATGCTTATAAATTGAGCATAGTACGTGTCATCACCAAGTTTGGGATAGATAGGATTACTAGGAGGCTTTGTCATATCTATTTCAATCTTAAATTTTGTCACAATTTAGAAAATTGACCTACCTTAATGTGGGCGTTGGATTAGTGTCATTCTGAGCTCCAAATCAAAAGTTATAGAGGATATAGTGTTGACATGTCAAGTTGATGGACATGTTAAAATGATCATTCTAGACGGACCATTGGTGCTCATTGAGTAAATACGTTTAAATGAAGCATAACGCATGGCATAACACATGGCATAACGCTATTTTGGGATATATTGTATTACTTGGAGGCTTTGTCGTATCAACTTCAGTCTTTAATTTTGTCACAATATAGAAAATTGAGCTAGCATATCGAGGGCATTTAATTCGTCTCATTTTGATCTCTAAATAAAAAAGTACGGAAAATTTAGTGCAGACATGTCATGTTGATCGGAGAGTTAAACCGATCATTCAAGAGTGAGCATTGGTGCTCAAAAAATAAAGGCTTATAAATGAATCATACTACATTGTATCACGCAATTTGTGATAGATTGGACGATTTAGATGCTCGTTCGTAGCTATTTTGGTCTTAAGTTTTGTCACAATATAGAAAATTGAGCTAGCTTAGCGTGGGCCTTGGATTTGTATCATTCAGAGCTCTAAATCAAAAGTTACAGGCGATTTAGTGCGGACATGTCAAGTTGATCGGGCAGTTAAAATGATAATTCCAAAAATGATCATTGGTGCCCAATGAGTAAATGCATATAAATGAAGCATAGTACATTGCATATCAAAGTTTGGGATAGATTGGATTATTTGGAGGCTTTGTTGTATCTATTTCAATCTTAAAAGGTGTCACAATATAGAAAATTAAGCTACATTAATGTGGGCGTTGAATTCTTATCATTCTGAGCTCTAAATCAAAAAGTTATTGACAATTTAGTGCTAACATGTCAAGTTGATGTGCAAGTTAAATTGATCATTTTAGACTGAGCATTGGTGCTTATTGAGTAAATGCTTATAAATGAAGCATAATGCATGGCATCACGCATTTTGGGATATATTGGATTACTTGGAGTCTTTGTCGTATCTACTTCAGACATTAATTTTGTCACAATATAGAAAATTGAGCTAGCTTAACGTGGGAGTTGGATTCATGTCATTCTGAGCTCAAAAAAAGTTACGTACGAATTCGTGTAGACATGTCATGATGATCGACAAGTTCAAATGATCATTCTAGACTGAGCATTGGTGCTCAAAGAGTAAAGGCTTATAAATGAACCAGTTTGAATTGCATCACCCAGTTTGGGATATATTGTATTACTTGGAGGCTTTATCGAATCTATTTCAGTCTTTAATTTTTTCACAATATAGGAAATTGGGCTAGCTTAACGTGGGTGTTGGATTCGTCTCATTTTGATCTCTAAATAAAAAGTTACGGACGATTTAGTGAAGACATGTCATGTTGATCGGCGAGTTAAATTGATCATTCAAGAGTGAGCATTGGTGCTCAGAAAGTAAAGGCTGATAAATGAAGCATATTGCATTGTACCACGCAGGTTGGGATATATTGGAAGATTTGGAGGCTCTTTCGTAGCTATTTCGTTCTTAAATTTTGTCACAATATAGGAAATTGAGCTACCTTAGTGTGGACATTGGATTCGTATCATTTTGAGCTCTAAATCAAAAGTTCAGGCAATTTAGTGCAGACATATCAAGTGCATGTGGAAGTGAAAATGATCTTTCTAGACTGAGCATTGGTGCTCATTGAGTAAATGCTTATCAATGAAGCAAAATGCATGGCATACAACATTTGGGATATATTGGATTACTTGGAGGATTTGTCATATCTACTTTAGCCTTTAATTTTGTCACAGTATAGAAAATTGAGCTAACTTAACGTGGGCGTTGGATTCATGTCATTCTGAGCTCGAAAAAAAAAAGTTACGGGCGATTTAGTGAAGACAAATCATGTTGATCGGCGAGTTAAACATATCATTCAAAAGGGAGCATTGGTGTTCAGAAAGTAAAGGCTTATAAATGAAGCATACTGCATTGTACCACACAGGTTCGGATATATTGGAAGATTTGGAGGCTCTTTCGTAGCTATTTCGTCCTTCATTTTTGTCACTATATAGAAAATTAAGATATCTTAGCATGGGGGTTGGATTCATATCATTGTGAGCTCTAAATCAAAAGTTACAACCAATTTAGTGCGGACTTGTCAAGTGCATGTGCAAGTTAAAAGGATCATTCTTGACTGAGCATTGGTTTTCATTGAATAAATGCTTATAAATGAAGCATGATGCATGGCATAACGCATTTTGGGATATATTGGATTACTTGGAGGATTTTTCGTATCTACTTCAGCCTTTGATTTTGTCACAGTATAGAAAATTAAGATAGCTTAACGTGGGCATTAGATTAGTGTCATTAGTGTAGACATGTCATGATTATCGGTAAGTTCAAATGATCATTCTAGAGTGAGCATTGGTGCTCATCGAGTAAAGTCTTATAAATGAAGCATTCTGAGTTGGATCACCCTTGGAGGTTTTGTCGTATCCACTTCAGTCTTTAGTTTTGTCACATATAGAAAATTGGGCTAGCTTAACGTGGGGATTGGATTTGGCTCATTCTAATTTTTTTAAAAAGTTACAGACGATTTAGTGCAAAAATGTCATGTTCATCGGCGAGTTAAACTGATCATTCAAGAGTGTGCATTGGAGCTCATATAGTAAATGCCTATAAATGAAGCATACTGTATTGAATCACGCAGTTTATGATAGATTGGAAGATTTGGAGGCTCTTTTGTATCTATTTCAGTTTTACATTTTGTCACATTATAGAAAATTGAGCTAGCTTAGTGTGGGCCTATATTGGTTTCATTCTGAGCTCTAAATCAAAAGTTACAAGCAATTTAATGCGGACATGTCAAGTTGATCGGGTCGTTATAATGATAATTCCAAAAATGATCATCGGTGCTCAGTGACTAAATTCTTATAATGAAGCATAGAGCATGGTATCACGAAGTTTGGGATATATTGGATTACTTGGAGGCTTTCTTGTAAATATTTCAATCTTAAATTTTGTGACAATACAGAATTTTGAGCTAGCTTAATGTGGGCGTTGGATTCGTGTCATTCTGAACTCTAAATAAAAAGTTATGGACGATATAGTGCTGACATGTCAAGTTGATGGGGGGAGTTAAAATGATCATTCTAGACTGAGCATTGGTGCTCATTGAGTAAATGCTTATAAATGAAGCATAATGCATGGCATCACGCATTTTGGGATATATTGGATTACTTGGAGTCTTTGTCGTATCTACTTCATCCATTAATTTTGTCACAATATAGAAAATTGAGGTAGCTTAACATGGGAGTCTGATTCATGTCATTCTAAGCTCAAAAAAATGTTACGCACGATTTAGTGCAGACATGTCATGATGATCGACAAGTTCAAATGATCATTCTACACTGAGCACTGGTGCTCAAAGAGTAACGGCTTATAAATGAAGCATTTTGAATTGCTTCACGCAATTTGGGATATATTGTATTACTTGGAGGCTTTATCGTATCTATTTCAATCTTTAATTCTTTCACAATATAGGAAATATGGCTACCTTAACGTGGGCGTTGGATTTGTCTCATTTTGATCTCTAAATAAAAAGTTATGGACGATTTAGTGCAGACATGTCATGTATATCGGCGAGTTAAACTGATCTTTCAAGAGTGAGCATTGGTGCTCAGAAAGTAAAGGCTTATAAATGAAGCATACTGCATTGTACCACGCAGGTTGGCATATATTGCAAGATTTGGAGGCTCTTCCGTAGCTATTTCTTTCTTAAATTTTGTGACAATATAGAAAATTGAGCTACCTTATTCTGCGCCTTTGATTCGTATCATTCGGAGCTCTAAATCAAAAGTTACATGTGATTTAGTGCGGACATGTCAAGTTGATCGGCCAGTTAAAATGATAGGAATCAAAATGATCATTGCTGCTCAGTGAGTAAATGCTTATAAATGAAGCATAGTACATGGCATCACCAAGTTTGGGATAGATAGGATTACTTGGAGGCTTTGTCATATCAATTTAAATCTTAAATTTTGTAACAATTTAGAAAATTGACCTACCTTAATGTGGGCGTTGGATTAGTGTCATTCTGAGCTCCAAATCAAAAGTTATAGAAGATTTAGTGTTGACATGTCAAGTTGATGGACAAGTTAAAATGATCATTCTAGACTGAGCATTGGTGCTCCTTGAGTAAATACATTTAAATGAAGCATAACGCATGGCATCACGCTATTTTGGGATATATTGGATTACTTGGAGTCTTTGTCATATCTACTTCAGTCTTTAATTTTGTCACAATACTAAAAATTGGGCTAGATTAACGTGGGTGTTGGATTCGTCTCATTCTGATTTCTAAAAAAAAAGTTACGGACAATTTAGTGCAGACATGTCGTGTTGATCGGCGAGTTGAACTGATCATTCAAGAGTGCGCATTGGTGCTCAGAAAGTAATGGCTTATAAATGAAGCATACTGCATTGTATCACGCAGTTTGGGATAGATTGGAAGATTTGGAGGCTCTGTCGCAGCTATTCCAATCTTAAATTTTCTTCACCATTTAGAATATTAAGCTAGCTTAGCGTGGGCGCTGGATTCATATCATTCTAAGCTCTAAATCAAAAGTAACAGGCGATTCAGTGCGGACTTGTAAAGTTGATGTGCGAGTTAAAATGATCATTGTAGATTGAGCATTGGTACTCATTGAGTAAATGCTTATAAATGAGGCATAATGCATGGCATAAAGTATTTTGGGATATATTAGATTACTTGGAGGATTTGTGGTATCTAACTTAACGTGGGCGTCCGATTCGTGTCATTTGGAGCTTGAAAAAAAAAAGTTACGGAAGATTTATTGTAGACATTTCATGATGATCAGCTAGTTCAAATGATCTATCTAGACTGAGCATTGGGGATTAGCGAGTAAAGGATTATACATGAAACATTCCGAATTGCATCACGCAGTATGGGATATATTGTATTACTTGGAGGCTTTCTCGTGTCTACTTCAATCTTTAATTTTGTCACAATATAGAAAATTGGGCTACCAAATCTGGGAGTTGGATTCGTCTCATTCTGATCTTTAAAAAAAACGTTACAGACGAATTAGTGCTGACATGTCATGTTGATGGGCGAGTTAAACTGATCATTCAAGAGTAAGCATTGGAGCTCAGAAAGTAAAGGCTTATAAATGAAGCATACTGTATTGAATCATGCAGTTTGGGATAGATTGGAAGATTTGGATGCTCATTCGTAGCTACTTCATTCTTAAATTTTGTCACAATATAGAAAATTGAGCTATCTTAGCGTGGGGCTTAGATTCGTATCATTCTGTGCTCTAAATCAAAAGTTACAAGCAATTTAGTGCGGACATGTCAAGTTGATCGACCAGTTAAAATGATAATTCCAAAAATGATCAAAGGTGCTCAGTGAGTAAATTCTTAAAATGAAGCAGAGTACATGGCCTCAGGAAGTGTGGAATTGATTGGATTACTTGAAGGCTTTGTCGTATCTATTTCAATCTTAAATTTTGTCAAAGTATATAAATTTTAGCTAGCTTAATCTGCGCATTGGATTCGTGTCATTCTGAGCTTTAAATAAAAAGTTATGTACGATTTAGTGCTGACATGTCAAGTTGATTGGCGAGTTAAAATGATCATTCTAGACTGAGCATTGGTGCTCATTGAGTAAATGCTTATAAATGAAGCATAATGCATGGCATCACGCAGTTTGGGATACATTGGATTACTTATAGGCTTTTTGGTATCTACTTCAGTCTTCAATTTTGTCACAATATAAAAAACTGAGCTAGCTTAACGTGGGCATTTGATTCGTGTCATTCTGAGCTCTAAATCAAATGTTATGGACGATTTAGTGAAGACATGTCATGTTGATCAGCAAGTTAAAATGATCATTCTATGTTGAGCATTGGTGCTCAGTGAATAAAGGTTTATAAATGAAGCATACTACATGACATCACGCAGTTTGGGATAGATTGAAAGACTTGAAGACTTTGTCGCAGCTATTTCAGTGTTATATTTTGTCCAACACAGAAAATTGAGCTAGATTAACATGGGCGTTGGATTTGTGTCATTATGAGCTTTAAATCAAAAGTTACGAGTGATTTAGTGTTGATATGTCAAGTTGATGGGCAAGTTATAATGATCATTGGTGCTCACTGAGTAATTGCTTATAAATGAGTCATAATGGCTGGCATCATGCAGTTTGAGATCTATTGGATTACGAGGTGGCTTTGTCGTATCTATTTGAGTCTTTAATTTTGTCACAATATAGAAAATTGAGCTAGCTTAACGTGGGTTTTGTATTTGTGTCGTTCTAAGCTCTAAATCTAAAGTTATGGATGATTTAGTGCTGTCATGTCAAGTTGATGGGCAAGTTAAAATGATCATTCTAGACTGAGCATTGGTGCTCATTGAGTAAATGCTTATAAATAAAGCATAATGCATGTCATCACTCATTTTGGGATATATTGGATTATTTGGAGTCTTTGTCGTATCTACTTTAGACTTTAACTTTGTCAAAATATAGAAAATTGAGCTACCTTGACGTGGACGTTGGATTCGTGTCCTTTAGAGCTCAATAAAAAGTTGCGGACGATTTAGTGCAGACATGTCTTGATGATCGACAAGTTCAAATGATCATTCTAGACTGATCATTGGTGCTTAGAGAGTAAAGGCTTATAAATGAAGCATTCTGAATTGCATCACGCAATTTGGATATATTGTATTACATAGGAGCTTTCACGTATCTATTTCATTCTTTAATTTTTTCAAAATATAGGAAATCGGGCTAGCTTAACATGGGCGTTGGATTTGTGTCATTCTGATCTCTAAAAAAAGTTACGGAAGATTTAGTGCAAACATGTCATGTTGATTAGCGAGTTAAACTGATCATTCAAGAGTGAGCATTGGTGCTCAAAAAGTAAAGGCTTATAAATGAAGCATAGTTCATTATACCATGCAGGTTGGGATATATTGGAAGATTTGGAGTCTCTTTCATAGCTATTTCATTTTTAAATTTTGAGCTATTTTAGTGTGGGTCTTGCATTCGTATCATTCGGAGCTATAAATCAAAAGTTACAGGTGATTTAGTGTGGACATGTCAAGTTGATTGGCCAGTTAAAATGATAAATCCAAAAATGATACTTGGTGCTTAGTGAGTAAATGCTTATAAATGAAGCATAATACATGGCATCACGATGTTTGGGATAAATTGGATTATTTGAAGGCTTTTTCTTGTATATTTCAATCTTAAATTTTGTCACAATATAGAAAATTGAGCCACCAAAATGTGGGCGTTGGATTCATGTCATTCTGAGCTCCAAATCAAAAGTTATGGACAATTTAGTGTTGACATGTCAAGTTGATGGGCAAGTTAAAATGATCATTCTAGACTGAGAATTGGTGCTCTTTGAGTAAATGCATAAATGAAGCATAATGCATGGCCTCACACAGTTTGGGATATATTGGATTACTTGGAGTCTTTGTCGTATCTACTTCAGTCTTTAATTTTGTCACAATACAGAAAATTGGGCTAGATTAACGTGGGTGTTGGATTCGTCTCATTCTGATGTCTAAATAAAACGTTATGAATGATTTAGTCTATACATGTCATATTGATCGTCGAGTTGAACTGATCATTCAAGAGTGAGCATTGGTGCTCAGAAAGTAAAGGCTTATAAATGAAGCATACTGCATTGTATCACGCCGTTTGGTCTGGATTGGTAGATTTGGAGGCTCTATCGTAGCTATTTCAATCTTATCTTTTGTCACAATATAGAAAATTGATCTAGCTTAGTGTGGGTGTTGGATTTGTATCATTGTGAGCTCTAAATCAAAAGTTGCAAGTAATTTAGTGTGGACATGTCAAGTGCATGTGCAAGTTAAAATGATCATTCTAGACTGAGCATTGGTGCTCTTTCAGTAAATGCTTATAAATGAAGCATAATGCATGGCATAACGTGTTTTGGGATATATTGGGTTACTTGGAGGATTTGTTGTATCCACTTCAGCCTGAAATTTGGTCAAAGTATAGAAAATTGAGCTATCTTAACGTGTTGGATTCGGGTCATTTTGAGATGGAAATAAAAGTTACGGACGATTTAGTGTAGACATGTCATGATGATCGGCAAGTTTAAATGATCATTCTATACTGAGCATTGGTGCTCACCGAGTAAAGTCATATAAATGAACCATAGTGAATTGCTTCACGTAGTTTGGGATATATTGTTTTACTTGGAGAATTTGTCGTATCTACTTTAGTATTTAATTTTGTCACCATATAGAAAATTAGGCTAGCTTAACGTGGGCGTTGGATTCGTATCATTCGGAGCAGTAAATCCAAAGTTACATGTGATTTAGAGCGGACATGTCAAGTTTATTGCCCAGTTAATGATAATTCCAAAAATGATCATTAGTGCTCAGTGAATAAATGCTTATAAATGAAGCATAGTACATGGTATCACGAAGTTTAGGATAGATTAGATTATTTGGAGGCTTTGTTTTATCTATTTCAATCTTAAATTTTGTCACAATATAGAAAATTGAGCTCCCTTAATGTGGGTGTTGGATTCGTGTCATTTTAAGCTCCAAATCAAAAGTTATGGACTGCTGACATGTCAAGTTGATGGGCAAGTTAAAATCATCATTTTAGACTGAGCATCGGTGCTCATTGAGTAAATGCTTAAAAATGAAGCATAATGCATGGAATCATGCAGTTTGGGATATATTGGATTACTTGGAGGTTTTTCTCATATCTACTTCAGTCTTTAATTTTGTCACAATTCAGAAAATTGGGGTAGATTAATGTGGGTGTTGGATTCGTCTCATTCTGATCTCTAAATAAAAAGTTACGGACGATTTAGTGCACACATGTCATGTTGATCGACAAGTTGAACTGATCATTCAAGAGTGAGCATTGGTGCTCAGAAAGTAAAGGCTTATAAATGAAGCATACTGCATTGTATCACGCAGTTTGGGATGGATTGAAAGATTTGGATTCATGTCATTTTGAGCGCTAAATCAAAAGTGATAGACGATTTAGTGCCGACATGTCAAGTTTGATCGGCCAATTGAAATGATCATTCCAAAAATGATCATTGGTGCTCATTGAGTAAATGCTTATAAATGAAGCATTGTACACGGCATCACGAAGTGTTAGATAGATTGGATTACTTGAAGGATTTATCGTATCTATGTTAGTCTTAAATTTCATCATAATATAAAAAATTGAGCTAGCTTAATGTGGGTGTTAGATTCGTGTAATATGAGCTCTAAATCAAAATTTACGGACGATTTAGTGCAATCATGTCAAGTTGATTGGCAAATTCAAATAATCATTTTAGACTAACCTTTGGTGCTCATTGAGTAAATGCTTATAAATGAAGCATAATGCATGGCATCGTGCAGTTTGGGATATATTGGATTACTTGAAGGATTTGTTGTATCTGCTTCGGTCTTTAATCTTATCACAATATAGAAAATTAAGCTAGCTTAACGTGTGTGTTGGATTCGTCTCATTCCGAGCTCTAAATAAAATGTTACGGATGATTTTGTACAAAAATGTCATGGTTATGAGCGAGTTAAACTGATTATTTTAGAGTGAGCATTGGTGCGTAGAAAGTAAAGGCTTATAAATGAAGCATACTGCATTGTATCACACAGATTGATATGGATTGGAAGATTTGGAGGCTTTGTTGTATCTACTTCAGTCTTTTATTTTGTCACAATATAGAAAATTTAGCTAGCTTAACGTGGTCGTTGGATTAATCTCATTCGAAGCCCTAAAAAAAGTTACGAATGATTTATTGCACATATTTCATGTTGATCGGTGAAAAAAACTGATTATTCAAAACTGAGCATTGGTGCTCATAGAGTAAAGGCTTATAAATGAATCATATTGCATTGCATCACGCAGTTTGGCATAGATTGGAAGATATGGAGGCATTGTTGTAGCTATTTCAGTCTTCAATTTCGTCGCAATATAGAAAATTGAGCTAGCTTAGTGTGCGTGTTGGATTTGTGTCATTTTGGCGCTAAATCAAAAGTTATAGGCGATTTAGTTCTAACATGTCAAGTTGTTGGCCAATTGAAATGATCATTCCAAAAATGATCATTGGTGATCATTGAGTAAATGCTTATAAATGAAGCATTGTACACGACATCATGGACTTTTGGATAAATTGGAGTACTTGGAGTATTTGTTGTATCTATTGTAGTATTAAATATTATCACAATATAGAAAATTGAGCTAGCTTAATGTGGACGTTGGATTCGTGTCATTCTGAGCTATAAATCAAAAGTTACAAATTAACGATTTAGTGCAATCATGTCAAGTTGATGGGCAAATTCAAATGATCATTTTAGTCTGAGCATTGGATCTCATTGAGTAAATGCTTATAAAAGAAGCATAATGCATGGCATCGCACAGTTTGGGATATATTGGATTACTTGGAGGATTTTTCGTATCTAGTTCAGTTTATAATTTTGTCACAATATAAAAAATTGAGCTAGCTTAACATGGGCATTGGACTTGTCTCATTCCGAGTTCTAAATAAAATGTTACGCACGATTTAGTGCAGAAATGTCATGGTTATCGGCGAGTTAAACTGATCATTTAAGAGTAAGCCATGGTGCTCAGAAAGTAAATGCTTATAAATGAAGCATATTGCATTGTAGCACGCAGTTTGGCATAGATTGGAAGATTTGGAGGCTTGGTTGTATCTACTTCAGTCTTTAATTTTGTCACAATCTAGAAAACTGAGCTACCATAATGTGGACGGTTGATTCGTCTCATTTGAAGATCTAAAAAAAGTTATAGATGATTTAGTGCACACATTTCATGTTGATCGCCGAGTAAAACTGATCATTAAAAACTGGGCATTGGTGCTCAGAGAGTAAATGCTTATAAATGAAGCATACTACACTGCATCTTGTAGTTTGGCATAGATTGGAAGATTTGGAGGCTCTGTCATAGCTATTTCAGTGTTAAATTTTGTCACAATATAAAAAATTGAGCTAGCTTAGCGTGAGTGTTAGATTCATGTCATTTTGAGCGCTAAATCAAATGTTATAGGCGATTTAGTGCTGACATGTCAAGTTTGATCGGCCAATTGAAATGATCATTCCAAAAATGATCGATGGTGCTCATTGAGTAAATGCTTATAAATGAAGCATTGTACATGTCATCACAAAGTTTTGGATAGATTGGATTACTTGAAGGATTTTTCGTATCTATGTCAGTCTTAAATTTCGTCATAATATAGAAAACTGAGCTAGCTTAATGAGGGAGATGGATTTGTGTAATTATGAGCCCTAAATCAAAAGTTACGGATGATTTATTGCAATCATATCAAGTTGATGGGCAAATTCAAATGATCATTTTAGACTGATCATTGGTGCTCATTGAGTTAATGCTTATAAATCAAGCATAATGCATGACATCGCGCAGTTTGGGATATATTGGATTACTTGGAGGATTTTTCGTTTCTACTTCAGTCTATAATTTTGTCACAATATAGAAAATTGATCTAGCTTAACGTGGGCATTGGATTTGTCTCATTCCGAGCTCTAAATAAAATATTAAGCACGATTTAGTGAAGAAATGTCATGCTTATCGGCGAGTTAAACTAATCATTTAAGTGTGAGCATTGGTGCTCAGAAAGTAAAGGCTTATGACTAAAGCATACTACATTGTATCACGTAGTTTGGCATATATTGGAAGATTTTGAGGCTTTGTTTTATCTACTTCAGTCTTTCACTTTGTCACAATATAGAAAATTGAGCTACCTTAACGTGGCCATTGGATTCGCCTCATTCGAAGCTCTAAAAAAAAGTTAGGGAAGATTTAGTGCACACATTTCATGTTGATCGGGAAGTAAAACGGATCATTAAAAACTAAGCATTGGGGCTTAGAGAGTAAAGGCTTATAAATGAAGCATACTGCATTGCATCATGCAGTTTGGCATATATTCAAAGATTTCGAGGCTCTGTCGTAGGTATTTCATTGTTAAATTTTGTTGTAATATAGAAAATTGAGTTAGCTTACTGTGGGTATTGGATTCTTGTCATTTTGAGCGCTAAATCAAAAGTGATAGGCGATTTAGTGCCGACATATCAAGTTTGATCGGCCAATTGAAATGATCATTCCAAAAATGATCATTGGTGCTCATTGAGTAAATGCTTATGAATGAAGCATTGTACATGGCATCATGAGATTTTTGATAGATTGGATTACTTGAAGGATTTTTCCTATCTATGCCAGTCTTAAATTTCGTCATAATATAAAAATTTGAGCTAGGTTAATGTCGGAGTTGGATTCGTGTAAATATGAGCTCTAAATCAAAAGTTACGGACGATTTAGTGCAATCATGTCAAGTTGATGGACAAATTCAAATAATCGTTTTAGACTAACCATTGGTGCTCATTGAGTAAATGCTTATAAATGAAGTATAATGCACAGCATCGCACAGTTTGGGATATATTGGATTACTTGGAGGATTTCTCGTATCTGCTTCAGTCTTTAATCTTATCACAATATAGAAAATTGAGCTAGCTTAACGTGTCCGCTGGATTCGTCTCATTCCGAGCTCTAGTTAAAATTTTATGGATTATTTAGTACAGAAATGTCTTGGTTATCAGCGAATTAAAAAAATCATTTTAGAGTGAGCAATGGTGCGCCAGAAGTAAAGGCTTATAAATGAAGCATACTGCATTGTATTGGAAGATTTGGAGGCTTTGTTGTATCTACTTGAGTCTTTCATTTTGTCACAATATAGAAAATTGAGCTAGCTTAACGTGGCCATTGGATTTGTCTCATTCAAAGCCCTATAAAAAGTTACGGATGATTTAGTGCACACATTTCATGTTGATCGGTGAGTAAAACTTATCATTCAAAACTGAGCATTGGTGCTCATAGAGTAAAGGCGTATAAATGAAGCATATTGCATTGCATCATGCAGTTTGACATACATTGGGATATTTGAGGGCTTTGGTGTAGCTATTTCAGTCTTCAATTTTGTCACAATATAGAAAATTGAGCTAGCTTAGTGTGGGTGTTGGATTTGGTCATTTTGGCGCTAAATAAAAGTTATAGGCGATTTATTGCTGACAGGTCAAGTTGTTGGCCAATTGAAATGATCATTCCAAAAATGATCATTGGTGCTCATTGAGTAAATGCATATAAATGAAGCATTGTACACGACATCATGGAATGTTGGATAGATTGGATTACTTGGAAGATTTGTCGTATCTATGTCAGTCTTAAATTTTGTCACAATATAGAAAATTGAGCTAGCTTAATGTGACCGTTGGATTCGTGTCATTTTGAGCTCTAAATCAAAAGATACGAACGATTTAGTGCAATCATGTCAAGCTGATGGGCAAATTAAATTGATCATTTTATACTGAGCATTGGATCTCATTGAGTAAATGTTTATAAAAGAAGCATAATGCATGGCATCGCGCAGTTTGGGATATATTGGATTACTTGGAGGATTTGTCGTATCTACATCAGTCTTTAATTTTGTCACAATATAGAAAATTGAGCTAGCTTAACGTGGGCATTGGATTTTTCTCATTCCGAGCTCTAAATAAAATGTTAAGAACGATTTAGTGCCGAAATATCATGGTTATCGGCGAGTTAAACTGATCATTTAAGAGTGAGCCTTGGTGCTCAGAAAGTAAAGGATTATAAATGAAGCATATTGCATTTATCACATAGTTTGGCATAGATTGGAAGATTTGGAGGTTTGGTTGTCAGTCCTTCATTTTGTCACAATAAATAAAATTGAGCTACCATAACGTGGCCATTGGATTTGTCGCATTCGGAGCTCTAAAAAAAGTTACGGATGATTTAGTGCACACATTTCATGTTGATCAGCGAGTAAAACTGATCATTCAAAACTGAGCATTTGTGCTCAGAGAGTAACGGCTTATAAATGAAGCATACTGCATTGCATCTTGTAGTTTGGCATAGATTGGAAGTTTTGGAGGCTTTGTCGTAGTTATTTCAGTGTTAAATTTTGTTACAATATAAAAAAATGAGCTAGTTTAGCGTGGGTTTTAGATTCATGTCATTTTGAGCGCTAAATCAAAGGTTATAGGCGATTTAGTGCCGACATATCAAGTTTGATCGACCAATTGAAATGATCATTCCAAAAATGATCATTGGTGCTCACTTCGTAAATGCTTATAAATGAAGCATTGTACACCGCATTACAAAGTTTTGGATAGATTGGATAACTTGAATGATTTTTCGTATCTATATCAGTCTTAAATTTCGTCATAATATAGAAAATTGATCTAGCTTAATGTGGGAGTTTGATTCGTGTAATTATGAGCTCTAACTCAAAAGTTACGGACCATTTGCAATCATGTCAAGTTGATGGGCAAATTCAAATGATCATTTTAGACTGAGCATTGGTGCTCATTGAGTAAATGCTTATAAACGAAGAATAATGCATGATATCGCGCAGTTTGGGATATATTGGATTACTTGTAGGATTTGTCGTATCTACTTCAGTCTTTAATTTTGTCACAATATAGAAAATTTATCTAGTTTATCGTGGGCGTTGGATTCGTCTCATTCCGAGCTCTAAATAAAATGTTAAACACGATTTAGTGAAGAAATGTCATGCTTATCGGCGAGTTAAAGTGATCATTTAAGAGTGAGCATTGTTGCTTAGAAAGTAAAGGCTTATAAATGAATCATGTTGCATTGTACCATGCAATTTGGCATAGATAGAAAGAATTGAAGGCTTTGTCGTATCAACTTCAATCTTTAATTTTGTCACAATATGGAAAATTGAGCTATCTTAACGTGGCCGTTCGATTCGTCTCATTCAAAGCTCTAAAAATACTTACGAATGATTTTGTGCACACATTTCATGTTGATCGACGAGTAAAACTGATCATTTAAAATTGAGCATTGGTGCTCAGAAAGTAAAGGCTTATAAATGAAGCATACTTCATTGCATCACGCAGTTTGGCATAGATTTGAAGATTTCGATGCTCTGTCGTAGCTATTCTAGTCTTAAATTTTGTCACAATATAGAAAATTGATCTAGCTTAGCGTGGGTGTTTGATTTGTGTCATTTTGAGCGCTAAATCAAAAGTTACAGGCGATTTAGTGCCAACATGTCAAGTTTGATCTGCCAATTGAAATGATCATTCCAAAAATGATCATTGGTGCTCATTGAGAAAATGCTTATAAATGAAGCATAGTACACGGCATCATGAAGTTTTGGAAAGATTGGATTTGGAGGATTTTTCGTATCTATGTTAGTCTTAAATTTTGTCACAATATTGAAAATTGAGCTACGTTAGCGTGGGTGTTGGATTCGTCTCATTTTGAGCGCTAAATCAAAAGTTACAGGCAATTTAGTGTCGACATGTCAAGTTGATCGGCCAGTTTAAATGATCACTCCAAAAATGATCATTGGTGTTGAGTCGGTAAATGCTTATAAATGAAGCATAGTACATGGCATCACGAAATTTTGTATAGATTGGATTACTTGGAGGCTTTGTCGTACCTATGTTAGTCTTAAATTTTATCACAATATAGAAAATTGAGCTAACTTAATGTGGGCGTTGGATTCGTGTCATTCTGAGCTCTAAATCAAAAGTTACGGACGATTTAGTACCGACATCTCAAGTTGATCGGCCAATTCAAATGATCATTCCAAAAATGATCATTGGTGCTCATTGAGTAAATGTTTATAAAGGAGGCATAATGCATGGCATCGTGTAGTTTTGGATATATTGAATTACTTGGGGGATTTTTCGTATCAACTTCAGTCTTTTAATTTTATAACAATATAGAAAATTGAGCTAGTTTAACGTGGGCGTTCGATTCGTCTCATTATGAGCTCTAAATAAAACGTTACGCACGATTTAGTGCAGAAATATTATAGTTATCGGCGAGTTAAGCTGATCATTTAAGAGTGAGCATTGGTGCTCAGAAAGTAAAGACTAATAAATGAAGCGTATTACATTGTATCACGCAGTTTGGGATAGATTGGAAGATTTGGAGGCTCGCATCACGTAGTTCGGGATAGATTGGAAGATTTGGAGGCTCTGTCATAGCTATTTCAGTCTTAAATTTTGTCACAATATGGAAAATTGAGATAGCTTAGCGTGGGCCTTGGATTCGTGTCATTACGAGCTCTAAATCAAATGTTACAAGCAATTTAGTGCGGACATGTCAAATTGATCGGCCTGTTAAAATGATTATTCCAAAAATGATCATTGGTGCCCAATGAGTAAATGCTTATAAATGAAGCATAGTACATGGAATCACGAGGTTTTGGATAGATTGGATTACTTGGAGGTTTTGTCGTATCTAATTCAGTTTTAAATTTTTTCACAATATTGAAATTTCAGCTAGTTTAATGTGTGCATTGGATTCGTGTCTTTTGAGCTCTTAACTAAAAGTTACAGGCGATTTAGTGCTAGCATGTCAAGTTGATGGGCAAGTTAAAATGATCATTCTAGACTGAGCATTGGTGCTCATTGAGTAAATGTTTATTAATGAAGCATAATGCATGGTATCACGAAGTTTGGGATATATTGGATTACTTGAGGCTTTGTCGTATCTTCTTGAGTATTTAATTTTGCCATAATATTGAAAACTCAGCTAGCTTAACGTGGCATTGGATTTGTGTCATTTTGAGCTCTAAAAAAAGTTACAGACGATTTAACGCAGACATGTCATGTTAATCGGCAAGTTAAAACATTCATTCTAGACTGAGCATTGGTGCTCAGAGAGTAAAGGCTTGTAAATGAAGCATTATGAATTGCATCACACAGTTTGGGATATATTGTTTTACTTGGAGGCTTTGTTGTATTCACTTCAGTCTTCAATTTTTCACAATATATAAAATTGAGCTAGCTTAACATGGGCATTGGATTCGTCTCATTCTGAACTCTAAAAAAACGTTACCGACGATTTAGAGCAAAATTTTCTCATATTGATTGGTGAGTTAACCCGATCATTAAAATCTGAGCATTTGTTCTCAGCGACGAAAGGCTTATAGGTGAATGATGTTGCATTGCATCACGCAGTTTGGGATAGATTGGAAGATTGGGAGGCTATGTCGTATCTATTTCAGTCTAAATTTTGTCACAATATATAAAATTGAGCTAGCTTAGCGTGGGCCTCGGATTCGTGTCACTCTGAGCTCTAAATTAAAAGTTATAGGCAATTTAGTGGGGACATGTCAAGTTGATCGGCCAGTTAAAATGATCATTCCGAAAATGATTATTGGTGCTCAATGATTAAACCGTTATAAAAGAAGCATAGTACATGGCATCACGATGTTTTCGATAGATTGGATTACTTAGAAGCTTTGTGATATCTATTTCAGTCTTAAATTTTGTCACAATATAGAAAATTGAGCTTGCTTAACGTGAGCGTTGGATTCGTCTCATTCGAATATCTAAATCAACAGTTACAGATGATTTAGTGATGTCATGTCATGTTGATCGGTGAGTTAAACAGATCATTGAGCTAGCTTAGCGTGGGTGTTTTTGATTCTTTTCAAAAGTTACAGACTATTTAGTGCAGACAAGTCAAGTTGATCAGCAAGTTGAATTGATCATTCTAGACAGAGCACTGGTCCTCATTGAGTAAATGCTTATAAATGAAGCATAATGCAACACATAAAACAGTTTGGGATATATTGGATTACTTCGAGGCTTTGTCGAATCTACTTTAGTCTTTAGTTTTGGTACAATATATAAAATTAAGCTATCTTAACGTAGGTGTTGGATTCGTCTCATTCTGAGCTCTAAATAAAACGATTTTGACGATTTATTACAGACATTTCATGTTGATCGGTGAGTTAAAATGATCATTCAAAATTGAGCATTGGTGCTCAGATAGTAAAGGCTTATAAATGAAGCATACTGCACTGTATCATGCAGTTTGGGGTAGATTGGAAAATTTGGACGCTTTGTCTTAGCTATTTCACTCTTAAATTTTGTCACAATATAGAAAATTGAGCTAGCTTGGAGTGGGCGTTAAATTCGTGTCATTTTAAGCTCTAAATCAAAAGTTACATGTGATTTATTGCGTACATGTCACGTTGATCAGCCAGTAAATATAATCATTCCAAAAATGATCATTGGTGCTCAGTGAGTAAAAGCTTATAAATGAAGCATAGTACATAGCATCACAAAGTTTGGGATAGATTGTATTACTTGGAGGCTTTGCCGTATCTATTTCAGTGTTAAATTTTGTCACAATATAGAAAATTGAGATAGCTTAATTTGGGAGTTAAATTCATATCATTTGAAACTCTAAATCAAAAGTTATGGAATGTTTAGTGTTAAGATGTCAAGTTCATGGGCAAGTTAAAATGATCATCTAGACTGAGCATTTGTGCTCATTGAGTAAATGCATATAAATGAAGCATAATGTAGGCATCACGCAGTTTGGGATATTTTAGATTACTTTGAGGCTTTATCCTATCTACTTCAGTCTTTAATCATGTCACAATGTACAAAATTGAGCTAGCTTAGCGTGGGCGTTGGATTCGTTTCATTCTAAGCTCTAAATCAAAAGTTACGTACGATTTAGGGCATACATGTCTTGTTGATGGAAAAGTTAAAATGGTCTGTTTAGACAGAGGATTGGTGCTCAACGAGTAACGGATTATAAGTGATGCATTCTAAATTCCATCATGCAGTTTGGGATATATTATATTACTTGGAGGCTTTGTCGTATCGACTACAGTCTTTAATTTATTCACAATGTAGAAAATTGACCTAGCTTAGCATGGGCGTTGGATTTGTGTCATTCTGAGCTCAAAATCAAAAGTTACGTATGATTTAGTGCATACATGTGATGTTGATCAGCAAGTTAAAATGATCATTCTAGATTGAGGATTGGTGCTCAGCGAGTAAAGGCTTAGAAATGAAGCATTCTCAATTGCATCACGTAGTTTTGGGTATATTGAAGTACTTGGACGCTTTGTTGTATCTACTTCAGTCTTTAATTTTGTCACAATATAGAAATTTGAGCTAGCTTAACGTGTGCATTGGATTCATGTCATTCTGAGTTCTAAATCAAAAGTTACGGATGATTTAGTGCAGACATATCATGTTGATCGGCAAGTTAAAATGATCATTCTAGACTGAGCATTGGTGCTCAGCCAGTAAAGGCTTATAAATGAAGTATAGTACATGACATCACCTAGTTTGGGATAGATTGGATTACTTGGAGGTTTTTTGTGTCTATTTCAGTCTTAAATTTTGTCACAATGTAGAAAATTGAGTTAGCTTAATGTGGGCGTTGGACTCGTGTCATTCTGAGCTATAAATAAAAAATTATGGACGATTTAGTGCAAACATGTCAAGTTGATGGGCATGTTAAAAAGAGCATTATAAACTGAGCATTGGTGTTAATTGAGTAAATGCTTATAAATGAAACATAATGCATAGCATCACGCAGTTTGGGATATATTAGATTACTTGGAGGCTTCGTCGTATCTACTTAAGCCTTTAATCTTGTCACAATGTGGAAAATTGAACTAGCTTAACGTGGGCGTTGGATTCGTATCATTCCGACCTCCAAATCAGAAGTTACAGACGATTTATTGCAGACATGTCATGTTGATCGGCAAGTTAAAATGATCATTCTAGATTGAGGATTGGTGCTAAGCGAGTAAAGGCTTATAAATGAAGCATTCTGAATTGCATCCTGCAGTTTGGATATATTGATTTTGCTTGGACGCTTTGTTGAAACTACTTCGGTGTTTAATTTTGTCACAATATAGAAAATTGAGCTAGCTTAAAGTGGACAGTGGATTCGTGTCATTTTAAGCTCTAAATCAAAAGTTAGGGACGATTTAGTGGAGACATGTCATGGTTATCTGCAAGTTAAAATGATCATTCTCGAAAGAGCATTGGTGCTTAGCGAGTAAAAGGATAATAAATGAAGCATTCTGAATTGCATCACGCCGTTTGGGATATATTGGATTACTTGGAGTCTTTGTCGTATCTACATCACTCATTAATTTTGTCACAATATAGAGAATTGAGCTAGCTTAACGTGGGCGTTGGATTCGTGTCATTTTAAGCTCTAAAAAAAGTTACGAACGATTTAATGCAGACATGCCATGTTAATCGGTAAGCTAGCTTAAAGTGGACAGTGGATTCGTGTCATTTTAAGCTCTAAATCAAAAGTTAGGGACGATTTAGTGGAGACATGTCATGGTTATCGGCAAGTTAAAATGATCATTCTCGAAAGAGCATTGGTGCTCAGCGAGTAAAAGGATTATAAATGAAGCATTCTAAAAGGATTATATTGTGTTTAATTTTGTCACAATATAGAAAATTGAGCTAGCTTAAAGTGGACAGTGGATTCGTGTCATTTTAAGCTCTAAATCAAAAGTTAGGGACGATTTAGTGGAGACATGTCATGGTTATCGGCAAGTTAAAATGATCATTCTCGAAAGAGCATTGGTGCTCAGCGAGTAAAAGGATTATAAATGAAGCATTCTGAATTGCATCACGCCGTTTGGGATATATTGGATTACTTGGAGTCTTTGTCGTATCTACATCACTCATTAATTTTGCCACAATATAGAGAATTGAGCTAGCTTAACGTGGGCGTTAGATTCGTGTCATTTTAAGCTCTAAAAAAAGTTACGAACGATTTAATGCAGACATGCCATGTTAATCGGTAAGTTAAAATGATCATTCTAGACTAAGCATTTGAGCTCAACGAGTAAAGGCTTATAAATGAAGCATTCTGAATTGAATCACGCAGGTTTGGATATATTGTATTACTTGGAGGCTTTGTTGTATCTACTTCTGTCTTTAATTTTGTCACCATATAGAAAATTGAGTTAACTTAACATAGGTGTTGGATTCGTCTCATTCCAAGCTCGAAATAAAAAGGTATGTACGATTTAGTGCGGATAAGTCATGTTGATCGGCGAGTTAAACTCATCATTCAAGACTGAGCATTTGTGCTCAGCGAGTAAAGGCTTATCGTGGGCATTGGATTCGTGTCATTTTATCACGCAGTTTAGAATTGATTGGAAGATTTAGAGGCTCTGTCATAGCTATTTCAGTTTTAAATTTCATCACAATATAAAAAATTAAGCTAGCTTATCGTGGGCATTGGATTCGTGTCATTCTGAGCTCTATATCAAAAGTTACGGGCGATTTAGAGCGGACATGTAAAGTTCATCAGCCAGTTAAAATGATCATTCCAAAAATGATCATTGGTGCTCATTGAGTAAATGCTTATAAATGAAGCATAGTATATGGCATCACGAAGTTCGGGATAGATTGGATTACTTGGAGGTTTTTTCGTATCTATTTCAGTCTTAAATTTTGTCATAATGTAGAAAATTAAGTTAGCTTAATGTGGACGTTGGATTCGTGTCATTCTAAGCTCTAAATAAAAAGTTATGGTGATTTAGTGCTAACATGTCAAGTTGATCGGCAAGTTAAAGTGATTATTATAAACTGAGCATTGGTGCTCATTGAGTAAATGCTTATAAATGAAGCATAAGGCATGACATCGCGCAATTTGGGATATATATGATTATTTGGAGGCTTTGTCGTATCTACTTAAGTCTTTAATCATGTTACAATATAGACTATTGAGCTAGCTTAACATGGGCTTTGGATTCATGTCATTCTAAGCTCTAAAAAAACATTACAAACGATTTAGTGAATACATTTCATGTTGATTGGGAAGTAAAAATGATCATTTTACATTGAGCATTGTTGCTCAGCAAGTAAAGGCTTGTAAATGATGCATTCTGAATTGCATCACGCAGTTTGGGATATATTGTATTACTAGGAGTCTTTCTCGTATATACATCAGTTTTTAAGTTCGTCACAATATAGAAAACTGAGCTAGCTTAGCGTGGGATTTGGATTCGTGTCATTCCGAGCTCTAAATCAAAAGTTATAGGCGATTTGATGCGGACATGTGAAGTTGATCAGCCAGTTAAAATGATCATTCCAAAAATGATCATTGGTGCTTAGTGAATAAATGCTTATAAATGAAGCATAGTACATGGCATCACGAAGTTTGGGATAGATTTAATTACTTGGAGGTTTTTTCCTGCTTATTTCAGTTTAAATTTTGTCACAATGTAGAAAATTGAGTTAGCTTAATGTGGGCGTTGGAATCGTGTCATTCTGAGCTCTAAATAAAAAGTTATAGACGATTTAGTGCTAACATGTCAAGTTCATGGGCAAGTTAAAATGATCATTATAGACTGAGCATTGGTGCTAATTGAGTAGATCCTTAGAAATGACGCATAATGCATGGCATCGCACAGTTTGGGATATATTAGATAACTTGGAGGCTTTGTCGTATCTACTTAAGTCTTTAATCTTGTCATAAAATGGAATATTGAGCTAGCTCAACGTGGGCATTGGATTCGTGTCATTCTGAGCTCCAAATCGAAAGTTACGGACGATTTAGTGCAGACATGTCATGTTGATCGGCAAGTTAAAATGATCACTCTAGATTGAGGATTGGTGCTCAGCGAGTAAAGGCTTTTAAATGAAGCATTCTTAATTGCATCGTGCAGTTTGGATATATTGATTTTGCTTGGACGCTTTGCTGTATCTACTTCGGTCTTTAATTTTGTCAAATAAAGAATATTGAGCTAGGTTAAAGTGGGCGTTGGATTCGTGTCATTTTAAGCTCTAAATCAAAAGTTACAGACGATTTAGTGCAGACATGTCATGGTTATCAGCAAGTTAAAATGATCATTCTCGAAATAGCATTGGTGCTAACTGAGTAAAGGCTTATAAATGAAGCATTCTGCATTGCATCATGCAGTTTGGGATATAATTGATTACTTTGGAGTCTTTGTCGTATGTACTTCAGTCTTTAATTTTGTCACAACATAGAAAATTGAGCTAGCGTAACGTGAGCATTGGATTCGGGTCATTTTAAGCTCTAAAAAATGTAACGAAAGATTTAGTGTACACATGTCATGTTGATCGGCATGTTAAAATGATCATTCTAGACTAAACATTTGTGCTCACCGAGTAAAGCCTTATAAATGAATCATTTTGAATTGCATCACGCAGTTTGGGATATAATGAATTACTTGGAGGCTTTTGTTGTATCTAGTTCAGTCTTCAGTTTTGTCATAATATAGAAAATTGAGCTAGCTTAACATGGGTGTTGGTTTCGTCTCATTCGGAGCTCTAAATAAAAAATTACGTACGATTTAGTGCATACATGTCATGTTGATCACCGAGTTAAACTAATCATTCAAGACTGAGCATTTGTGTTCACAAGTAAAGGCTTATTAGAGAAGCACATTGCATTGCATCGCGCAGTTTGGGATAGATTGGAAGATTTGGAGGCTCTATAGCTATTTCAGTCTTACATTTTGTCACAATATAGAAAATTGATCTAGCTTAGGGTGGGAGTTGGATTCGTGTCATTCTGAGCTATAAATCAAAAGTTACTACCGGTTTAGTGCAGAGATGTCAAGTTTATAAGGCAGTTAAAATGATCATTCCAAAAATGATGATTGGTACTCAGTGAGTAATTGCTTATAAATGAAGCATAGTACATGGCATCACGAAGTTTGGGATAGATTGGATTACTTGGATGTTTTCGTGTCTATTTTAGTCTTAAATTTGTCATAATGTAGAAAATTGAGTTAGCTTAATGTGGGCATTGGATTCGTGTCATTCTGAGCTCTAAAAAAAAGTTATGGTGATTTAGTGCTAACATGTCAAGTTGATGGACAAGTTAAAATGATCATTATAGACTGAGCATTGGTGCGCATTGAGTAAATGCTTATAAATGAAGCATAATGCATGACATCGCGCAGTTTGGGATATATAAGATTATTTGGAGGCTTTGTCGTATCTACTTAAGTCTTTAATCTTGTCACAGTATAGACTATTGAGCTAGCTTAACATGGGTATTGGATTCGTGTCATTCTGAGCTAAAAAAAAAGTTACAGAAGATTTAGTGAATACATTTCATGTTGATTGGGAAGTAAAAATGATCATTTTACACTGAGCATTGTTGCTCAGCAAGTAAAGGCTTATAAATGACGCATTCTGAATTCATCACGCAGTTTGGGATATATTGTATTACTAGGAGTCTTTCTCGTATCTACATCAGTTTTTAATTTTGTCACAATATAGAAAACGGAGCTAGCTTAGCGTGGGATTTGGATTCATATCATTTCGAGCTCTAAATCAAAAGTTATAGGCGATGTAGTGCGGGCATGTGAAGTTGATCAGCCAGTTAAAATGATCATTCCAAAAATGATCATTGGTGCTTAGTGAATAAATGCTTATAAATGAAGCATAGTACATGGCATCACGAAGTTTGGGATAGATTTAATAACTTGGAGGTTTTTCCTCCTTATTTCAATCTTAAATTTTGTCACAATGTAGAAAATTGAGTTAGCTTAATGTGGGCGTTGGAATCGTGTCATTTTGAGCTCTAAAAAAAAGTTATAGACGATTTAGTGCTAACATGTCAAGTTGATGGACAAGTTAAAATGATCATTATAGACTGAGCATTGGTGCTAATTGAGTAGATCCTTAGAAATGATGCATAATGCATGGCAACACACAGTTTGGGATATATTAGATAACTTGGAGGCTTTGTCGTATCTACTTAAGTCTTTAATTTTGTCACAAAATGGAATATTGAGCTAGATCAACGTGGGCATTGGATTTGTGTCATTCTGAGCTCCAAATCGAAAGTTACGGACAATTTAGTGCAGACATGTCCTGTTGATTGGCAAGTTAAAATGATCACTCTAGATTGAGGATTAGTGCTCAGCGAGTAAAGGCTTTTAAATGAAGCATTCTGAATTGCATCGTGCAGTTTGGATATATTGATTTTGCTTGGACGCTTTGTTGTATCTACTTCGGTCTTTAATTTTGTCAAATAAAGAATATTGAGCTAGGTTAAAGTGGGCGTTGGATTCGTGTCATTTTAAGCTCTAAATCAAAAATTACAGACGATTTAGTGCAGACATGTCATGGTTATCGGCAAGTTAAAATGATCATTCTCGAAATAGCATTGGTGCTAACCGAGTAAAGGCTTATAAATGAAGCATTCTGAATTGCATCATGCAGTTTGGGATATAATTGATTACTTTGGAGTTTTTGTCGTATGTACTTCAGTCTTTAATTTTGTCACAACATAGAAAATTGAGCTAGCGTAATGTGAGCGTTAGATTCGTGTCATTTTAAGCTCTAAAAAAGTTACGAAAGATTTAGTGTAGACATGTTATGTTGATCGACATGTTAAAATGATCATTATAGGCTGAATATTTGTGCTCAGCTAGTTAAGCCTTATAAATGAAGCATTCTGAATTGCGTCACGCAGTTTGGGATGTAATGTATTACTTGGAGGCTTTGTTGTATCTACTTCAGTCTTTAGTTTTGTCACAATATAGAAAATTGAGCTAGCTTAACATGTGTGTTGGATTCGTCTCATTCTGAGCTCTAAATAAAAAGTTACGTACGATTTAGTGCAGACATGTCATGTTGATCGCCTAGTTAAACTAATAATTCAAGACTGAGCATTTGTGCTCACAAGTAAAGGCTTATAAGTGAAGCACAATGCATTGCATCGCACAGTTTGGGATAGATTGGTAGATTTAGAGGCTCTATAATAGCTATTTCAGTCTTAAATTTTGTCCCAATATAAAAAATTGAGCTATCTTAGGGTGTGCGTTAGATTCGTGTCATTCCAAGCTCTCAATCAAACGTTACTGGCGATTTAGTGCAGAGATTTCAAGTTTATAAGGCAGTCAAAATGATCATTCCAAAAATGATCATTGGTGCTCAGTGAGTAAATGCTTCTAAAACATAGTACATGGCATCACAAATTTTAGGATATACTGGATTACTTGGAGGTTTTTTCGTGTCTATTTAAGTCTTAAATTTTGTAACAATGTAGAAAATTGAGTTAGCTTAATGTGGGCGTTGGACTCGTGTCATTCTGAGCTTTAAATAAAATGTTATGGACGATTTAGTGCTAACATGTCAAGTTGATGGGCAAGTTAAAATGATCATTATAGACTGAGCATTGGTGCTCATTGAGTAAATGCTTATAAATGAAGCATAATGCAAGGCATCGCGCAGTTTGGGATATATTAGATTACTTGGAGGTTTTGTCGTATCTACATAAGTCTTTAATCTTGTCACAATATAGAAAATTGAGCTAGCTTAACGTGGGCGTTGGATTCGTATCATTCAGAGCTCCAAATCAAAAGTGACGGACGATTTAGCGCAGACATGTCATGTTGATCGACAAGTTAAAATGATCATTCTAGATTGGGGATTGGTGCTCAGCGAGTAAAGGCTTATAAATGAAGCATTCTGAATTGTATCATGCAGTTTGGATATATTGATTTTGCTTGGACGCT
The DNA here is from genome assembly GCA_018901935.1 of Pugionium cornutum. NCBI lineage: Eukaryota > Viridiplantae > Streptophyta > Magnoliopsida > Brassicales > Brassicaceae > Pugionium > Pugionium cornutum. Next base: position 22,318,882 of record CM032157.1, read on the forward strand.
TTGTTTTATCTACTTCAGTCTTTAATTTTTTCACAATATAGAAAATTGAGTTAGCTTAATGTGGGCGTTGGATTCTTGTCATTGTGCGCTTTAAATAACAAGTTATGAACGATTTATTGCTTACATGTCCAGTTGATGGGCAAGTTAAACTGATCATTATAGACTGAGCATTGGTGCTCATTGAGTAAATGCTTATAAATGAAGCATAATGCATGGCATCGCGCACTTTGGGATATATAAGATTACTTGGAGGCTTTGTTGTATCTACTTAAGTCTTTACTCTTGCCACAATATAGAATATTCAGCTAGATTAACATGGCGTTGGATTCGTGTCATTTTGAGCTATAAAAAAAAGTTACAGACGATTTAGTGCATACATGTCATGTTGATTGGAAAGTGAAAATGATCATACTAGACTATGCACTGTTGGTCAGTGAGTAAAGCCTTATAAATGACGCATTCTGAATTCCATCACGCTGTTTGGGATATATTGGATTACTTGGAATCTTTCTCGTATTTACATCAGTGTTTAACTATGTCACAATATAGAAAATTGAGCTAGCTTAATGTGGGCGTTGGATTTGTGTCATTTTAGGCTTTAGAAAAAGTTACGAACGATTTAGTGCAGACATGCCATGTTGATCGACAAGTTAAAATGATCATTCTAGACTATGCATTGGTGCTCAGCGGGTTAATTCTTATAAATGAAGCTTTCTGAATTGCATCACACAGTTTGGTATAGATTCGAAGATATGGAGGCTCTGTCGTAGCTATTTCAGTCATAAATTTTGTAAAAATATAAGATTCTTGTCATTCTGATCTCAAAATCTAAGGTTACAGGCGATTTAGTGCTGACTTGTCAAGTTGATCATTCCAAAAATGATCATTGGTTCTCAGTGAGTAAATGCTTATAAATGAAAAATAATACATGGCATCACGAAATTTGGGATAGATTGGATTTCTTGGAGGCTGTGTCATATCTATTTCAGTATTAAATTTTGTCACAGTCTCGAAAATTGAGCTACCATAACATGGGCGTTGGATTCGTGTCATCCGGTGCTCTATATCAAAAGTTACGGACGATTTCGTGCAGACATGTCATGTTGATCAGCAAGTTAAAATGATCATTCTAGATTGAGGATTAGTGCTCAGCGAGTAAATGCTTATAAATGAAGCATTTTGAACTGCATCACGCCATATGGATATATTGTATTACTTGGACGCTTTGTTGTATCTTCTTCAGTCTTTAATTTTTTCACAATATAGAAAATTGAGATAGCTTAAAGTGGGTGTTGGATTCATGTCATTCTTAGCTCTAAATCAAATGTTACGGACGATTTAGTGCTGACATGTAATTGTTATCGGCAAGTTAAAATGATCGTTCTAGACTAAGCATTGGTGCTCAGCGAGTAAACGCTTATAAATGAAGCATTCTGAATTGCATCACGCAGTTTGGGATAGATTGGATTACTTGGAGTCTTTGTCGTATCTACATCAGTCATTAATTTTGTCACAATATAGAGAATTGCGCTAGCTTAACGTGGGCATTGGATTCGTGTCATTTTAAGCTTTACAAAGTTACGAATGATTTAGTGCATACATGCCATGTTCATCGGCAAGTTTAAATGATCATTCTAGACTGAGCATTTGTGCTCAGCGAGTAAAGGCTTATAAAAGAAGCATTCTGAATTACATCACGCAGTTTGGGATATATTGTATTACTTGGAGGCTTTGTTTTATCTACTTCTGTCTTTAATTTTGTCACCATATAGAAAATTGAGCTAGCTTAACATGGGTGTTGGATTCGTCTTATTCTGAGGTTGAAATTAAAAGTTACGTACAATTTAGTGCAGACATGTCATGTTGATCGGCGAGTTAAAGTCATCATTCAAGACTGAGCATTTGTGCTCAGCGAGTAAAGGCTTATAACTGAAGCATACTGCATTGTATCATAAAGTTTAGGATAGATTGGAAGATTTAGAGGCTCTGTCATAGCCATTTCAGTTTTAAATTTCGTCAAAGTGTAAAAAATTAAGCTAGCTTTGCGTTGGCGTTGAATTCGTGTCATTCTGAGCTCTAAATAAAAAGTTACAGGCAATTTAGTGCGGATATGTCAAGTTGATCAGCTAGTTAAAATGACCATTCCAAAAATGATCATTGGTGGTCAATGAGTAAATGCTTATAAATGAAGCATAGTATATGGCATCACGAAGTTTGGGATAGAATGGATTACTTAGAGGCTTTGTCATGTCTATTTCACTCTTAAATTGTGTCACACTATAGAAAATTGAACTAGCTCAATGTGGGCGTTGGATTCATGTCATTCTGATCTCTAAATCAAAAAGTATGGACGATTTAGTGCTAACATGCCAAGTTGATGGGCAATTTAAAATGATCATTCTATAATGAGCATTGGTGCTTATTGAGTAAATGCTTATAGATGGAGCATATTGCATGGCATGGCGCAGTTTGGGTTATATAAGATTACTTGGAGGCTTTGTCGTACTACTTAAGTTTTAAATATTGCAACAATATCAAAAATTCAACTAGTCTAATGTAGGCGTTGGATTCATGTCATTCTTAGCTCTAAATCAAAAGTTACACACGATTTATTGCAAACATGTCTTGTTGATCGGCAAGTTAAAATGATCATGCTAGATTGAGGATTGGTGCTCGGCGAGTAAAGGCTTATAAATGAAACATTCTGAATTGCATCACGCAGCTTGGGATATATTGTATTACTTGGATGCTTTGTTGTATCTACTTCAGTCTTTAATTTTGTCACAATACAGAAAATTGAGCTGGCTTAACGTGAGCGTTGGGTTCGTGTCATTCTCAGATCTAAATAAAGAGTTACGCACAATTTAGTGCAGATATGTCATGTTGATCGGCGAGTTAAAATGATCCTTCTAGACTTAGCATTGGTGCTCAGCAAGTTAAGGCTTATAAATGAAGGATTCTGAATTGCATCACGCAGTTTGGGATATAATTGATTACTTTGGAGTTTTTGTGGTATGTACTTCAGTCTTTAATTTTGTCAAAACATAGAAAATTGAGCTAGATTAACGTGAGCATTGGATTCGTGTCATTTTAACCTCTAAAAAAAGTTACGAAAGATTTAGTGTAGACATGTCATGTTGATCGGCAAGTTAAAATTATCATTCTAGACTGAACATTTGTGCTCAGCGAGTAAAGCCTTATAAATGAAGCATTTTGAATTGCATCACGCAGTTTGGGATATATTGTATTACTTGGAGGCTTTGTTGTATCTAATTCAGTCTTTAATTTTGTCACAATAAAGAAAGTTGAGCTAGCTTAAGATGGGTGTTGGATTCGTCTCATTCTGAGCTCTAAATAAAAAAATACGTGTAGACATGTCATGTTGATCACCCATGTTAAACTAATCATTCAAGACTGAGCATTTGTGCTCACAAGTAAATATTTATAATTGAAGCGCACGGAATTGCATCACGCAGTTTTGGATAGATTGGGAGATTTGGAGGCTCTATAGCGATTTCAGTCTTAAATTTTGTCATAATATAGAAAATTGATCTAGCTTATTGTGGGCGTAGGATTCGTGTCATTCTGAGCTGTAAATCAAAAGTTACTATCGATTTAGTGAGAAGATGTCAAGTTTATAACGCAGTTAAAATCATCATTCAAAAAATGGCATTACGAAGTTTGGGATAGATTGGATTACTTGGAGGTTTTTTCGTGTCTATTTCATTCTTAAATTTTGACACAATGTAGAAAATTGAGTTAGCTTAATATGTGACCGTTGGATTCGAGTCATTCTGAGCTCTAAACAAAACGTTATGGTGATTTAGTGCTAACATGTCAAGTTGATGGGTAAGTTAAAATGATCATTATAGACTGAGCATTGGTTCACATTGAGTAAATGCTTATTAATAAAGCATAATCCATGACATCGCGCACATTGGGATATATAAGATTATTTGGAGGCTTTGTCGTACTACTTAAGTCTTTAATCTTGTCACCATATAGAATATTGAGCTAGCTTAACCAGGGCGTTGGATTCGTGTCATTCTAAGCTCTAAAAAAAAGTTACAGACAATTTAGTGCATACATTTCATGTTGATTGGAAAGTGAAAGTGAACATTGTAGACTGAGCATTGTTGCTCAGCGAGTAAAGGCTTACAAATGATGCATTCTGAATTGCATCACGCTGTTCAGGATATACTGTATTACTTGGAGTCTTTCTCTTATCTACATCAGTCTTTAATTTTGTCACAATATAGAAAACTGAGCTAGCTTAATGTGAGCATTGGATTCGTGTCATTTTAAGCTCTCAAAAAAAGTTACGAACGATTTAGTGCAGACATACCATGTTGATCGGCAAGTTAAAATGATCATTGTAGACTATGCATTGGTGGTCAATGAGTAAAGGCTTATAAATGAATCTTTCTGAATTGCATCACGCAGTTTGGCATAGATTGGAAGATACGGAGTTTCTATCATAGCTGCTTCAGTCATATATTTTGTCACAATATAAAAACTTGAGCTAGCTTAAAGTGGGCGTTGGATTCGTGTCATTCGGATCTCTAAATCAAAAGTTACAAGCGATTTAGTGCAGAATTTTCAAGTTGATCAACCAGTTAAAATGATTAATCCAAAAATGATCATTGGTGCTTAGTGAGTAAATGCTTATAAATGAAACATAGTACATGGCATCACGAAATTTGGGATAGATTGGTTTACTTGGAGGCTTCGTGGTATCTATTTCAGAATTAAATTTTGTCACAATATAGAAAATTGAGCTAGCTTAACGTGGGCGTTATATTCGTGTCATCCTGAACTCCAAATCAAAAGTTACGGAAGATTTATTGCACACATGTCATGTTGATCGGCAAATTAAAATGATCAATCTAGATTGAGGATTGGTGCTCAACGAGTAAATGGTTATAAATGAAGCCTTCTGAATTGCATCACGCAGTATAGATATATTGTATTACTTGGACGCTTTGTTGTATATTCTTCAGTCTTTAATTTTGTCACAATAAAGAAAATTGAGATAGCTTAAACTGGGTGTTGGATTCGTGTCATCCTGAGCTCTAAATCAAAAGTTACGGACAATTAAGTGAAGACATGTGATGGTTATCGGCAAGTTAAAATAATTGTTCTAGACTAAGCATTGGTGCTCATCGAGTAAAGGCTTATAAATGGAGCATTTTGAATTACATCACGCAGTTTGGGATATATTGGATTACTTGCAATCTTAGTCATATCTACATCAGTCACTAATTTTGTCACAATATAGAAAATTGAGCTAGCTTAAGGTGGACGTTGGATTCATGTCATTTTAAGCTCTAAAAAATGTTACAAACGCTTTAAGTGCAGACATGCCATGTTGATTGGCAAGTTCAAATGATCATTCTAGATTGAACATTTGTGCTCAGCGAGTAAAGGCTGATAAATGAAGCATTCTGAATTGCATCTCGCAGTTTGGGATATATTGTATTCCATGGAGGCTTTGTTATATCTACTTCAGTCTTTACATTTGTCACAATATAGAAAATTAGGCTAAGCAAACATGGGTGTTGGATTCGTCTCATTCTGTGTATTAAATAAAGAGTTACATACGATTTAGTGCAGACATGTCATGTTAATCGGCAAGTTAAAGTCATCATTCAAGGCAGAGCATTTGTGCTCAGCGAGTAAAGGCTTATAACTGAAGCATACTCCATTACATCACACAGTTTAGCATAGATTGGAAGATTTGGCGGCTCAATCATAGCTATTTTAGTTTTAAATTTTGTCACAATATAGAAAATTATGATAGCTTAGCGTGGGCGTTGGATTCGTGTCATTCTGAGCTCTAAGTCAAAAGTTACATGCTATTTATTGCGGAAATGTCAAGTTGATCAGCAAGTTAAAATGATCATTCCCAAAATGATCATTTGTGCTCAATGAGTAAATGCTTATAAATGAAGCATAGTATATGGCATCACGAAGTTTGGGATAGATTGGATTACTTGGAGGCTTTGTCATGTCTATTTTAGTCTTAAATTTTGTCACAATATAGAAAATTGAACTAGCTCAATGTGGGGGTTGGATTCATGTCATTCTGATCTCTAAATAAAAAGTTACAAACGATTTAGTGCAGACATGTCTTGTTGATCGGCAAGTTCAAATGATCATTCTAAACTGAGCATTGGTGCTCAGCGAGTAAAGGCTTATAAATGACTAATTCTGATTGCATCATGCAGTTTGGGATATATTGTCTTACTTGGAGGCTTTGTTGTATCTATTTCTATCCGTAATTTTGTCACAATATAGAAAATTGAGCTTGTTTAACGTGGGCGTTGGATTCGTCTCATTCCAAGCTCTAAATAAAAAGTTACAGATGATTTAGTGCAGACATGTCATGTTGATCGGCGAGTTAAACTGATCATTCAATACTGAGCATTGGGGCTCAGAAAGTAAAGGATTATAAATGAAGCATATTGCATTGCATCAAATAGTTTGGCATTGATTGGAAGATTTGGAGGCTCTGTCATAGCTATCTCAGCCTTAAATTTTATCATAATATAAAAAATTGAACAAGCTTAGCGTGGACGTAGGATTTATGTCATTATGAGCTCTAAATCAAAAGTTACATGCGATTTATTGCGGACATCTCAAGTTGATCAACCAGTTAAAATCATCATTCCATAATTGATCATTGGTGCTCAATCAGTAAATGCTTTGAAATGAAGCATAGTACATGGTATCACGACTTAGGGATAGATTGGATTACTTGGAGGCATTGTCGTATCTATTTCATTCTTAAATTTTGTCACAATATAGAAACTTGAACTACCTTAACGTGGGTGTTGGATTCGTGTTATTCTATGCTCTAAATCAAAAGTTACGGACGATTTGGTGCATACATCAAATGTTAAACGGCAAGTTAAAATGATTATTTTAGATTGAGCATTTGCGCTCATCGAGTAAAGGCTTATAAATGAAGCATTCTGAATTGCATCACGCAATTTGGGATACATTGTATTATTTGGAGGCTTTGTCGTATCTACTACAGTCTTTAATTTTGTCACAATATAGAAAATGAGATAGCATAACGTGGACGTTGGATTCGTGTCGTTCTGAGGTCTAAAAAATGTTACGAATTATTTTGGCCAGACATGTCATATTGATCCGCAATTTAAAATGATCATTCTAGATTGAACATTTGTGCTCAGCGAGAAAATGCTTATAAATGAAGCATTCTGAATTTCATAATGTAGTTTGGAATATAATGTATTACTTCGAGGATTTTTTGTATCTACTTCAGTCCTTAATTTTGTCATAATATAGAAAATTGAGCTAGCTGAACGTGGGCGTTGGATTCGTCTCATTTTGAGCTCTAAATAAAAAGTTACGTACGATTTAGAGCAGACATGTCATGTTGATCGGCGAGTTAAAATGATCATTCTACTTGGAGGACATGTCAAGTTGATCGACCAGTTAAAATGATCATTCCAAAAATGATCATTGGTGTTCAGTGAGTAAATGCTTATAAATGAAACATTGTACATGGCATCACGAAAATTCGGATAGATTGGATTACTTAAAGGTTTTGCCATATCTATTTCAGGTCTTAAATTTTGTCACATTATAGAAAATTGAACTAGTTTAACGTGGGCGTTGGAATCGTATCATTATGAGCTCTAAAAAAATTAGGGACGATTTAGTGGATACAGGTCATGTTGATCGGAAAGTTAAAATGATTATTCTAAACTGAGCATTGGTGCTCAGCGAGTAAAAGCTTATAAATGAAGCATTCTGAATTGTACCACGAGATTTGGGATATATTGGATTACTAGGTGGCTTTATCGTATCTATTTTAGTCTTTAATTTTGTCACAATATAAAATATTGAGCTAGCTTAACGTGGGTATTGGATTCGTGTCGTTCGGAGCTCTAAATCAAAAGTTATAGATGATTTAGTGCTGACATGTCAAGTTTATGTGCAAGTTAAAATTATCATTCTAGACTTATCATTAGTGCTCATTGAGTAAATTCTTATAAATGAAGCATAATGCATGGCATCACACAGTTTGGGATATATTGGATTACTTGGAGGTTTTTTTGTATAAACTTCAGTCTTTAAGGTTGTCACAATATAGAAAATTCAGCTAGATTAGCGTGGGTGTTGGATTTGTGTCATTTTGAGCTCTAAATCAAAAGTTAAAAGCGATTTAGTGCGGACATGTCAAGTTTATCATCCAGTTAAAATGATCATTTCAAAAATGATCATTGGTGCTGAGTGAGTAAATGCTAATAAATGAAGCATAGTACATGGCATCACAAAGTTTGGGATAGATTGGATTACTTGGAATCTTTGTCGTATCTATTTTAGTCTTAAATTTTGTCAAAATATATGAAAGTAAGCTAGCGTAGAGTTGGCGTTGCATTCGTGCCATTCTAATCTCTAAATCAAAAATTATAGTCAATTTACTATGGACATGACAAGTTGATCGACCAGTTAAAATGATCATTCCAAAAATCATCAATGGTGCTCAGTGAGTAAATGCTTATAAATGAAGCATATTACATGGCATCACGAAGTTTGGGATAGATTGGATTAGTTAGAGGTTTTGTCGTATCTATTTCAATCTTAAATTTTGTCACAATATAGAGAATATAGCTTGGTTAATGTGGGCGTTGGATTCTGGTCATTCTGAGCTCTAAAAAAAGTTAAAGAAGATTTAGTGCAGACATGTCATATTGATCGGAAAGATAAAATGATCATTCTAGAATGAGCATTGGTGCTTAGCAAGTAAAGGCTTATAAATGAAGCATTCTGAATTGCATCAGGAAATTTGGGATATATTGGATTACTTGGTGCCTATGTTGTTTCTATTTTAGTCTTAAATTTTGTCACAATATAAAAAATTTGGCTCGTTTAACGTAGGCGTTAGATTCGTGTCGTTCTGAGCTATAAATCAAAAGTTATGGATGATTCAGTGCTGACATGTCAAGTTTATAAGCAAGTTAAAATTATCATTCTAGACTGAGCATTGGTGCTCATTGAGTAAATCCTTATAAATAAAGCATAATGCATGACATCATGCATTTTTGGATATATTGGATTACGTCGAGGGTTTTTGGTATCTACTTCAGACTTTAAGTTTGTCACAATACAAAAAATTGAGCTAGCTTATCATGGGCGTTGGATTCGTGTGATTCTGAGCTTCAAATCAAAAGTTACAGGCGATTTATGTCAAGTTTATTTGCTAATTAAAATGATCATTCCAAAAATGATCATTAGCGCTGAGTGAGTAAATCCTTATAAATGAAGCATTGTACATGGCATCACAAAGTTTGGGATAGATTAGATTACTTAAAGGATTTTTTGTATATATTTCAGTCTTAAATTTTTTCGAAATATAGAAAATTGAGCTAGCTTAGCGTGGGCATTGGATTTATGTCATTTTGAGCTCTAAATAAAAAGTTAGGTACGATTTAGTGTGGACCTGTAATGTTGATCGACGAGTTAAACTCATCACTCAAGATTGAGCAATGATGCTCAGTGAGTAAAGGCTTATAAATGAAGCATTCTGAATTGCATCACGCAATATGGGATATATTGTATTAGTTTGCCGCTTTGTCGTGTCTATTTAACTCTAAAATTCTGTCACAATATAGAAACTTGAGCTAGCTTAATGTAGGCATTAAATTCGTCTCATTCAGAGCTCTAACTCAAAACTTACATGCGGTTTAGTGCGCACATGTCAAGTTGATTGGCTAGTTAAAATGATCATTCCAAAAATAATAAATGCTTATAAATCAAGCATAATACATGGCATCATGAAGTTTGGGATAGATTGGATTACTTGGCGGCTTTGTCTTATCTATTTCGGTTTTAATTTTTTCACACTATAGAAAATTCAGCTAGCTTAATGTGGGCGTTGGATTCGTGTAATTCTGAGCTCTAAAAAAAATTTACGGATGATTTAGTTCAGATATGCCATGTTGATCGGAAAGTTAAAATGATCGTTTTAGACTGAGCATTGGTGATCAGCAAGTAAAGGCTTATAAATGAAGCATTCAGAATTGCATCACGTAATTTGGGATAGATTGAATTACTTTGTGGCTTTGTCGCATCTATTTTAGTCTTTAATTTTGTCACAATATAAAAAAATTGAACTTGCTTAATATGGGCGTTGGATTCGTGTCATTCTTAGCTCTAAATCAAAAGTTATAGATGATTTAGTGCTGACATGTCCAGTTGATGGGCAAGTTAAAATGACCATTCTAGACTGAGCATTGGTGCTCATTGAGTAAATGCTTATAAATAAAGCATAATGCATGGCATAACTTAGTTTGGATATATTGGATTACGTGGAGGCTTTCTCGTATCTACTTCAGTTTTTAAATTTATCACAACTTAGAAAATTGAGGTAGCTTAACATGGGCAGTGGATTCGTGTCATTCTAAGCTTTAAAAAAAGTTACGCACGATTTAGTGTAGACATGTGATGTTGATCAGCAAGTTAAAATGATCATTCTACACTGAGTATTTGTGCTCAGTGAGTAAAGACTTATAAATGATGCCATTCTGAATGGCATCACGCAGTTGGGATATATTGGAAGACTTGGAGGCTTGGTCGTAGCTATTTTAGTGATGAATTTTTTCATAACATAGAACATTGAGCTAGGTTAACGTGGGCGTTGGATTCGTGTTATTCTGAGCTCTAAATCAAAAGTTACGGGCGATTTAGTACTGACATGTCAAGTTGATGGACAAGTTAAAATGATCATTCAAAATGATCATTATTTTTCGATGAGTAAATACTTATAAATGAGTCATAATGCATGGCATCACGCAGTTTGGCATATATTGGATGACTTGGTGGATTTGTCATATCTATTTTAGTCTTTAATTTTGTCACAATATAAGAAATTGAGCTAGGTTAACGTGGGCTTTGGATTTGTGTCGTTCGGAGCTCTAAATCAAAAGTTATGGATGATTTAGTATTAACATGTCAAGTTGATGGGCAAGTAAAATGATCATTCTAGACTTAGTATTCGTGCCCATAGAGTAAATGCTTATAATTGAAGCATATTGCATGACATCACGCAGTTTGGGATATATATTATTACTTGTAGGCTTTTTTTTATCACTTCAGTCTCTAATTTTTTCAAAATATAGAAAATTGAGCTATCTTAACGTGGGCGTTGGATTCGTCTCATCTAAGCTCTAAATAAAAAGTTATGTATGATTTAGTGCAGACACATCATGTTGATCGGCGAGTTAAACTGATCATTTAAGAGTGAGCATTGGCGCTCAACGAGCAAAGGCTAATAAATGAAGCATACCGTATTGCATCACGCAGTCTGGGATAGATAGATAGATTTAAAGGCTTTGTCCTAGCTGTTTCAGTTTTAAATTTGTCACAATATAGAAAATTGAGCTAGCTTAGCGTGGGCGTTTGATTCATGTCATTAAGAGCTCTAAATCAAAAGTTACAGACGATTTAGTGCGTACATATCAAATTGATCGGCCAGTTAAAATGATCATTCCAAAAGTGATCATTGGTGCTTAGTGAGTAAATGCATATAAATGAAGCATTATATATGGCATCACGAAGTTTGGTATAGTTTGGATTACTTGGAGGCTTTGTCGTATATTTTTCATCCTTCAATTTTATCACAATATAGAAAATTGAGTTAGCTTAAAGTGGGTGTTCAATTCGTGTCATTCTAAGCTCTAAATCAAAAGTGATGGGCAATTTAGTGCTGACATGTCAAGTTAATGGGCAAGTGAAAATGATCATTCTATACTGACCATTGGTGCTGATTGAGTAAATGCTTATAAATTAAGTATAATGCAGGACATCACGCAGTCTGGGATATACTAGAAGACTTGGAGGCTTTGTCGTATCTACTTTAGTCTTTAATTTTGTCAAAATATAAGAAATTGAGCTAGCTTACCGTGGTCATTACATTCGTGTCATTCGGAGTTGCAAAAAAACGTTAAGGACGACTAACTACAGACATGTCATGCTGAACGGAAAGTTAAAATGATCATTCTAGACTTCCCATTGGTGCTCAGCGAGTAAATGCTTATTGATGAAGCATAATGCATAGCATCACGTAGTTTGGGATATATTGGATTACTTGGAGGCTGTGTTGTATCTACTTCAATCTTTAATTTTGTCATAATATAGGAAATTGAGCTAGCATAACGTGGGCATTGGATTCATGTCATTCTAAACTCTTAAAAATGGTTACGGACGAATTATTACATACATGTCATGGTGATTGGCAAGTTAAAATGATCATTCTAGACAGAGCATTGGTGCGCAGCGAGTAAAGGCTTATAAATGAAGCATTTTGAATTGCATCATGTAGTTTGGGATATATTGTATTACTCGGAGGCTTTGTTGTATCTTCTTCAATCTTTAATTTTGTCACAATATAGAAAATAGAGCTAGCTTAAAATGGGCGTTCGATTCGTTTTATTCGGAGCTCTAAAAAAAGTTATGGACGATTTAGTGCAGACATGTCATGTTGATCGACGAGTTAAACTGATTATTCAAGACTGAGCATTGGTGCTTTACGAGTAAAGGCTTATAAATGAAGCATATTGCATTGCATCAATCAGTTTGGGATAGATTCGAAGATTTAGAGGTTCTGTTGTAGCTATTTCAGTTTTAAATTTTGTCAAAATATAGAAAATTGACCTAGGTTAACGTGAGCATTGGATTTGTGTCATTCTAGGCTCCAAATAAAAAGTTATGGACAATTTAGTACAGACATGTCATGTTGATCAGCAAGTTAAAATGATCATTTTATACCAAGCATTGGTGCTCAATGAGTAAAGGCTTATAAATTAAGCATACTGCATGGCATCACAGAGTTTGGGATAGATTAAAAGAATTGGAAGCATTGTCGCAACTATTTCAGTGATAAATTCTGTCAAGACATAGAAATTTTGTCAATGATCATTATTCCTAGATTGGATCATTGGTGCTCAGTGAGTAAATGCTTGTAAATGAAGCATAGTGCATGGCATCACAAAGTTTGGGATAGATTGGATTACTTAGAGGCCTTGTAGTATCTATTTCGGTCCTAAATTTTGTCACAATATAGAAAATTGAGCTAGATTAATGTTGGCGTTTGATTCGTGTCATTAAGAGCTCTAAATCAAAAGTTATGGACGATTTAGTGTTGACATGTCAAGTTGATGGGCAAATTAAAATGATCATTCTAGATTGAGCATTGGTGCTCATTGAGTAAATGCTTATAAATGAAACATAACGCATGGGATCACATAGTTTGGGATAAATTGGATTATTTGGAGTCTTTGTCGTATCTATTCTTGTTTTAAATTTTGTCACAATATAGAAAATTGAGCTAGTTTAATATGAGCATCAGATTCGTGTCATTCTGAGCTATAAATAAAAAGTTATGGATGATTTAGTGCTGACATGTCAAGTTGATGTACAAGTTAAAATGATTGGTCTAGACTAAGCAATGGTTCTCATTGAGTAAATTCTTATAAATGAAGCATAAATTCATGACATCACGCATTTTAGGATATATTGGATTACTTTAAGGGTTTGTTATATCTAATTTAGTCTTTAATTTTTTTCAAAATATAGAAAATTGTGCAAGCTTAACGTGGGCGTTAGATTCATGTCATTCTAAGATCTAAATCAAAAAGTTACGAACGATTTAGTGCAGTCATGTCAAGTTTATCGGCCTGTTAAAATCATTATTCCTAAATGATCAGTGCTGCTCAATGAGTAAATGCTTATAAGTGAAGCATAGTACATGGCATCACGAATATTGGGATAGATTGGATTACTTGGAGGCTTTGTCGTATCTATTTCAGTCTCTAATTTTGTCACAATATAGAAAATTGAGCTAGATTAATGTGGGCTATGGATTTGAATCATTCTGAGCTCTAAATCAAAAGTAATGTACGATTTAGTGTTGACATGTCAAGTTGATGGACAAGTTAAAATCATCATTCTAGACTGAGCATTGATGCTCATTGAGTAAATACTTATAAATGTAACACAAAGCATGGCATCACGCAGTTTGGGATTTATTAGATTACTTGGAGGCATTTTCGTATATATCTCAGTCTTTCATTTTTCACAATATAGAAAATTGAGCTAGCTTAACATACGCATTGAATTCGTGTCATTCCGAACTCTAAAAAATAAATTACGGACGATTTAGTGTTGACATATCATTTTGATCGGCAAGTTAAAATGATCATTCTGGACGGATCATTGGTGCTCAACGAGTAAAGGCTTATGAATGAAGGATACTGAATTGCATCACACAGTTTGGGATAGATTTGAAGACTTAGAGGCTCTATCATAGCTATTGTACCTTAAAGTTTGTCAAATTATAGAAAATTGAGCTGGATTAACGTGGGCGTCGTATTCATGACATTTTGATCTCTAAATCAAAAGTTATAGGCGATTTAGTGCGGACATATCAAGCTGCTCGGCCAGCTAAAATGATCATTTCAAAATGATTATTGGTGCTCAGTGTGTAAATGCTTATAAATGAAGCATAGTGCATGGCATCACAAAGTTTGGGATAGATTGGATTACTTAGAGGCCTTGTTGTATCTATTTCGGTCCTAAATGTTGTCACAATATAGAAAATTGAGCTAGATTAATGTGGGCGTTCGATTCATGTCATTCAGAGCTCTAAATCAAAAGTTATAGACGATTTAGTGTTGACATGTCAAGTTAATGGGCAAGTTAAAGTGATCATTCTAGACTTAACGTTGGTGCTCACCGAGTAAATGCTTATAAACGAAGCATAATACATGGCATCACACAGTTTGGGATAAATTGGATTAATTGGAAGCCTTGTTGTATCTATTCCAATCTTAAATTTTGTCACAATATAGAAAATTGAGCTTGATTAATATGATCGTCGGATTTGTGTAATTCTTAGCTATAAATCAAAAGTTATGGATGATTTAGAGCTGAAATTTCAAATTTATGGGCAAGTTAAAATGATCATTTTAGACTGAGCATTGGTGCTCATTGAGTAAATGCTTTTAACTGAAACATAAAGTCATGACATCACGCATTTTGGGATATATTGGATTACTTGGAGGGTTTGTTGTATCTACTTCAATCTTTAATTTTGTTACAATATAGAAAATTGAACTAGCTTAAATTGGGCGTTGGATTCGTGTCATTCCAAGCTCTAAAAAAAGTTATGGATGGTGAAGTGCAGACATGTAATGTTGATCGGCGAGTTAAAATGATCATTATAGTCTTAGCATTGGTGCTCAACGAGTAAAGGGTTATGAATGAAGGATACTGAATTGCATCACGCAATTTGGGATAGATTGGAAGACTTAGCAGCTCTGTCGTAGCTATTTCAGTCTTAAATTTTGTCACAGTATAGAAAATTTAGCTAGCTTAACGTGGGCATTGGTTTCATGTCATTTTGAGCTCTAAATCAAAAGTTACACGCAATTTAGTGCGGGCATATCAAGTTGATCGGCTAGGTAAAATGATCATTTCAAAATGATGAATGGTGCTCAATGAGTAAATGCTTATAAATGAAGCATAGTACATGGCATCACAATGTTTGGGATATATTTGATTACTTAGACGCCTTATCGTATATATTTTGGTACTAAATTTTATCACAATTTAGAAAATTGAGTTATCTTAATGTGGGCGTTCGATTCGTTTCATTCTGAGCTCTAAATCAAAAGTTATGGAGGATTTAGTGTTGACATGTCAAGTTGATGGGCAAGTTAAAATGATCATTCTAGACTGAGCATTGGTGGTCATTGAGTAAATGCTTTTAAATGACGCATAATTTCATGACACCACGCTGTTTGGGATATATTGGATTACTTGGAGGGTTTGTTGTATCTACTTCAGTCTTTAGTTTTGTCAAAATATAGCAAACTGAGCTAGCTAAACGTGGGCATTGGATTCATGTCATTGTAAGCTATAAATCAAAAAGTTTCAGACGATTTAATGTGGACATGTCAAGTTGATCAGCATGTTAAAGTGATCATTCCAAATAATCATTGGTGCTCTATTAGTAAATGCTTATAAATGAAGCATAGTACATGACATCACGAATATTGGGATAGATCGGATTACTTGGAGGCTTAATCTAATCAATTTCAATTTTAAATTAGTCACAATATAGAAAATTGAGCTAGTTTATTGTTGGTGTTTGATTTGTGTCATTCTGAGCTCTAAATCAAAAGTTGTAGATGATTTAGTGCTGACATGTCAAATTCATGGTCAAGTTAAAAGGATCATTCTAGCCTGAGCACTAGTGCACATTGAGTAAATTCTTATAAATGAAGCACAATGCATGGCATTATGCACTTTGGGATATATTGGATTACTTGGAGGCTTTTTCGTATATACTTCAGTCTTTAATTTTGTCGCAATATAGAAAAAGAACTAGCTTAACGTGAGCGTTGGATTCGTGTCATTCCGAGCTCAAAAAAAAAGTTATGGACGATTAAGTGCTGATATGTCATGTTGATTGGCGAGTTAAAATGATCATTCCATACTTAGCATTGGTGCTCAGCGAATAAAGGCTTATAAATGAAGCATAATGCATGGCATCACACAGTTTGGGATAGATTGGAAGACTTGGAGGCTTTGTCGTAGCTATTTCGGTCTAAAATTTAATGACATTTTAGAAAATTGAGCTAGTTTAACGTGGGCATTGTATTCATGACATTTTGAGCTCTAAATCAGGAGTTACATGCGATTTAGTGCGGACATATCAAGTTGGTCGAACAGCTAAAATGATCATTGGTGCTCAGTGAGTAAATGCTTATAAATGAAGCATAGTGCATGTCATCACAAAGTTTGGGATAGATTGGATTACTTAGAGGCTTTGTAGTATCTATTTCAGTCCTAAATTTTGTCACAATATAGAAAATTGAGCTAGATTAATGTGGGCGTTTGATTCGTGTCATTCAGAGCTCTAAATCAAAAGTTTTGGACGATTTAGTGTTGACATGTCAAGTTGATGGGCAAGTTAAAATGATCATTCTAGGCTGAGCATTGGTGCTCATTGAGTAAATGCTTATAAATGAAGCATAACGCATGGGATCACATAGTTTGAGATAAATAGGATTATTTGGAGTCTTTGTCGTATCTATTCTTGTTTTAAATTTTGTCACAATATAGAAAATTGAGCTAGTTTAATATGAGCATCAGATTCGTGTCATTCTGAGCTATAAATAAAAAGTTATGGATGATTTAGTACTGACATGTCAAGTTGATGGACAAGTTAAAATGATCGGTCTAGACTGAGCAATGGTTCTCGTTGAGTAAATTCTTATAAATGAAGCATAAATTCATGACATCACGTAGTTTAGGATATATTGGATTACTTTAAGGGTTTGTTGTATCTAATTTAGTCTTTAATTTTTTTCAAAATATAGAAAACTGTGCAAGCTTAACGTGGGTGTTGGATTCATTTCCTTCTAAGCTCTAAATCAAAAAATTACGAACGATTTAGTGCGATCATGTCAATTTTATCGGCCTGTTAAAATCATTATTCCTAAATGATCAGTGCTGCTCAATGAGTAAATGCTTATAAGTGAAGCATAGTACATGGCATCATGAATATTGGGATAGAGTGGATTACTTGGAGGCTTTGTCGTATCTATTTCAGTCTCTAATTTTGTCACAATATAGAAAATTGAGCTAGATTAATGTGGGCGATGGATTCGTATCATTCTGAGCTCTAAATCAAAAGTAATGTACGATTTAGTGTTGACATGTCAAGTTGATGGACAAGTTAAAATAATCATTCTAGACTGAGCATTGATGCTCATTGAGTTAATACTTATAAATGTAACAAAATGCATGGCATCACGCAGTTTGGGATATATTGGATTACTTGGAGGCGTTTTCGTATATATCTTAGTCTTTCATTTTGCACAATATAGAAAATTGAGCTAGCTTAACATGCGCATTGAATTCGTGTCATTCCAAACACTAAAAAATAAATTACGGACGATTTAGTGTAGACATGTCATGTTGATCGGCAAGTTAAAATGATCATCCTGGATGGATCATTAGTGCTCAACGAGTAAAGGCTTATGAATGAAGGATATTGAATTGCATCACGCAGTTTGGGATAGATTTGAAGACTTAGAGGCTCTATCATAGCTATTGTAGTCTTAAATTTTTTCAAATTATAGAAAATTGAGCTGGATTAACGTGGGCGTCGTATTCATGACATTTTGATCTCTAAATCAAAAGTTATAGGCAATTTAGTGCGGAGATATCAAGTTGCTCGGCCAGCTAAAATGATCGTTTCAAAATGATTATTGGTGCTCAGTGTGTAAATGCTCATTAATGAAGCATAGTGCATGGCATCACAAAGTTTTGGATAGATTGGATTACTTAGAAGCCTTGAGTATCTATTTCGGTCCTAAATGTTGTCACAATATTGAAAATTGAGATAGCTTAATGTGGGCGTTCGATTCGTGTCATTCAGAGCTCTAAATCAAAAGTAATAGACGATTTAGTGTTGAAATGTCAAGTTAATGGGCAAGTTAAAATGATCATTCTAGACTTAGGGTTGGTGCTCATCGAGTAAATGCTTATAAACGAAGCATAATACATGGCATCACACAGTTTGGGATAAATTGGATTAATTGGAGGCCTTGTTGTATCTATTCCAATCTTTAATTTTGTCATAATATAGAAAATTGAGCTAGATTAATATGATCGTCGGATTTGTGTCATTCTTAGCTATCAATCAAAAGTTATGGATGATTTAGAGCTGAAATTTCAAATTGATGGGCAAGTTAAAATGATGATTTTAGACTGAGCATTGGTGCTCATTGAGTAAATGCTTTTAAATGAAACATAAATTCATGACATCACGGATTTTGGGATATATTGGATTACTTGGAGGGTTTGTTGTATCTACTTCAATCTTTAATTTTGTTACAATATAGAAAATTGAACTAGCTTAACTTGGGCATTGGATTCGTGTCATTCCAAGCTCTAAAAAAGTTATGGATGGTGAAGTGCAGACATGTAATGTTGATCGGCGAGTTAAAATGATCATTATAGTCTTAGCATTGGTGCTCAACGAGTAAAGGCTTATGAATGAAGGATACTGAATTGCATCACGCAATTTGGGATAGATTGGAAGACTTAGCAGCTCTGTCGTAGCTATTTCAGTCTTAAATTTTTTCACAGTATAGAAAATTTAGCTAGCTTAACGTGGGCATTGGTTTCATGTCATTTTGAGCTCTAAATCAAAAGTTACACGCAATTTAGTGCGGGCATATCAAGTTGATCGGCTAGATAAAATGATCGTTTCAAAATGACGAATGGTGCTCAATGAGTAAGTGCTTATAAATGTTTGGGATATATTTGATTACTTAGAGGCCTTATCGTATCTATTTCGGTACTAAATTTTTTCACAATTTAGAAAATTGAGTTATCTTAATGTGGGCGCTCGATTCGTTTCATTCTGAGCTCTAAATCAAAAGTTATGGACGATTTAGTGTTGACATGTCAAGTTGATGGGCAAGTGAAAATGATCATTCTAGACTGAGCATTGGTGCTCATTGAGTAAATGCTTTTAAATGACGCGTAATTTCATGACACCACGCTGTTTGGGATATATTGGCTTAGTTGGAGGGTTTGTTGTATCTACTTCAGTCTTTAGTTTTGTCAAAATATAGCAAATTGAGCTAGCTAAACGTGGGCATTGGATTCATGTCATTGTAAGCTATAAATCAAAAAGTTTCAGACGATTTAATGTGGACATGTCAAGTTGATCAGCATGGAAAAGTGATCATTCCAAATAATCATTGGTGCTCTGTGAGTAAATGCTTATAAATGAAGCATAGTACATGGCATCACGAATATTGGAATAGATCGGATTACTTGGAGGCTTAATCGAATCAATTTTGATTTTACATTTGTCACAATATAGAAAATTGAGCTAGTTTATTGTGGGTGTTTGATTTGTGTCATTCTGAGCTCTAAATCAAAAGTTGTGGATGATTTAGTGCTGACATGTCAAGTTGATGGTCAAGTTAAAAGGATCATTCTATCTTGAGCACTAGTGCACATTGAGTAAATTCTTATAAATGAAGCACAATGCATGGCATTACGCACTTTGGGATATATTGAATTACTTGGAGTCTTTTTCGTATATACTTCAGTCTTTAATTTTGTCGCAATATAGAAAAAGAACTAGCTTAACGTGAGCGTTGGATTCGTGTCATTCCGAGCTCAAAAAAAAAGTTACGGACGATTAAGTGCTGATATGTAATGTTGATTGGCGAGTTAAAATGATCATTCCATACTGAGCATTGGTGCTCAGCGAATAAAGGCTTATAAATGAAGCATAATGCATGGCATCACGCAGTTTGGGATAGATTGGAAGACTTGGAAGCTTTGTCGTAGCTATTTCTGTCTAAAATTTTATGACATTTTAGAAAATTGAGCTAGTTTGACGTGGGCGTTGTATTCATGACATTTTGAGCTCTAAATCAGGAGTTACATGCGATTTAGTGTGGACATATCAAGATGGTCGGCCAACTAAAATGATCATTGGTGCTCAGTGAGTAAATGCTTATAAATGAAGCATAGTGCATGTCATCACAGAGTTTGGGATAGATTGGATTACTTAGAGGCTTTGTAGTATCTATTTCGGTCCTAAATTTTGTCACAATATAGAAAATGGAGCTAGATTAATGTGGGCCTTTGATTCGTGTCATTCAGAGCTCTAAATCAAAAGTTATGGACGATTTAGTGTTGACATGTCAAGTTGATGGGCAAGTTAAAATGATCATTCTAGACTGAGCATTGGTGCTCATTGAGTAAAGCTTATAAATGAAGCATAACGCATGGGATCACATAGTTTGGGATAAATTGGATTATTTGGAGTCTTTGTCGTATCTATTCTTATTTTAAATTTTGTCACAATATAAAAAATTGAGCTAGTTTAATATGAGCATCAGATTCGTGTCATTCTGAGCTATAAATAAAAAGTTATGGATGATTTAGTGCTGACATGTCAAGCTGATGGACAAGTTAAAATGATCGGTCTAGACTGAAAAATGGTTCTCATTGAGTAAATTCTTATAAATGAAGCATAAGTTCATGACATCACGCAGTTTAGGATATATTGGATTACTTTAAGGGTTTGTTGTATCTAATTTAGTCTTTAATTTTTTCAAAATATAGAAAACTGTGCAAGGTTAACGTGGGTGTTGGATTCATTTCATTCTAAGCTCTAAATCAAAAAATTATGAACGATTTAGTGCGGTCATGTCAATTTTATCGGCTTGTTAAAATCATTATTCCTAAATGATCAGTGCTGCTCAATGAGTAAATGCTTATAAGTGAAGCATAGTACATGGAATCATGAATATTAGGATAGATTGGATTACTTGGAGGCTTTGTCGTATCGATTTCAGTCTCTAATTTTGTCACAATATAGAAAATTGAGCTAGATTAATGTGGGTGATGGATTCGTATCATTCTAAGCTCTAAATCAAAAGTAACGTACGATTTAGTGTTGACATGTCAAGTTGATGGACAAGTTAAAATGATCATTCTAGACTGCGCATTGATGCTCATTGAGTTAATACTTATAAATGTAACAAAATGCATGGCATCATGCAGTTTGGGATATATTGGATTACTTGGAGGCATTTTCGTATATATCTCAGTCTTTCATTTTGCACAATATAGAAAATTGAGGTAGCTTAACATGCGCATTGAATTCGTGTCATTCCGAACTCTAAAAATAAATTACGGACGATTTAGTGTAGACATGTCATGTTGATCGGCAAGTTAAAATGATCATTCTGGACGGATCATTGGTGCTCAACGAGTAAAGGCTTATGAATGAAGGATATTGAATTGCATCACGCAATTTGGGATAGATTTGAAGACTTAGAGGCTCTCTCATAGCTATTGTAGTCTTAAATTTTTTCAAATTATAGAAAATTGAGCTGGATTAACGTGGGCGTCGTATTCATAACATTTTTATCTTTAAATCAAAAGTTATAGGCGATTTAGTGCGGACATATAAAGTTGCTCGGCCAGCTAAAATGATCATTTCAAAATGATTATTGGTGCTCAGTGTGTAAATTATTTGGAGGATTTGTCGTATCTATTTCAGTCTTTAATTTTGTCACAATATAGAAAATTGAGCTAATTTAACGTGGGAGTTGGATTCGTGTCATTCTAAGCATTAAATCAAAAAGTATGGATGATTAAGTACATATGTCATGTTGATTAGCAAGTTCCAATCATCATTCTAGACTGAGCATTGATGCTCAGCCAGTAAAGGCTTATAAATCAAGCATCCTGCATGGCTTCATGCATATTGGGATAGATTGGATTAGTTGGAGCTTTCTCGTATCTATTTCAGTATTAAATTTTGTCACTATATAGAAAATTGAACTAGCTTAATGTGGGCATTAGATTCTAGACTAAGCATTGGTGCTCATTTAGTAAATGCTTGATCATATCTATTTCAATCTTAAATTTTGTCACAATATAGAAAATTTAGCTAGCTTTGTGTGGGCATAGTTTTCGTGTCATTCTGAGCTATAAATAAAAACTTATGGAAGATTTAGTTTTGACATGTCAAGTTGATGGGCAAGTTAAAATGATCATTCTAGGCTGAGCATTGGTGATCATTGAGTAAATGCTTATTAATGAGGAATAATGCATGGCATCACGCAGTTTGGGATAAATTGGATTACTTGGAGGCTTTGTCGTATCTATTTCAGTATCTAATTTTGTCACAATATCGAAAATTGAGCTAATTTAACGTGGGAGTTGGATTCGTGTCATTCTTAGCTTTAAATCAAAAGTTATGGACGATTAAGTACATATGTCATGTTGATCAGCAAGTTCCAATCATCATTCTATACTGAGCATTGATGCTGAGCGAGTAAAGGCTTATTAATGAAGCATACTGCATTGCATCAGGCATATTGGGATAGATTGGATTAGTTGGAGCTTTATCGTATCTGTTTGAGTCTTACATTTTGTCACTATATAGAAAATTGAACTAGTTTAACGTGGGCATTGGATTCTAGACTGAGCATTGGTGCTCATTTAGTAAATGCTTGATCATATCTATTTCAGTCTTAAATTTTGTCACAATATAGAAAATTTAGCTAGCTTAGTGTGGGAATAGGTTTCGTGTCATTCTGAGCTCTAAATAAAAAATTATGGACGATTTACTTTTGACATGTCAAGTTGATGGGCAAGTTAAAATGATCATTCTAGGCTGAGCATTGGTGATCATTGAGTAAATGCTTATTAATGAGGAATAATGCATGGCATCACGCAGTTTGGGATAAATTGGATTACTTGGAGGCTTTGTCGTATCTATTTCAGTATCTAATTTTGTCACAATATAGAAAATTGAGATAGCTTAATGTGGGCGTTGGATTTGTGTCATTCTGAGCTCTAAATCCATAGTTATGGACGATTTAGTTTTGACATGTTAAGTTGATGGAAAAGTTAAAATGATCATTCTAGATTGAGCATTGGTGCTCATTGAGTACATGCTTATAAATGAAGCATAATGCATGACATCACATAGTTTGGGATATATTGGATTACTTGGAGGCTTTGTTGTATCTACTTCAGTCTTTAATTTTGTTACAATATAAAAAAGTGAGGTAGCTTAATGTGATCGTTGGATTCATGTACTTCTGAGCTCTAAATCAAAAAGCTACGGACGATTTAGTGAGGACATGTCAAGTTAATCGGACGGTTAAAATGATCACTCCAAAATGATCATTGGTGCTGAATGAGTTAATGCTTATAAATGAAGCATAGTATATGACATCAAGAAATTTGGGATAGATTGGATTACTTGGAGGCCTTGTTGTATATATTTCAATATTACATTTTGTCACAATACAGAAAATTAAAGTAGCTTAATATTGTTGTTGGATTCGTGTTATTCTGAGATCTAAATAAAAAAGTTACAGGTGATTTAGTGCGTACATGTCATGTTGATCGGCCAGGTATAATAATCATTCCAAAATGATCATTGGTGCTCACTGAGTTAATCCTTATAAATGAAGCATAGTACATGGCATCACAAAGTTTGGGTTAGATTGGATTACTTAGAGGCCTTGTCGTATCTATTTTGGCTTAAATTTTGTCATAATATAGAAAATTGAGCTAGCTTAACGAGGGCGTTATATTCGTGTCATTATGAGCTTTAAATCAAAACTTAGGGACGATTAGGTAAAAATTTCATGCTGATCAGCAAGTTACAATCATCATTCTAGACTGAGCATTGGTGCTCAGTGAGTAAAGGCTTATAAACGAAGCATGCTGCATGGCGTCATGCATATTGGGATAGATTGGATTAGTTGGAGGATTTGTCATTTCTATGTCGATTTTAAATTTTGTCACAATATAGAAAATTGAACTAGCTTAATGTTGGCATTGGATTCGTGTCATTCAAAGCTCTAAATCAAAAGTTACGGACCATTTAGTAGAGACATGTCAAGTTGATCGGCAAGTTAAAATGATTATTCTAGACTGAGCATTGTGCTCTTTGAGTAAATGCTTATAAATAAAGCATAATGCATGGCATCATGCTGTTTAGGATATATTGGATTATTTGGAGTACTAAATTTTGTCAGAATATAGAAAATTTAGGCAACTTAATATGGGCATTGGATTAGTGTCATTCTGAACTCTAAATCAAAACTTATTGACGATTTAGTTTTGACATGTCAAGTTGATGGGCAAGTTAAAATGATTATTCTAGACTGAGCATTGGTGCTCATTGAGTAAATGCTTATAAATGAAGCATAATGCATGGCATGACACAGTTTGGGATAAATTGTATTGCTTGGAGGCTTTGTCGAATTTCAATATCTAATTTTGTCACAATATAGAAAATTGAGTTAGCTTAATGTGGGTGTTTGATTCATGTCAATCTGAGCTCTAAATCAAAAGTTATAGATGATTTAGTGCTGACATGTCAAGTTGATGGGCAAGTTAAAATGATCATTCTAGTCTGAGCATTGGTGCTAATTGAGTAAATGTTTATAAATGAAGCTTAATGCATGACATCACACAGTTTGGGATATATTGGATTACTTGTATGCTTTGTTGAATCTACTTCATTCTTTAATTTTGTTACAATATAAAAAAGTTAGGGAGCTTAACGTGGACATTGGGTTCATGTAATTCTGAGCTCGAAATCAAAAAGTTATAAACAATTTAGTGAGGACATGTCAAGTTGATCGGCCGGTTAAAATGAGCTTAATGAGTTAATGCCTATAAATGAAGCATAGAATATGGCATCACGAAATTTGGGATAGATTGGATTATTTGGAGGCTTTGTTGTATACATTTCAATATTAAATTTTGTCACAATATAGAAAATTAAGCTAGTTTAATATGGGTGTTCGATTTGTGTGATTCTGAGCTCTAAATCAAAAAGTTACAGGTGAATTAGTGTGGAAATGTTAAGTTGATCGGCCAGGTATAATAATCATTACAAAATGATCATTGGTGCTCAGTGAGTAAATCCTTATAAATGAAGCATAGTACATAGCATCACAAAGTTTGGGATAGATTGGATTACTTAGAGGCCTTGTAGTATCTATTGCGATCTAAATTTTGTCACAATATAGAAAATTGAGCTAGCTTAACGAGGGCATTGGATTCGTGTCATTTTGAGCTTTAAATCAAAAGTTATGGAAGATTAAGTACAAATGTCATGCTGATCAGCAAGTTACAATCATAATTCTAGACTAAGCATCGGTGCTCAGCGAGTAAAGGATTATAAACGAAGCCTTAGAAAACTGAGCTAGCTTAACGTGGATGTTGGATTCGTGTCATTTTGAGCTATAAATAACAAAGTTACAGTTGATTTAGTGCAGATATGTCAATTTGATTTGCTAGTTAAAATGATCATTCAAAAATAATCATTGGTTCTTACTGATTAAATGCTTATAAATGCAGCATAGTACATGGTGGCACAAAGTTTTGGATAGATTGGATGATTTGGAAGCTTTAGGTATCTGTTTCAGTTTTAAATTTTGTCAAAATATATAAAATTGAGATAGCTTAACGTGGGTGTTTTATTCTTGTCATTCTAAGCTATAAGTCAACTGTTATAGGCGATTTATTGCTGACATGTCAAGTTGATCGGTCATGTACAATGATCATTCCAAAATGATCATTTTGCTCAGTGAGTAAATGCTTATAAATGAAGCATAGTACATAGCATCATAAATTTTGGGATAGATTGTATTTTTGGAGGTTTTGTCGTATCTATTTCAGCCTCAAATTTTTTCATAATATAGAAAATTGAGATAGCTTAATGTGGGCACTGGATTCGTGTCATTGTGAGATCTAAATTAAAAATTACATTCGATTTAGTGCAGACTTGTCAAGTTTATTGGCCAGGTAAAATGATCATTCCATAATGTCATTTGTGCTCAGTGAGTAATTGCTTATAAATGTTGCATAGTACATGGCATCACAAATTTTGGGATTGATTGGATTACTTGGAGGCATTGTCGTATATATTTAAACCTTAAATATTTTCACAATATAGAAAATTGAAATAGCTTAATGTGGGGATTGGTTTCGTGTCATTCTCAGATCTAAATCAAAAGTTATATATGATTTAGTTCTGACGTGTCAAGTTGCTTGGCAAGTTAAAATGATCATTCTAAATTGAGCATTGGTGCTCATTAAATAAATGCTTATAAATGAAGAATAATGTATGGCATCACGCAGTTTGGGATATATTGCATTACTTGGAGGCTTTTTGTATCTATTTCAGTCTTAAATTTATCACAATATAGAAAATTGCGCTAGCTTAATGTGGTTGTTGGTTTCGCGTCATTCCGAGCTCTAAATCAAAAGTTATTGATGATTTAGTGCTTACACGTTAAGTTGATGGGCAACTTCAAATTATAATTCTAGACTGTGCATTGGTGATTATTGAGTAAATGCTTATAAATGAAGCATAATACATGACATCATGCAGTTGAGGATATCTTGGATTACTTGGAGACTTTATTGTATTCAGTCTTTAATTTTGTCACAATATAGAAAACTGATGTAGCCTAACGTTGACGATGGAGTCACGTCATTCTGAGCTATAAATGAAAAAGTTATAGATGATTTTGTGTGGACATGTCAAATTGATGGGCCAATTTAAATGATCATTTTGGAATGATTAAATGCTTATTAATAAAGCATAGTACACGGTAGCACGAAGTTTGGGATAGATTGGATTACTCGGAGCTCTAAATAAAAAGTTACAGGTGATTTTGTGCGGAGATGTCAAGTAGATCGGCCAGGTAAAATGATCATTCCAAAATGATTATTGGTGCTCAATGAGTAAACGCTTAAAAATGAAGCATAGTACATGGCATCACAAAGTTTGGGATTGATTAGATTAGTTGAAGGCATTGTCGTATCTATTTTAGTCTTAAATTTTGCCACAATATAGAAATTTAGATAGCTTAATGTGGGCGTTGGATACGTGTCATTCGGAGCTCTAAATCAAAAGTTATAGAAGATTTAGTGCTGATGTGTCAAGTTGCTTGGAAACTTAAAATGATCATTCTAGCTTGAGCATTGGTGCTCATTGAGTAAATGCTTATAAATGAAGCATAATGCATGACATCATGCAGTTTGTGAAATATTGAATTACATGTAGGCTTTGTTGTATCTACTTCAGTCTATAATTTTGTAACAATATAGAAAACTGAGCTAGCTTAACATGGATGTTGGATTCGTGTCATTTTGACTTATAAATTAAAAAAGTTATGGACGATATACTGCGACAATGTCAAGTTGATCAGCTAGTTAAAATGATCATTCCAAAATGATCGTTGGTGCTCAATGATAAAATGCTTATAAATGAAGAACGGTAAATGGTGGCACCAAGTTTGGGATATATTGGATTACTTGGAGGATTTGCCGTATCTATTTAAATCTTAAATTTTGCAACAATATATAAAATTGAGCTAGTTTAACATGGGCATTGGATTCATGTCATTCTGAGCCCTAAATTAAAAGTTACAGGCGATTTAGTGCGGACATGTCAAGTTGAGCGTCCAGGTAAAAAGATCATTCCAAAATGATCATTGGTGCTCAATGAGTAAATGCTTATAAATGAAGCGTACATGGAATCACAAATTTTGGGATTGATTGGATTACGTAGAGGCATTATCGTATCTATTTCAGTCTTAAATTTTGTCACAATATAGAATTTTAGATAGCTTAATGTGGGCGTTGGATTTGTATCATTTTGAGCTCTAAATCAAAAGTTATAGACGATTTAGTGCTGATGTGTCAAGTTGCTTGGAATCTTAAAATGCTCATTCTAGACTGAGCATTGGTGCTCATTAATTAAATGACTATGAATGAAGCAAAATGCACGGCATCACGCAGTTTGGGATATATTGGATAACTTGGAGGCTTTGTTGTATCTACTCCAGTCTTTAATTTTGTCACAATATAGACTGAGCTAGCTTAACGTGGATGTTGAATTTGTGTCATTTTGAGCTATAAATTAAAAAAGTTACAGATGATTTAGTGCGGCAATGTCGAGTTGATCGGCTTGTTTGAATGATCATTCCAAAATGATAACTGGTGCTAAGTTATTAAATGCTTATAAATGAAGTATAGTACATGGCAGCACAAAGTTTGGGATAGATTAGATTACTTGGAGGCTTTTTAGTATCTATTTCAATCCTAAATATTATAACAATATAGAAAATTAAGCAAGATTAACGTGTGCATTGGATTCGGGTCATTCGGAGCTCTAAATTAAAATTTACAAGCGATTTAGTGCGGACATGTCAAGTTGATCGGCTAGGTAACATGATCATTCCAAAATGATCATTGGTGCTCAGTGAATAAATGCTTATAAATGAAGCATAGTACATGGCGTCACAAAGATTGGGACTGATTGGATTACTTGGAGGCATTGTCGTATCTATTTCTGTCTCAAATTTTGTCACACTATAGAAAATTGAGATAGCTTAATGGGGGCGGTTAATTTGTGTCATTATTAGCTCGAAATCAAAAGTTATAGACGATTTAGTGCTGATGTCTCAAGTTGATGGGCAAGTTAAAATGGTCATTCTAGACTGAGCATTTGTGCTCATTGACCTGCTTATAAATAAATCATAATGCATGGCATCACACAGTTTGGGATGTATTGGATTACTTGTAGGCTTTGTCAAATCTATTTCAAAATTACATTTTGTCACATTATAGAAAATTGAGCTAGCTTTATGTTGGATTTGTGTCATTTTGAAAAAAGTTACGGATGAATTACTGCGGCAATGTCAAGTTGATTGGCTAGTTAAAATGATCATTACAAAATGATCATTCCAAAATGATCATTGGTGCTCAATGATAAAATGCTTATGAATGAAGCACGGTATTTGGTGGCACCAAGTTTGGGATATATTGGATTACTTTGAGACATTTTCATATCTATTTCAGTCTTAAATTTTCTAACAATATAGAAAATTGAGCTAGTTTAACGTGGGCGTTGGATTCGTGTCATTCTGAGCTCTAAATCAAAAGTAATAGACGATTTAGTGTTGCGTGTCAAGTTGCTTGGCAACTTAAAATGATCATTCTAGACTGAGCAATGGTGCTCATTAAATACATGCTTATAGATGAAGCATAATGCATGGCATCACGCATTTTGGGATATATTGGATTACTTGGAGGCTTTGTTGTATCTACCCTAGTGTTTAATTTTGTCACAATATAGTAATCTGAGCTAGCTTAACGTTGATGTTGGATTCGTGTCATTTTGAGCTATGAATTAGAAAAGTTACGGATGATTTATTGTGGCAATGTCAGGTTGAACGGCTAGTTTGAATGATCATTCCAAAATGATCATTGGTGCTCAATGATTAAATGCTTATAAATGAAGCATAGTACATGGCAGCACAAAGTTTGGGATAGATTGGATTTTTTGGAGGCTTTTTCGTATCAATTTCAGTCCTAAATATTGTATCAATATAGAAAATTGAGCTAGCTTAACGATGACAATGGATTCGTGTCATTCTGAGCTATAAATTAAAAGTTACAGGCGATTTCTTGCGCACATGTCAAGTTGATCGGCCTAGTAAAATGATCATACCAAAATGATCATTGGTGCTCAGTGAATAAATGCTTATAAATGAATCATAGTACATGGCATTACAAAGATTGGGATTGATTGGATTACTTGGAGGCATTGTCATATCTATTTCAGTCTTAAATTTTGTCACAATATAGAAAATTGAGATAGCTTAATGTGGGAGGGTTATTTGTGCCATTCTGAGCTCTAAATCAAAAGTTCTAACCGATTTAGTGCTGATGGGTAGAGTTGTGGGAAAGTTAAAATGATCATTCTAAACTGAGCATTGGTGCTCATTGAATACTTGCTTATAAATAAAGCATAATGCATGGGATCACGCAGTTTGGGATATATTGGATTACTTGGAGGCTTTGTCGTATCTATTTGAAATTTAAATTTTGTCACAGTATAGAAAATTGATTTAGCTTAATGTTAATGTTGGTGTCATTCTGCACTCTAAATCAATAGTGATGGATGATTTAGTGCTGACATATAAAGTTGATAGGCAAGTTAAAATGTTCATTCTAGACTGAACATGTGTGTTCATTGAGTAAATGCTTATAAATGAAACATAATGCATTACATCATGCAGTTTGGTATATATTGGATTACTAGGAGGCTTTGTTGTACTTACATAAGTCTTTAATTTTGTCACAATATAGAAAACTGAGCTAGCTTAACATGGAAGTTTGATTCGTGTCATTCAGAGCTATAAATCAAAAAGTTACGGATGATTTAGTGCGGACATGTCAAGTTGATCGGTTAGTTAAAATGATCATTGGTACTCGGTGATTAAATGCTTATAAATGATGCATAATACATGGCAATACAAAGTTGGGGATAGGTTGGATTACTTGGAGGCTTTGTCGTATCTATTTCAATCTTAAATTTTGGCAAAATATAGAAAATTGAGCTAGTTTAACATGGGTGTTGGATTCATGTTATTCTGAGCTTTAAATTAAACGTTACATGCGATTTAGTGCAGACATGTCAAGTTGAGCGGCCAGATAAAATGATCATTCCAAAATGATCGTTGTTGCTCAATGAGTAAATGCTTATAAATGAATCATAGTACACGGAATCAGAAAGTTTGGGTTTGATTGGATTACGTGTAGGCAATGTCGTATCTATTTCAGTCTTAAATTTTGAACAATATATATAGAAATTTAGAAAGCTTAATGTGGTCATTTGATTCATATGATTCTGAGTTCTAAATAAAAAGTTATTGACGATTTAGTGATGACATGTCAAGTTGCTTGGAAACTTAAAATGATCATTCTAGACTGAGCATTGGTGCTCATTAAATAAATGCTTATAAATGAACCATAATGCTACCTTAACGTGTGCGTTGGATTCTTGTCATTCTGAGCTCTAAAAAAAGTTACGGATAATTTAGTGTAGACATGTCATGTTGACCAGCAAGTTAAAAAGGTCATTCTAGACTGAGCATAGGTGCTCATTGAGTAAAGACTTATAAATGAAGCATAGTACATGGAAACTTAAAATGATCATTCTAGACTGAGCATTGGTGGTCATTGACTAAATGCTTATAAATGAAGCATAATGAACATCATGCAGTTTGGGGTATATTGGATTACATGAAGGCTTTGTTGTATCTACTTTAGTCTTTAATTTTTTTCACAATATAGAAAATTGATATAGCTTAACGTGGATGTTGGATTCGTGTCATTTTGAGCTATAAATTAAAAAAGTTACGGATGATTTACGGCGGCAATGTTAAGTTGATCGGCTAGTTAAAATGATTATTCCAAAATGATCATTGGTGCTCAATGATAAAATGCTTATAAATGAAGCATAGTAAATGGCATCACAAAGTTTAGGATATATTGGATTACTTGGAGGCTTTGTTGAATCTATTTCAATCTTAAATTATGTCACAATATAGAAAATTGAGCTAGATTAACATGGCCGTTGGATTTTTGTCATTGTGAGTTCTACATCAAAAGTGATGGAAGATTTACTGCTGGCATGTCAAGTTCATGGGCATGATAAAATGGTCATTCTAGACTGTGCATTGGTGCTCATTGAATAATCCTATAAATGAAGTGTAATGCCTAGCATCACGCAATTTGGGATATATTGGATATTTGAAGGCTTTGTCGTATCTACTTCTATCTTTAATTTTGTCACAATATAGAAAATTAAGCTAGCTTAACGTGGGTGTTGGATTCGTGTCATTCAGAGCTCTAAATCAAAAGTTATGGGCGATTTAGTTTGGACATGTCAAGTTGACCGGTGAGGTAAAATGATCGTTCCGAAATGATCGTTCCGAAATGATCATTAGTTCTCAGTGAGTAAATACTTATAAATGAAGAAGTACATGGCATTACAAACTTTGGGATAGATTGGATTAATTGCAGGCTTTGTCGTATCCATTTTAGTCTTAAATTTTGTTACAATATAGAAAATTGAGCTAGCTTAATGTGAGCGTTGGATTCGTGTCATTCTGAGCTCCAAATAAAAAATTATGGATGATTTATGATGACATGTCAAGTTGAACGGCTAGTTAAAATGACCATTATAGACTGAGCATTGGAGCTCATTGAATAAATGCTTATAAATGAAGTATAATGCATGGCATCATGCATTTTGAGATATATAGGATTACTTGGACGCTTTTTCTTTTCTATTTCAGCCTTATATTTTGTCACAATAGATAAAATTTATCTAGCTTAATGTGGGCGTTGGATTCGTGTCATTTAGAACTCTAAATCACAAATTATGGATAATATAGTGCTGACATGTAAAGTATGGGCAAGTTAAAATGATCATTCTAGACTGAGAATTGGTGCTCACTGAGTAAATACTTATAAATGAAACATAATGCATGACACCATGCAGTTTGGGATATACTTGATTACATAGAGGATTTGTGGTATCTACTTTAGTCTTTAATTTTGACCCAATATAGAAACCTGAGCTAGCTTAATGTAGGCGTTGGATTCGTGTAATTATGAGCTCTATATCAAAAAGGTATGGACGATTTAGTGTGGACATGTCAAGTTGATCGGCGAGTTAAAATGATCACTCCGAAATGATCATTGGTGTTCAATGAGTAAAGACTTATAAATGAAGCAAACTGCATGGCATCACGAAGTTTGGGATATATTGGATTAATTGGAGTCTTTTTCATATCTATTTAAGTCTTAAATTTTGTCACATTATAGAAAATTGAGCTAGCATAACGTGGATGTTGGATTTGTGTTATTCTGAGCTCTAAATCAAAAGTTACGGATGATTTAGTTCGGACATGTCTAGTTGATCGCCAGGAAAAATGATCATTCCAAAATGATCATTGGTGCTATAAAAGCTTATAAATGAAGCATAGTACATGCCATCACAATGTTTATAAAAGATTGGATTGGATTACTTGGAGGCTTTGTTGTATCTATTTTAGTCTTAAATTTTGTCACAATATTGAAAATTTAGCTTGCTTAACGTGGGCATTGGATTCGTGTCATTCTGAGTTCAAAATAATAAGTTATGAGTCATTTAATGTACACATGTCAAGTTGATCAGCCAGTTAATATGATCATTCCAAATGATAATTGTTGCTCAGTTAGGAAATGCTTATAAATCAAAAGTTAAGGGCGATTTATTTCGTACATGACTAGTTGATCAGCTAGGAAAAATGATGATTCCAAAATGCTAATTGGTGCTCATTGAGTAAATGCTTATAAATGAAGCATAATGCATGGCATCACATAGTTTGGGATATACTGGATTACTGGTGGCTTTGTCGTATCTATTTCAGCCATTAATTTTGGAACAATATAGAAAATTGAGCTAGCTTAATGTAGGCATTGGATTCATGTCATTCCGAGCTCTAAATCAAAAATTACAGTTGATTTAGTGCAGACATATTGTGTTGATCAGCAAGTTAAAATGATCATTATAGGCTGAGCATTGTTGCTCAGTGAGTAAAGGCTTATAAATGAAGCATATTGCATGGCATCACTAATTTTGGGATATATTGGTTTACTTGGAGGCTTTTTCGTATCTAATTAAGTCTTATATTTTGTCACAATATAGAAAATTGAGCTAGCTTAACGTGGGTGTTGGATTCGTGTCATTCAGAGCTCTAAATCAAAAGTTATGGGCGATTTAGTTTGGACATGTCAAGTTGATCGGTGAGGTAAAATGATCATTCCGAAATGATCATTAGTTCTCATTGAGTAAATACTTATAAATGAAGAAGTACATGGCATTACAAACTTTGGGATAGATTGGATTAATTGGAGACTTTGTGGTATCCATTTTAGTCTTAAATTTTGTTACAATATAGAAAATTGAGCTAGCTTAATGTGAGCGTTGGATTCGTGTCATTCTGAGCTCCAAATAAAAAATTATGGGTGATTTATGATGACATGCAAGTTGAACGGCTAGTTAAAATGACCATTATAGACTGAGCATTGGAGTTCATTGAATAAATGCTTATAAATGAAGTATAATGCATGGCATCATGCATTTTGAGATATATGGGATTACTTGGAGGCTTTTGCTTTTCTATTTCAGCCTTAAATTTTGTCACAATAGATAAAATTTAGCTAGCTTAATGTGGGCGTTGGATTCGTGTCATTCAGAGCTGTAAATCACAAATTATGGATAATATAGTGCTGACATGTAAAGTTGACGGGCAAGTTAAAATGATCATTCTAGACTGAGAATTGGTGCTCACTGAGTAAATACTTATAAATGAAACATAATGCATGACATCATGCAGTTTGGGATATACTGGATTACTTAGAGGATTTGTGGTATCTACTTTAGTCTTTAATTTTAACCCAATATAGAAAACTGAGCTAGCTTAATGTAGGCGTTGGATTCGTGTAATTATGAGCTCTATATCAAAAAGGTATGGACGATTTAGTGCGGACATGTCAAGTTGATCGGCTAGTTAAAATGATCACTCCGAAATGATCATTGGTGTTCAATGAGTAAAGGCTTATAAATGAAGCATACTGCATGGCATCACGAAGTTTGGGATATATTGGATTACTTGGAGGCTTTTTCATATCTATTTAAGTCTTAAATTTTGTCACATTATAGAAAATTGAGCTAGCTTAACGTGGACGTTGGATTTGTGTTATTCTGAGCTCTAAATCAAAAGTTACGGGTGATTTAGTTCGGACATGTCTAGTTGATCGCCAGGAAAAATGATCATTTCAAAATGATCATTGGTGCTGTAAAAGCTTATAAATGAAGCATAGTACATGCCATCACAATGTTTATAAAAGATTGGATTGGATTACTTGGAGGCTTTGTTGTATCTATTTTAGTCTTAAATTTTGTCACAATATGGAAAATTTAGCTTGCTTAACGTGGGCTTTGGATTCGTGTCATTCTGAGTTCAAAATAATAAGTTATGAGTCATTTAATGTACACATGTCAAGTTGATCAGCCAGTTAATATGATCATTCCAAATGATAATTGTTGCTCAGTTAGGAAATGCTTATAAATCAAAAGTTAAGGGCGATTTATTTCGTACATGACTAGTTGATCAGCTAGGAAAAATGATGATTCCAAAATGCTCATTGGTGCTCATTGAGTAAATGCTTATAAATGAAGTATAATGCATGGCATCACATTGTTTGGGATATACTGGATTACTGGTGGCTTTGTCGTATCTATTTCAGCCATTAATTTTGGAACAATATAGAAAATTGAGCTAGCTTAATGTAGGCATTGGATTCATGTCATTCTGAGCTCTAAATAAAAAATTACAGTTGATTTAGTGCAGACATATTGTGTTGATCAGCAAGTTAAAATGATCATTATAGGCTGAGCATTGTTGCTCAGTGAGTAAAGGCTTATAAATGAAGCATATTGCATGGCATCACTAATTTTGGGATATATTGGTTTATTTGGAGGCTTTTTCGTATCTAATTAAGTCTTAAATTTTGTCACAATATAGAAAATTGAGCTAGCTTAACGTGGGTGTTGGATTCGTGTCATTCAGAGTTCTAAATCAAAAGTTATGGGCGATTTAGTTTGGACATGTCAAGTTGATCGGTGAGGTAAAATGATCATTCCGAAATGATCATTAGTTCTCATTGAGTAAATACTTATAAATGAAGAAGTACATGGCATTACAAACTTTGGGATAGATTGGATTAATTGGAGACTTTGTGGTATCCATTTTAGTCTTAAATTTTGTTACAATATAAAAAATTGAGCTAGCTTAATGTGAGCGTTGGATTCGTGTCATTCTGAGCTCCAAATAAAAAATTATGGATGATTTATGATGACATGTCAAGTTGAATTGCTAGTTAAAATGACCATTATAGACTGAGCATTGGAGCTCATTGAATAAATGCTTATAAATGAAGTATAATGCATGGCATCATGCATTTTGAGATATATGGGATTACTTGGAGGCTTTTTCTTTTCTATTTCAGCCTTAAATTTTGTCACAATAGATAAAATTTAGCTAGCTTAATGTGGGCGTTGGATTCGTGTCATTCAGAGCTCTTAATCACAAATTATGGATAATATAGTGCTGACATATAAAGTTGACGGGCAAGTTAAAATGATCATTCTAGACTGAGAATTGGTGCTCACTGAGTAAATACTTATAAATGAAACATAATGCATGACACCATGCAGTTTGGGATATACTTGATTACATAGAGGATTTGTGGTATCTACTTTAGTCTTTAATTTTGACCCAATATAGAAAACTGAGCTAGCTTAACGTGGGCGTTGGATTCGTGTAATTCTGAGCTCTATATCAAAAAGGTATGGACGATTTAGTGTGGACATGTCAAGTTGATCGGCCAGTTAAAATGATCACTCCGAAATGATCATTGGTGTTCAATGAGTAAAGACTTATAAATGAAGCAAACTGCATGGCATCACGAAGTTTGGGATATATTGGATTAATTGGAGTCTTTTTCATATCTATTTAAGTCTTAAATTTTGTCACATTATAGAAAATTGAGCTAGCTTAACGTGGACGTTGGATTTGTGTTATTCTGAGCTCTAAATCAAAAGTTACGGGTGATTTAGTTCGGACATGTCTAGTTGATCGCCAGGAAAAATGATCATTCCAAAATGATCATTGGTGCTATAAAAGCTTATAAATGAAGCATAGTACATGCCATCACAATGTTTATAAAAGATTGGATTGGATTACTTGGAAGCTTTGTTGTATCTATTTTAGTCTTAAATTTTGTCACAATATTGAAAATTTAGCTTGCTTAACGTGGGCATTGGATTCGTGTCATTCTGAGTTCAAAATAATAAGTTATGAGTCATTTAATGTACACATGTCAAGTTGATCAGCTAGTTAATATGATCATTCCAAATGATAATTGTTGCTCAGTTAGGAAATGCTTATAAATCAAAAGTTAAGGGCGATTTATTTCGTACATGACTAGTTGATCAGCTAGGAAAAATGATGATTCCAAAATGCTCATTGGTGCTCATTGAGTAAATGCTTATAAATGAAGTATAATGCATGGCATCACATTGTTTGGGATATACTGGATTACTGGTGGCTTTGTCGTATCTATTTCAGCCATTAATTTTGGAACAATATAGAAAATTGAGCTAGCTTAATGTAGGCATTGGATTCATGTCATTCCGAGCTCTAAATCAAAAATTACAGTTGATTTAGTGCAGACATATTGTGTTGATCAGCAAGTTAAAATGATCATTATAGGCTGAGCATTGTTGCTCAGTGAGTAAAGGCTTATAAATGAAGCATATTGCATGGCATCACTAATATTGGGATATATTGGTTTACTTGGAGGCTTTTTCGTATCTAATTAGTCTTAAATTTTGTCACAATATAGAAAATTGAGCTAGCTTAACGTGGGTGTTGGATTCGTGTCATTCAGAGCTCTAAATCAAAAGTTATGGGCGATTTAGTTTGGACATGTCAAGTTGATCGGTGAGGTAAAATGATCATTCCGAAATGATCATAAGTTCTCATTGAGTAAATACTTATAAATGAAGAAGTACATGGCATTACAAACTTTGGGATAGATTGGATTAATTGGAGACTTTGTGGTATCCATTTTAGTCTTAAATTTTGTTACAATATAGAAAATTGAGCTAGCTTAATGTGAGCATTGGATTCGTGTCATTCTGAGCTCCAAATCAAAAATTATGGATGATTTATGATGACATGTCAAGTTGAACGGCTAGTTAAAATGACCATTATAGACTGAACATTGGTGCTCATTGAATAAATGCTTATAAATGAAGTGTAATGCCTAGCATCGTGCAATTTAGGATATATTGGATTACTTGGAGGCTTTTTCCTTTCTACTTTAGTTTTTAATTTTGTCACAAGATAGAAAACTGAGCTAGCTTAACGTGGGTGTTGGATTCGTGTCATTTTGAGCTCTAAATCAAAAGTTTTGGACGATTTAGTGATGACATGTCAAGTTGATGGTTAAGTTAAAATGATCATTCAAGACTGAGCATTGGTGCTCATTGAATAAATGCTTATAAATGAAGCGTAATGCCTGCCATCACGCAATTTGTGATATATTGGATTACTTGAAGGATTTGTCGTATTTACTATAGTCTTTAATTTTGTCACAATATAGAAAATTGAGCTACCTTAACGTGTGCGTTGGATTCTTGTCATTCTGAGCTCTAAAAAATGTTACGGATAATTTAGTGTAGACATGTCATGTTGACCAGCAAGTTAAAAAGGTCATTCTAGACTGAGCATAGGTGCTCATTGAGTAAAGACTTATAAATGAAGCATAGTACATGGAAACTTAAAATTATCATTTTAGACTGAGCATTGGTGGTCATTGAGTAAATGCTTATAAATGAAGCATAATGAACATCATGCAGTTTGGGGTATATTGGATTACACGAAGGCTTTGTTATATCTACTTTAGTCTTTAATTTTGTCACAATATAGAAAATTGATATAGCTTAACGTGGATGTTGGATTCGTGTCATTTTGAGCTATAAATTAAAAAAGTTACAGATGATTTACGGCGGCAATGTCAAGTTGATCGGCTAGTTAAAATGATTATTCCAAAATGATCATTGGTGCTCAATAATAAAATGCTTATAAATGAAGCATTGTAAATGGCATCACAAAGTTTAGGATATATTGGATTACTCGGAGGCATTGTTGAATCTATTTCAATCTTAAATTATGTCACAATATAGAAAATTGAGCTAGATTAACATGGGCGTTGGATTTTTGTCATTGTGAGTTCTACATCAAAAGTGATGGAAGATTTACTGCTGACATGTCAAGTTCATGGGCATGATAAAATGGTCATTCTAGACTGTGCATTGGTGCTCATTGAATAAATCTTATAAATGAAGTGTAATGCCTAGCATCACGCAATTTGGGATATATTGGATATTTGAAAGCTTTGTCGTATCTACTTCTATCTTTAATTTTGTCACAATATAGAAAATTGAGCTAGCTTAACGTGGGCGTTGGATTCTTGTCATTCAGAGCTCTAAATCAAAAGTTATGGGCGATTTAGTTCAGACATGTCAAGTTGATCGGTGAGGTAAAATGATCATTCCGAAATGATCATTAGTTCTCAGTGAGTAAATACTTTTAAATGAAGAAATACATGGCACTACAAACTTTGGGATAGATTGGATTAATTGGAGGCTTTGTCGTATCCATTTTAGTCTTAAATTTTGTTACAATATAGAAAATTGAGCTTGCTTAATGTGAGCGTTGGACTCGTGTCATTCTGAGCTCCAAATCAAAAATTATGGATGATTTATGATGACATTTCAAGTTGAACGGCTAGTTAAAATGACCATTATAGACTGAGCATTGGTGCTCATTGAATAAATCCTTATAAATGAAGCATAATGCATGGCATCATGCATTTTGAGATATATGGGATTACTTGGAGGCTTTATCTTTTATATTTCAGTCTTAAATTTTGTCACAATAGATAAAATTTAGCTAGCTTAATGTAGGCGTTGGATTCGTGTCATTCGGAGCTCTAAATCACAAATTATGGATAATATATTGTTGACATGTCAAGTTGACGGGCAAGTTAAAATGATCATTCTAGACTCAGAATTGGTGCTCACTCAGTAAATACTTATAAATGAAACATTATGCATGACATCATGCATTTTGGGATATACTGGATTATTTGGAGGATTTGTGGTATCTACTTTAGTCTTTAATTTTGACCCAATATAGAAACCTGAGCTAGCTTAATGTAGGCGTTGGATTCGTGTAATTATGAGCTCTATATCAAAAAGGTATGGACGATTTAGTGCGGACATGTCAAGTTGATCGGCTAGTTAAAATGATCACTCCGAAATGATCATTGGTGTTCAATGAGTAAAGACTTATAAATGAAGCAAACTGCATGGCATCACGAAGTTTGGGATATATTGGATTAATTGGAGTCTTTTTCATATCTATTTAAGTCTTAAATTTTGTCACATTATAGAAAATTGAGCTAGCTTAACGTGGACGTTGGATTTGTGTTATTCTGAGCTCTAAATCAAAAGTTACGGGTGATTTAGTTCGGACATGTCTAGTTGATCGCCAGGTAAAATGATCATTCCAAAATGATCATTGGTGCTATAAAAGCTTATAAATGAAGCATAGTACATGCCATCACAATGTTTATTAAAGATTGGATTGGATCACTTGGAGGCTTTGTTGTATCTCTTAAAGTCTTAAATTTTGTCACAATATTGAAAATTTATCTTGCTTAACGTGGGCAATGGATTCGTGTCATTCTGAGTTCAAAATAATAAGTTATGAGTGATTAAGTGTACACATGTCAAGTTGATCAGCCAGTTAATATGGTCATTCCAAATGATAATTGTTGCTCAGTTAGGAAATGCTTATAAATCAAAAGTTTAGGGCGATTTATTTCGTACATGACTAGTTGATCAGCTAGGAAAAATGATGATTCCAA
Organism: Pugionium cornutum; assembly: GCA_018901935.1. Lineage (NCBI taxonomy): Eukaryota > Viridiplantae > Streptophyta > Magnoliopsida > Brassicales > Brassicaceae > Pugionium > Pugionium cornutum. The sequence goes on from CM032157.1 coordinate 22,359,910, forward strand.
AATGCGCATTTGTGCTCATTGAGTAAATGCTTATAAATGAAGTATAATGCATGGCATCACATAGTTTGGGATATACTGGATTACTAGTGGCTTTGTCGTATCTATTTCAGCCATTAATTTTGGAACAATATAGAAAATTGAGCTAGCTTAATGTAGGCATTGGATTCATGTCATTCCGAGCTCTAAATCAAAAATTACAGTTGATTTAGTGCAGACATATTGTGTTGATCAGCAAGTTAAAATGATCATTATAGGCTGAGCATTGTTGCTCAGTGAGTAAAGGCTTATAAATGAAGCATATTGCATGGCATCACTAAATTTGGGATATATGGATTTACTTGGAGGCTTTGTCGTATCTAGTTCTATTTTTAATTTTGTCACAATATAGAAAATTGAGCTAGCTTAACGTGGGCGTTGGATTCGTGTCATTCAGGGCTCTAAATCAGAAGTTATGGGCGATTTAGTATGGTCATGTCAAGTTTATCGGTGAGGTAAAATGATCATTCCGAAATGATCATAAGTTCTCAGTGAGTAAATACTTATAAATGAAGAAGTACATGGCATTACAAACTTTGGGATAGATTGGATTAATTGGAGACTTTGTCGTATCCATTTTAGTCTTAAATTTTGTTACAATATAGAAAATTGAGCTAGCTTAATGTGAGCGTTGGATTCGTGTCATTCTGAGCTCCAAATCAAAAATTATGGATGATTTAATGATGACATGTCAAGTTGAACGGCTATTTAAAATGACCATTATAGACTGAGCATTGGTGCTCATTGAATAAATGCTTATAAATGAAGTATAATGCATGGCATCATGCATTTTTAGATATATTGGATTACTTGGAGACTTTTTCTTTTTTCAGTCTTAAATTTTGTCACAATAGATAACATTTAGCTAGCTTAATGTGGGCATTGGATTCGTGTCATTCGGAGCTCTAAATCACAAATTATGGATAATATAGTGCTGACATGTCAAGTTGACGGGCAAGTTAAAATGATCATTCTAGACTGAGAATTGGTGCTCACTGAGTAAATACTTATAAATGAAACAGAATGCATGACATCATGCAGTTTGGGATATACTGGATTAATTGGAGGATTTGTGGTATCTACTTTAGTCTTTAACTTTGTCCCAATATAGAAAACTGAGCTAGCTTAATGTGGGCATTGGATTCGTGTAATTCTGAGCTCTATAACAAAAAGGTATGGACGATTTAGTGCGGACATGTCAAGTTGATCGGCTAGTTAAAATGATCACTCCGAAATGATCATTGGTGTTCAAGGAGTAAAGGCTTATAAATGAAGCATACTGCATGGCATCACGAAGTTTGGGATATATTGGATTACTTGGAGGCTTTTTCATATCTATTCAAGTCTTAAATTTTGTCACAATATAGAAAATTGAGCTAGCTTAACGTGGGCGTATGATTCATGTTATTCTGAGCTCTGAATCAAAAGTTACGGGTGATTTAGTTCGGACATGTCTACTTGATCGCCAGGTAAAATGATCATTCCGAAATGATCATTGGATTTGTAAACGTTATAAATGAACCATAGTACATGTCATCACAATGTTTATAAAAGATTGGATTGGATTACTTGGAGGCTTTGTTATATCTATTTTAGTGTTAAATTTTGTCACAATATTGAAAATTTAGCTAGCTTAACGTGGGCATTAGATTCGTGTTATTCTGAGTTCAAAATATAAGTTACGAGTGATTTAGTGTACACATGTCAAGTTGATCAGCCAGTTAATATGATCATTCCAAATGATAATTGTTGCTCAGTGAGTAAATGCTTATAAATCAAAAGTTACAGGCGATTTATTTCGTACATGACTAGTTGATCAGCTAGGAAAAATGATGATTTCAAAATGCTCATTGGTGCTCATTGAGTAAATGCTTATAAATGAAGCATAATGCATGGTATCATATAGTTTGGGATATACTGGATTACTGGTGGCTTTGTCGTATCTATTTCAGCCATTAATTTTGGAACAATATAGAAAATTGAGCTAGCTTAATGTAGGCATTGGATTCATATCATTCCGAGGTCTAAATCAAAAATTACAGTTGATTTAGTGCAGACATATTGTGTTGATCAGCAAGTTAAAATGATCAAAATAGGCTGAGCATTGTTGCTCAGTGAGTAAAGGCTTATAAATGAAGCATATTGCATGGCATCACTAAATTTGGGATATATTGGTTTACTTGGAGGCGTTTTCGTATCTATTTAAGTCTTAAATTTTGTCACAATATAGAAAATTGAGCTAGCTTAACGTGGGTGATGGATTCATGTCATTCAGAGCTCTAAATCAAAAGTTATGGGCGATTTAGTTTGGACATGTCAAGTTGATCGGTGAGCTAAAATGATCATTCCGAAATGATCATTAGTTCTCAGTGAGTAAATACTTATAAATGAAGAAGTACATGGCATTACAAACTTTGGGATTGATTGGATTAATTGGAGGCTTTGTCGTATCCATTTTAGTCTTAAATTTTGTTAAAATATAGAAAATTGAGCTAGCTTAATGTGAGCGTTGGATTCGTGTCATTCTGAGCTCCAAATCAAAAATTATGGATGAATTAATGATGACATGTCAAGTTGAACGGCTAGTTAAAATGACCATTATAGACTGAACATTGGTGCTCATTGAATAAATGCTTATAAATTAAGTATAATGCATGGCATCATGCATTTTGAGATATATTGGATTACTTGCAGGCTTTGCCTTTTCTATTTCAGTCTTAAATTTTGTCACAATAGATAAAATTTAGCTAGCTTAATGTCGGCGTTGGATTCGTGTCATTCGGAGCTCTAAATCACAAATTATGGATAATATAGTGCTGACATGTCAAGTTGACAGGCAAGTTAAAATTATCATTCTAGACTGAGAATTGGTGCTCACTGAGTAAATACTGATAAATGAAACATAATGAATGACATCATGCAGTTTGGGATATATTGGATTACTTGGAGGATTTGAGGTATCTACTTTAGTTTTTAATTTTGTCCCAATATAGAAAACTGAGCTAGCTTAATGTGGGCGTTGGATTCGTGTAATTCTGAGCTCTATATCAAAATGGTACGGACGATTTAGGGCGGACATGTCAAGTTGATCGGCTAGTTAAAATGATTACTCCGAAATGGTCATTGGTGTTCAATGAGTAAAGGCTTATAAATGAAGCATACTCATGGCATCACCAAGTTTGTTATATATCGGTTTACTTGGAGGCTTTGCGTATCTATTTAAGTATTAAATTTTGTCACAATATAGAAAATCGAGCTATCTTAACGTGGGCATTGGATTCGTGTTATTCGGAGCTCTAAATATAAAGTTATGGGTGATTTAGTTCAGACATGTCTAGTTGATCGGCCAGATAAAATGATCATTCCGAAATGATTATTGGTGCTCAGTTAGTAAATGCTCATAAATGAAGCATAGTACATGGCATAACAAAGTTTGAGATAGATTGAATTACTGAGAGGCTTTGTCGTATCTATTTTAGTATTAAATTGTCACAATATAGAAAATTGAGTTAGGTTAAGGTGGGCGTTGGATTCGTGTCATTCTAAGCTCTAAATAAAAAGTTATGGAAAATTTAGGGATGACATGTCAAGTTGATGGGAAAGTTAAAATGATCATTCTATACTGAGCATTGGTAATCATTGGAGAAATGCTTATAAATGTGGCATAATGCATGGCATCACGCAATTTTAGATATATTGAATTACTTGGAAGCTTTGTCATTTTTATTTTAGTATTAAATTTGTTTATAGTATAAAATATTGAGCTAGCTTAATGTGGGTGTTGGTTTCGTGTCATTCTCAGCTCTAAATAAAAAATTAGGGATTATTTAGTGCTGATTTGTCAAGTGAATGGGCAAGTTAAAATGATCATTCTAGACTGAGCATTGGTGCTCATTGAGTAAATGGTTATAAATGAAGCATAATGTATGGCATCACGCAGTTTGGGATATATTACATTATTTGGAGGCTTTGTCCTTTCTATTTCTCTATTAATATTTTCCACAATATTGAAAATTGAGCTAGATTAATGTGGGCGTTGGATTCGTGTCATTATGAGCTCTAAATCACAAATTATGGATGATTTAGTGGTGACATTTCAAGTTGACGGACAAGTTAAAATGATCATTTTATACAGAGCATTGGTGCTCATTGAGTAAATGCTTATAATGAAGCATAATGCATGACATCGTGCAGTTTGGGATATACTTGATTACTTGGAGGCATTGTTGTATCTACTTAAGTCTTTAATATTTTCACAATATAGAAAACTGAGCTAGCTTAACGTGGGCGTTGGATTCCTGTCATTATGAGTTCTAAATAAAAAAGTTACGGACGATTTAGTGCGGACATGTCAAGTTAATGGGCTAGTTAAAATGATCACTCCGGAATGATCATTGGTGCTCAATGAGGAAATGCTTATAAATGAAGCATACTGCATGGCATCACAAAGTTGGAGATATATTGGATTACTTAGAGGTTTTGTCATATCTATTTAAGTCTTAAATTTTGTTATGGTATAAAAAATTGAGGTACCTTAACGTGGGCGTTGGATTCGTGTTATTCCTAGCTCTAAATCAAAAGTTACGGGAGATTTAATTCAGACATGTTTAGTTTATCGGACAGGTAAAGTGATCATTCCAAAATGATCATTGTAGTGAGTAAATGTTTATAAATGAAGCATAGTACATGGCATCACAAAGATTAGAATAGATTGGATTACTTGAAGCCTTCATTGTATCTATTTCATTCTTAAATTTTGTCACACTATAGAAAATTGAGCTAGCTTAACGTGGGCGTTGATTCGTGTCATTCTTATGTCTAAATCAAAAGTTACAGGTGATTTAGTACAGACATGTCAAGTTGATCGGCCAGTTAATATGATCATTCCAAATGCTCATTGGTGCTTAGTGAGTAAATGCTAATAAATGAAGCATTAGGGAAATCGGCAATTTTATACCCGATGTTCACTCGGATGTTCGACTTATACCCAATTTTTGGTGTAGTGCAAAAACATACTTGAATTTAAGTAAATTTCAAATTTCGTACCCAAATATTTATTATTGTGCAAATTCATACATAAACCGTAATAGAGTTAGGTTTCCGTTAACGGCTGCTGATGTGACTACCACGTAATGCTGACATGGCGAGAGAAGTGTGACATGGCAGGTAAATCCCAAAACGACGTCGTTTTGAAAAGTATAAAAACGATGTCGTTTTGATATTAATTCGGATTAAACGATAATTCTCAAAATGATGCCATTTTGAGAACTCGTGTTTAATACTTCCATTGTCGTCGATTTCACTTTATCACATTTTACTTTCATCTCTTTTCACCTTCACCGATTTTCACCGTCACTTTCACCTTCCATTAGGGTTTTGCATCTATTCTCACCTTCACCTCGTTCGCATCTGTTCGCATCTGAGCTCGTATACTGTCGTTTTTCACAGAAGGCTCCTCGATTTAGAGATCTCGAAGTGGCAATTTTTGGGCACCGATTTTGGGGGAATCAATTTTGGGAGAATCGATTTAGGCAAAATGAGATAACCCTCATAACTCTTTCGTTTTAGTGTTCGATTTAGGGTTCGATTTGGATTCAAATTAGGGTTCGATTTAGGGTTCAAATTAGGGTTCGATTTAGGGTTTGATTTAGGGATTGATTTATGGTTCGATTTAGGGTTTGATTTTGTTAGTTTTCCCCAAATCGACAGTCTTTTCCCCAAATCGACAGTATTTTCCCCAAATCGATAGTGTTTTTCCAGAATAATTTTGGGGTTTTTTCTTTGTTTTTATTAGTTCATCTTCGGAAAAGAATAATGGTTTTTATTTTTTTAGTTTTTATTAGTTTTTATGTCTTCGGAAAAGAATAACAGTTGAGTTTGAGTTTTGATATGCTTTGTTTATTCTCTGAGATGTGTTTTTTGGCCGATAGTTTCAATCAACAAACCAATATATTAATAAATATTTTATTAATTTATAATTCACATTATTCTAATAGTACTAATATTAGCAAAGTGGCATATTTTAATTGTCTAATTATTCAGGTCTTAAAATTGTCTAATTATATAAAATACATCCGAATTAGTATTAATCTAGTTTTAGTAATATTGGCAAAATTGCATGTCTTCATTGTCCAATTATTTATAATGTATCTAATTAAGATAGCATAATCTGACAAGTTAAGATATAAATGGCTAATTTATTCTATAAGATCAGTAAAGTGTGAGTCATATCCTCCTTGATATTAAAGAGAAAAAACAAAAGATTTCCTTTCTTTATTTTGTCTAATTAAATTAAAACTGCTTTATTAAAGATTGGATTAAAGAATAAAGCCTATAGAAAAGACTTTGTTTTTTGGGCATTTGGATTGCTGATACTTCTAATTAATCAAAGTATATATGGTGTAGTTCTGTGAAAGGCTGTGTTTTAGCTCTTTATCTCTTGGCATTGACGAAGCGATGTACTTTAAAGCTGAGAGAAGTCTTTGTTTGAGTTTGACAAAGATGCTGTCTAGTTTTAATTCATGGCTTTTTAAACAGAAATGATGACAATTTTCATCTTGGATGTAATTAGTTTAGGTTTCTTTTGATTATTAATAATAGTAATATCGGATTCTATAATCACAGAAGCATAAGCATTTCCTCAATCATTACAGTAAAAGATAGTAGATTTGTGCAATAGCTTCTTTTTCATAGGATGGTTGTTATGTGTAAATATTTATATTTTGATATAAGTATGACTGAATATATATATGATTTGTTGTTTTTTACAGTGAGGATGAAACGTTTCAAATCTACTACAATGGGAAGTTTGTAATTTCAGAGGGAAATAAGCTTAGCTATATTGGAGGAGAGGTTCACACACTTACTTGCAACCCGGAAACGATGTTTGCAAATTTATTCGAATCCTCAAGCATTTCTTTGTATGGGCAAAGAATATGGTACAAACTTCCATACGAGAATTTTCAGAGAATGTGTGAAGCAATGTTGTGGACAAGAGCAGCTGATGTGTTTATGGAGAAAGAAGATGATCGCAATGTCCCTATTTCTGATGAGAATGGGGAAGATGATGAAAGACATCGAGAAGATGATGAAAGACATCGGCAAGATGATGAAAGACTTGAAGAAGAAGCTCGTGTTGAGGAAAATGTAGCTGGCTTTGTGGATGAAGAAGAGCATGATAATGCTGAGGATACTCCTATAAATTCAGATTGCGAGGATAGTGGGAGTCGACATGTTCCTCAATGTAAGCAACGTCCAGGAGAGATACTGTTGGGTCAAGAATTTGAAAGTATACCTCAATTCAAGGCAGCTGTGGTGGAATTTTCTCTCAAAGAAGGTTATAACGTCAAGTTCACTAGATGGAGATCTGAAAAATCAGAAGTGAGATGTACAATTGGAGGAGGATGCAAGTTTAGGATATATTGCTCCTATGAAAAACCAATAGGAAGGTTTAAAGTGAAAACCTTCAATGACAAGCATACATGCATCAGTGATGGATATAGCAAGGTGTTGAAGGGTAGAGTCATAGCGAAGTTGCTATTGAATGATATTAGAAAAGACCCCGATCTAAAGTCGAAAGCAATGCAAGAAGCACTTGAGGAGAAATACAACTTGGTTGTATCCAATGACCAATGTAGGAAAGCTAAGAGACATGCACTTCTAATGATCGAAAACGAACATGATGAGCAATTTGCGAGAGTCAAGGACTATGCACAAGAGTTGTTAGAGTAAGTTATCTTCTGTTTTCACTTATGGATTTTTGATTTCACTACATTAAGTTATTTTTGTTACTTCTGGATTTTTAGATGAAGAATAGCATAATTCTAACTTTTGTTTGTTAATGCAAGGTCTAACCAAAACTCAACTGTGGAGGTGAGTACATCGACCTCTGAAGATGGTAAACAGACATTTGACAAGTTCTACATTTGCTTTGCTGCGTTAAAGAGGACATGGATTTCGCATTGTCGCCCAATTATTGGTATAGATGGTTGTTTTGTCAAGAACAATGTCAAAGGACAACTCTTGGCAGCTGTTGGACGCGATGCTAATAACCAGTTTTTTCCAGTAGCGTGGGCAATTGTCAAAGTTGAAAATACGGATAGTTGGCGTTGGTTCATTCGGCATTTGAAAGATGACTTGGAACTTGAAGACGGCAAAGAGATTACCTTAATTTCAGATAGGCAGAAAGTAAGTATTATATACTTCCAACTCATATGAACATGAGTATGATTACTTGTTACTTTTACAGGGTTTGATTAATGCGGTTGAGGAAGAATTGCCTCAAGTGGAACACCGTATGTGTGCACGTCATATCTATGGAAATCTGAGGAAAATATATCGAGGTAAAGAATTGCTGAAAGACTTATTCTGGGCAGTTGCAAAAAGTTACAACATTGGCGAGTATGAGAAGGCTATTCATTGAAGTCATTCGATCTTGGTGTCTATGAAGCTGTGATGGCGAAAAACCCCCAAAAAACTGTAGCTGTGCGTTCTTCACTTGTACTTCTGTATGCGAAGATGTCTCCAAAAATTTCTCCGAGTCGTATAACAACACTATCAACAAGGCAAGAGAAATGCCATTAATTGAGATGCTTGAGACAATACGAAGACAAGCTATGATACGTATGGATATAAGAAGAAATAAGGCAAACAAACATCAAGGTATGTTCAGCTTAAAAGTGGCTGCAACTATCAAAGAAGAAGAGAAACATAGAATGTACTGTAGAGTGATTCCAAGTGGAAATGGGCAGTATGAGGTAACTGAACACGGTCATGGTTTTAAGGTTGATATGATTGCAAGGACATGTGCATGCAGGCGATGGAGCATGACAGGTATTCCTTGCCGCCATGCTCTACATGTCATTCTCTATAAAAAATATGATCCTCTTGACTATGTATCTTCATGGTATTTCACTTCGACATGGAGAAAACAATATGAAGATCCCATTCTTCCAGTTAATGGCATTAATTTTTGGAGAAGTTCTGAGGAAAGTAGGATACAACCACCACCAAGAGAACCATCTCAGGGACCGAAAAAGAAACAAAAGAGAATGAAAGGAAAGAATGAGTTCCCGAAGAAGAAAAAATGATGGAAGAACCTTTAGAAAAAGTGATTAAACATACACGGGAAGGCCGCACAATTCATTGTGGGAGATGTGGTATGAACGGACATAATAGTAGAAGCTGTCCTAACTATGGCTGTCTGGTAAATCGACAAAGGAGGCAGTCCACAAATGATTCTGTCCACGCAGATAATCCAACTCAAAGTCAGCCACCTCAAAATTCACATTTCGATTAAGGTAATTACTCGATAATTGTTTTCAGCTTTGTTGGATTACTAGTGTTCTAAAAGAATGTTTTTCTTGCTATTTCAGTGTTATGAAGCTTTTGAATTCGATGGTGCAAGTTTTTCATTTGGTGTCTAACAAAGTCAATTGTACCAGCTATTTGGATTGTGTATTTTTGTATTTTTGCCTCTTCGGTATTGGTATTATGATTGAACTTCCTTCTATTTTGGGTGTCATCTTTGTAAATTTATGAATGTCCCCAATGAAACCTGCTTTGGTTATCTTTAATATGAAAAAGACAATCTGTTTTTGTTTTTGATTTTTTGTATGATTTTTTTTGTTTGATTTTTGTATGTTTGATTTTCTTTAATTTGAAAACGACGTCGTTTTCTATAATATCAAAACGACGTCGTTTTGATATTATCTCAAACCGACGTCGTTTTGACATTGACATGTGATGTCACACTTTCCGTGCCACGTCTGCATTACGTGGCACCCACGTCGGTATTACGTGGCAGCCACGTAGGTATCCATTAATGGAAACTTAACCCCATTATGGATTATGTATGAATTTGCAGAATAATAAATCTATAGTTATGTAATTTGAATTTTACTTAAATTTATGTATGGTTTTACACTGCTCCAATATTTGTGTATAAATCGAACATCCAAGAATAGTTGGGGTATGAAATGGCCCATTTTCCCATACTGCATGGTATCACGAAGTTTGGGATATATTGGATTACTTGAAGGCTTTGTCGTATATACTTCAGTCCTTAATTTTGTCACATTTTAGAAAACTGAGCTACCTTAACGTGGGCGTTGGATTCGTGTCATTCTGAGCTCTAAAAAACGTTATGGACGATTTAGTGCAGACATGTCATGTTAATCATTATAGACTAAGCATTCGTGCTCGGTGAGTAAAGGCTTATAAATGAAGCATATTGTATGGCATCACAAAGTTTAGGATAGATTGGATTAATTGGAGGCTTTGTTTTTTCTATTTCAGTCTTAAATTTTTTCAAAATATAGAAAATTGAGTTAGTTGAACGTGGGCATTGGATTCATAATGCATGGCATCACACAGTTTTGGATATATTGGAATACTTGGAGGCGTTGTTGTTTCTATTTAATTCTTAAATTTTGTCATAATATAGAAAATTGAGCTAGCTTACCGTGGGTGTTGGATTCGTGTCATTTTAAGCTCTAAATCAAAAGTAATGGATGATTTAGTTTTGACATGTCAAGTTGATGGGCAAGTTAAAACGATCATTCTAGACTGAGCATTAGTCCTCATTGAATAAAAGATTATAAATGAAGCATAATTCATGATATCACAGAGTTTAGACTAATCATTTTAGACTAAACATTGGTACTTTAGTCTTTAATTTGGTCACAATATAGAAATTGAGCTAGGTTAATGTGGCCGTTGGATTCTTGCCATTATGAGCTCTAAATCAAAAGTTATGGACGATTTAGTGGTGACATGTCATGTTGATGGGCAAGTTAAAATCACAATTCTAGACTTAGTATTGGTGCTCATTGAGCAAATGCTTATAAATGAAGCATATGGCATGGCATCACACAGTTTAGAATATATTGGATTACTAGGTAGCTTTGTGGTATCTATTTTAGTATTAAATTTCTTCACAATATGGAAAATTGAGCTAGATTAATGTGGCCGTTGGATTCGTGTCATTTTGATCTTTAAATCAAAACTTACATGCGATTTATTGCAGACATTTCTGGTTGATCATTGGTGTTCAACATGTAATTGCTTATAAATGAAGCATAATACATGGCATCATGAAATTTTGGATAGTTTGGATTACTTGGAGACTTTTCCCTATCTATTTCAGTCTTAAATTTTGTCACAATATATAAAATTGAGCTAGCATAATGTGGACGTTTAATTCGTGTCATTCTGAGTTCTAAATCAAAGTTATGTACGATTTAGTGTTGACATGTCAAAAAGATGGGCAAGTTAAAATTTTCATTCTAGACTTAGCATTGGTGCTCATTGAATAAATGTATTATAATGCATAGCATCACACAGTTTTGGATATATTGGATTACTTGGAGGCTTTAATGTATCTATTTCAATCTTAAATTTTGTCATAATATAGAAAATTTAGCTACCTTAATGTTGGCATTGGATTCGGGTCATTCCGAGCTCTAAATAAAAAATTATGGATTATTTAGTGCTGACATGTTAAGTTGATGGGAAAGTTAAAATGATCATTCTACACTGAGCATTGGTGCTCATCGAAAAAATGCTTTCAAATGAAGCATAATGCATGACATCATGCAGTTTGGGATATATTTGAATTCTTGGGGGCTTTGTTGTATCTACTATAGTCTTTAATTTTTTCACAATATTGAAAACTTAGCTAGCTTAACGTGGGCAATGGATTCGTGTCATTTTGAGCTCTAAATCAAAATGTTACGAAGAATTTAGTGCGAACATATCTAGTTGATCAACCAATTAAAATGATCAATGGTGCTCAATGACTAAATGCTTATAAATGAAACATAGTACATGGCATCACCAAATTTGGGGTAGATTGGATTACTTGTAGGATTCGACATATCTATTTCAATCTTAAAATTTATCACAATATAGAAAATTGAACTAGCTTAATGTGGGCTTTGGATTTGTGTCATTCTGAGCTCTAAAGCAAGAGTTATGTACGATTTAGTGCTCACATGTCAAGTTGATGGACAAGTTAAAATGCTCATTCTTGACTGAGAATTGGTGCTCATTGAATAAATGCTTATAAATGAAGCATAATGCATGACGTCACGCAGTTTTGTATATATTGGATTACTTGAAGGCTTTGTTGTATCTACTTCCGTCTTTAATTTTGTCACAATATAAAAAATTGAGCTAGATTAAAGTGGGCGTTGGGTTCATGTCATTTTGAGCTCTCTATCAAAATTTACCGGTGATTTAGTGCGGACATGTGAAGTTGATCTGGCACGTAAAATGATCATTCCAAAATGATCAATGGTGCTCAGTGAGTAAATGCTTATAAATGAAGCATAGTACATGGGATCAAAAAGTTTGGGATAGATTGGATTACTTGCAGGCTTTTTCATCTCAATTTTACTCTTAAATTTTGTTACAATATATAAAATTGAGCTAGCTTAATATGGCCGTTGGATTCGTTCATTCGGAGTTTTAAATCAAAAGTTACAGGCGATTTATTGAGGACATGTCGAGTTGATCGGGCAGGTAAAATATCATTCCAAAATGATCATTGGTGCTAAGTGAGTAAATTCTTATAAATGAAGCATAGTACATGGCATCACAAAGTTTGGGATAGATTGGATTACTTGGATTCTTTGTCGTATCTATTTTAGTACTAAAATTTTTAATAGAAAAGTAAGCTTGCTTAATGTGGGCGTTGGATTCGTGCAATTCTGAGCTTTAAATCAAAAGTTATGTACGATTTAGTGCTGACATGTCATGTTGTTGGGAAAGTTAAAATGATAATTCTAGACTGAGCAATGGTGTTCATTGAATAAATACTGATAAATGAAGCATAATGCATGGCATCACATAGTTTGGGATATATTGGATTACTTGGTGGCTTTGTCGTATCTATTTCAACCCTTAATTTTGTCACAATATAGAAAATTGAGCTAGCTTAACGTGGGCAATGGATTGATGTTATTCTGAGCTCTAAATGAAAACTTACAAACGATTTAGTGCAGACATATAATGTTGATCAGCAAGTTAAAATGATCATTCTATACTGAACATTGGTGCTCAGTGAGTAAAGGCTTATAAATGAAGTATACTACATGGCATCACAAAGTTTGGGATAGATTCAATTACTTGGAGGCTTTGTTTTATCAATTTTAGTCTTAGGTTTTTTCACAATATTGAAAATTGAGCTAGCTTAACGTGGGTGTTAGATTCGTGTCATTCCGAGCTCTAAATCAAAAGTTATAGGCGATTTAGTGCAGATATGTCAAGTTGATTGGCCAAGTCAAATGATCATTCCAAAATAATCATTCGTGCTCAGTGAGTAAATGCTTATAAATGAAGCATAGTACCTGGCATCATAAACTTTGGGATAGATTGGATTGCTTGGAGGATTTGACATATCTATTTCAGTTTTAAATTTTGTCATATAATAGAAAATTGAGCTAGCTTATTGTGGCTGTTGGATTCATGCCATTCTGAGCTCTGAATAAAAAGTTATGAACGATTTAGTGCTAACATGTCATGTTGATGGGCAAGTTAAAATGATAATTCCAAACTGAGCACTGGTGCTCATTGAGTAAATGCTTATAAATGAAGCATAATGTATGGCATCACACAGTTTGGAATATATTGTAGTACTTGGTCGCTTTGTCGTATCTATTTTAGTCTTAAACTTTGTCACAATATAAAAAATTGACCTAGCTTAATGTTGCCGTTGGATTCGTGTTATATTAAGCTTTAAATCAAAAGTTACAACCGATTTCGTGCGGACATGTGAATTTGATCGGTTAGTTAAAATGATCACTCCGAGATCATTGGTGTTCAATGAAAAATTTCTTATAAATGAAGCATAGTATATGGCATCACGAAATTTGGGAATATTGGATTACTTGAAGGCTTTGTCATATGTATTTCACTCTTAAATTTTGTTGCAATATAGAAAATTGAGATATCTTAATGTGGGCAATGGATTCATGTCATTCTGAGCTCTAAATAAAGGTTATGGACGATTTAGTGCTGACATGTCAAGTTGATGGGCAAGTTAAAATGATCATTCTAGACTGAGCACTGGTGTTCATTGAATAAATGAATCATAGTACATGGCATCACAAAGTTTGGGATAGATTGGATTACTTGGAGGCATTGTCGTATCTATTTTAGTCTTAAATTTTGTCACAATATAAAACATTGAGCTACCTTAATGTGGCCACTAGATTCGTGTCATTTTAAGCTTTAAATCAAAAGTTACATGCGATTTTGTGCGGATATGTCAAGTTGATCGGCCACCCAAAATGATCATTCTAGACCGATCATTGGTGCGCATTGAGTAAATGCTTATAAATGAAGCACAATGCATGTCATCACATAGTTTGGGATATATTGGATTACTTGGAGGCTTTGTCATATCTATTTCAGTCTTAAATTTTATCACAATATAGAAAATTGATCTAGCTTGATGTGGGGTTGGATTCGTGTCATTCTGAGCTCTAAATAAAAAACTATGGAAGATTTAGTGCTGACATCTCAAGTTGATGGGCAAATTAAAATGATCATTCTAGACTCAACAATGGTGCTCATTGAGTGAATGCTTATAAACGAAGCATAATGCATGACATCACGATGTTTGGGATATATTGGATTATTTGGAGGCTTTGTTGGATCTACTTCAGTCTTTAATTTTGTCACAATATAAAAAAATTGAGCTAGCTTAATGTGGCCGTTGGATTCGTGTCATTTTGAGCTCTAAATTAAAAAGTTACGGACAATTTAGTGCATACATGTCAAGTTGATGGAAAAGTTAAAATGATCATTCTACACTAATCATTGGTGCTCGTTGAAAAAATGCTTATAAATGAAGCATAATGCATGACATCACGCAGTCTTGGATATATTAGATTACATGGAGGCTTTGTTCTATCCACTTCACTGTTTAATTTTGTCACAATATAGAAAACTGAGCTAGTTTAATGTGCGTGTTGGATTCGTGTCATTTTGAGTTCTAAATTAAAAATTTACGGACAATTTATTACGGACATGTCAAGTTGATAGGCCAATTAAAATGATCATTCCAAAATGATCATTGGTGCTCAATGAGTAAATGCTTATAAATGAAGCACAATACATGGCAGCACAAAGTTTTGGATAGATTTGATTACTTGGAGGCTTCGTCGTATCTATTTTAGTCTTAGATTTTATCACAATATAGAAAATTGAGCTACCTTAATGTGGCCGTTGAATTCGTGTCATTTTGAGTTTTAAATCAAAGTTACATGCGATTTAATGGGGACATGACAAGTTGATCTGCCAGGAAAAATGATCATTATAGCCTGAGCAATGATGCGCATTGAGTAAATGCTTATAAATGAAGCGTAAAGCATGGCATCATACAATTTGTGATATATTGGATTACTTGGTGGTTTTGGCGTATCTATTTCAGCCTTTAATTTTGTCACAATATAGAAAATTGAGCTAGCGTAATGTGGGCATTGGATTCATGTTATTCTGACCTCTAAATCAAAAATTACGTACGATTTAGTACATACATTTAATGTTGATCTGCAAGTTAAAACGATCATTCTAGTCTTATAAATGAAGCATACTGCATCGTATCACGAAGTTTGGGATAGATTAGATTACTTGGAGGATTTGTCATATGCATTTCAGTCTTAAATTTTGTCCCAATATAGAAAATTGAGCTATCTTAACGTGGGTTTTGGATTCGTGTTATTCTGAGCTCTAAATCAAAGTTATCGCTGATTTAGTGCGGACATGCCAAGTTGATCGGACAGGTCAAATGATCATTCCTAAATGATCATTCGTGCTCTGTGAGTAAATGCTTATAAATGAAGCATAGTACATGGAATCACAATGTTCGAGATTGATTGGATTACTTGGAGGCTTTGTCGTATCTATTTCATTCTTAATTTTGTCACAATATAAAAATTTGAGCTAGCTTAATGTGGAGGTTGGATTCGTGTCATTCTGAGCTCTAAATAAAATATTCTGGATGATGTTGTGCTGACATGTCAAGTTGATGGGCAAGTTAAAATGATCATTCTAGACTGAGCAATGGTGTTCATTGAGTAAATGCTTATAAATGAAGCTTAATGCATGACATCACGCAGTTTGGGATATATTGGATTACTTGAAGGCTTTTTCGTATCTATTTTTGTCTTAAATTTGGTCACATTATAGAAAATTGATCTAGCTTAACGTGGCTGTTGGATTCGTGCTATTCTGAGCTCAAAATCAAAAGTTATGGACAATTTAGTGCTGACATGTCAATTTGATCGGCCCATTAAAATTATCATTACGAAATGATCATTGGTGGTCAATGAGAAAATGCTTATAAATGATGCATAGTACTTGACATCACGAAATTTTGGAAAGATTGGATTACTTGGAGAATTTTTCATATCTATTTCATTCGTAAATTTTGTCAGAATATAGAAAATTGAGCTAGATTAATGTGGGCATTGGATTCGTGTCATTCAAAGATCTAAATCAAAAGTTATGGATAACTTAGTGCTGACATGCCAAGTTGATGGACAAGTTAAAATGATCATTCTACACTGAGCATTGGTGCTCATTCAGTAAATGCTTATAAATGAAAGATAATGAATGGCATCACGTAGTTTGGGATATACTATATTACTTTGAGGCTTTGTCGTATCTACTTCACTCTCTAATTTTGTCACATTATAGAAAATTAACATGGGTTACTTTGAGGCTAGATTAACGTGAGTGTTGTATTCATGTAATTTGAGCTCTAAAAAAAGATACGGATGATTTAGTGCAGACATGTCATGTTGATCGGCAAGTTTTATACTAAGCATTTGTGCTCAGTGAGTAAAAGCTTATAAATGAAGCATAGTACATGACATCACAAAGTTTGGGATGGATTGGATTACTTGGAAGCTTTCTCGTATCTATTTTATTTTTAAATTTTCTCACAATATAGAAAATTGAGCTAGGTTAATGTGGGCGTTGGGTCCGTGTCATTTTGAGCTCTAAATAAAAAATTATTGAGATTTACTGGAGACATATCAAGTTGATGGGCAATTTAAACTTAGCATTGGTACTCATTGAGTAAAATCTTATAAATGAAGCATAATGTATGACATCATACAGTTTGAAATCTATTGGATTAATTGGAGGCTTTGTTGTATCTACTTCATTCTATATTTTTGTCATAATATAGAAAACTTAGCTAGCTTAACGTGGCCATTGGATTCGTATCTTTTAGAGTTCAAAATCAAAACGTTACGGACGATTTAATGTGGACATTTCAAGTTGATTGGTCAGTTAAAATGATCATTCCGAAATGATACAAATCATCCGTAACTTTTGATTTAGAGCTTAGAATGACAAGAATGCAATGCACACGTTAAGCTAGCTCAAATTTCTATATTGCGAAAAATTTTGCAACAGAAATAGATATGAAAAAGCATCCAAGTTTTCCAATTTATCCCGAACTGTTTGATGGCATGAATTATGCTTCATTTATAAGTTTCTAATCAATGAGCACTAATGATCTGTTAAGAATGATAATTTTAATTGGCCGATCAACTTGACTTGTCCGTACTAAATCATCTGTAACTTTTTATTTAGAGCTCAGAATGAAACAAATCCAAAGCCCAAGTTATGCTAGCTCAATGTTCTATATTGTGGCAAATTTTGAGACCGAAATAGATTGGTCCAAGCAATCCAATCTATCCAAAACTCATGATGCCATATATTATTCTTCATTTATAAGCCTTTACTCAATTAGCACTAACGATAATTTACACTGGCCGATCAACCTGACATTTCTGCAATAAATCGTTTGTAAATTTTTATTTATAGCTCAGAATGATGCGAATCCAATGCCCATGTTAAGCTAGCTTAATTTTGAATATTGTGGGAAATTTTCAGACTCAAATGGATACGACAAAGCATCCACGTAATCCAATCTATCTTAAACTTCGTGCTGCCATTCATTATGCTTCATTTATAAGCCTTTAACCAGTGAGCACCAATGATCAGTTTAGAGTTATCGTATTAACAGGCTGATCAACTTGACATGTCCACATAAATCGTCCGTAACTTTTGATTTAGAGCTCAGAATGACACAAATCCAAAGCCCATGTTAAGGTAACTCAATTTTCTATATTGTGACAAAATTTCACACACAAATAGATACGAAAAAATGTTTAAGTTATCCAATCAATCCAAAACTACGTGATGCCATTCATTATGCTTCATTTATAAGCCTTTACTCAATGAGTGCGAATGATCAGTTTAGAATGATCATATGAACTGGCCAATAAATTTGACATGTCCACACTAAATAGTGAGTAAATTTTGATTTATAGCTTAGAATGACACGAATATAATGCCCACGTTTAGCTAGCTCAATTTGCTATATTGTGACAAAATTGTAAATGGAAATAATTACGACAAAGCATCCAAATAATCCAATCTATCCCAAATTGCGTGATGTCATGTATTATGTATCATTTATATGCCTTTACTCAATGAGCACTAATGATCAGTTTAGAATGATCATATTAGCTGGCCAATCAACTTAAAATGTCCACAGTAAATCGACCGTAACTTTTGATTTAGATATCAGAATGACACGAATCCAATGCCCACGTTAAGGTAGCTCAAATTTCTATATTACGACAAAATTTGCGAAATAAATAGATACAAAAAGTTTCCAAGTTATCCAATCTATCCCGAACTTCTTGATGTCATGCATTATGCTTCATTTATAAGCCTCTACTCAATGAGCACCAATGATCAGTTAAGAATAATCATTTTAACTAGCCAATCAACTTGACATTTCTGCACTAAATCGTCCATAACTTTTGATTTAGAGCTCAGAATGACACAAATCCAAAGCCCACGTTATGCTACCTCAATTTTCTATATTGTGACAAAATTTGAGACCAAAATAGATACGACAACGCACAATCTAATCTATCCAAAAATATGTGATACCATGCATTATGCTTCATTTACATGCCTTTACTCAATCAGCACTAATGATCATTTAAACTGGCTGGTCAACCTGGCATTTTTGCACTAAATCATCCGTAAATTTTGATTTATAGCTCAGAATGATGTGAATCCAATGCCCATGTTAAGCTAACTCAATTTTGAATATTGTTTTAAACTTTCAGGTTGAAATGGACGACAAAGCATCTACGTAATCCAATATATCCCAAACTTCGTGATGCCATTCATTATGCTTCATTGATAAGCCTTTACTCAATAAGCACCAATGATCAGTTTAGAATGATCATATTAACTGGCTGATCAACTTGACATGTCCACATAAATTGTCCGTAACTTTTGATTTAGAGCTCAGAATGACACAAATCAAAAGCCCATGTTATGTTAGCTCAATTTTCTATATCGTAACAAAATTTGAGATAGAACTATATACGACTAATCAACCAAGCAATCCAGTCTATCCAAAACTCATGATGCCATGCATTATGCTTCATTTGTAAGCCTTTAATCAATCAACACTAATGATCACTTAAATTGGCCGATCAAACTGACATTGCTGCACTAAACCGTCCGTAAATATTGATTTAGAGCTCTGAATGACACGAATCCAATGCCCATGTTAACCTAGCTCAGTTTTGAATATTGTGGCAAAATTTCAGAGTGAAATGGATACGACAAAGCATCCACGTAATACAATCTATCATAAACTTCGTGATGCCATTCATTATGCGTCATTTATAAGCCTTTACTCAATGAGCACCAATGATCAGTTTAGAATGATCATATTAACTGGCTGATAAACTTGACATGTCCACATAAATCGTCTGTAACTTTTGATTTAGAGTTCAGAATGACACAAATCCAAATCCCACGTTAAACTAGCTCAATTTTCTATATTGTGACAAAATTTGAAACATAAATAGATAAGAAAATGTGTTTAAGTTATCCAGTCAATCCAAAATTGCGTGATGCCATTCATTATTATTCATTTATAATCGTTTACTTAATGAGGACCAATGATCAATTTAGAACGATCATATTAACGGGCCAATAAATTTGACATATCCACACCAAATCGTGTGTAAATTTTGAATTACAGCTTACAATGACACGAATCTACTGCCCATGTTTTTCTAGCTCAATTTTATATATTGTGGCAAAATTGTAGACGGAAATAATTTCGACAAAGCATCTAAATAATCCAATCTATCCTACACTCAGTGATGCCATGTATTATGCATCATTTATATGCCTGTACTTAATGAGCACCAATGATCAGTTTAGAACGATCATTTAACTTGCTGATAAACTTGACATGTCCGCACGAAATCATCCGTAACTTTTTATTTAGAGCTCAAAATGACACGAATCCAATGCCCGCGTTAAGCTAGCTTAAATTTCTATATTGCAACATAATTTGCGACATAAATAGACACGAAAAACTGTCCAAGTTATCCAATCTATCCCGAACTGCTTGATGCCATGCATTATGCTGCATTTATAACCCTCTACTCAATGAACACTGATGATCAGTTAAGAATGATCATTTTAAATGGCCGATCAACTTGACTAAATTGTCCATAACTTTTGATTTAGAGCTCATAAGGACACAAATACAAAGCCCACTTGATGCTAACTCAATTTTTTTATTTTGTGACAAAATTTGAGACCGAAATAGATACGAGAAAGCATCCAAGCAATCTAATCTATCCAAAACTTTGTGATCCGATGCATTATGCTTCATTTATAAGCCTTTACTCAATCAGCACTAAGGAACATTTAAACTACCCAATCAACCTGACATTTTTACACTTAATCGACCGTAAATTTTGATTTATAGTTCGACGCGAATCCAATGCACACGTTAAGCTAGCTCAATTTTGATTATTGTGACAAAATTTCAGACTGAAATGGATAAGACAAAGCATCCACGTAATCCAATCTATCCCAAACTTCGTGATGCCATTCATTATTTTTTCATTTATAAGGCTTTACTTAATGTGCACCAATGATCAACTTAGAATGGTCATATTAACCGGCTGATCAACTTGACATGTCCACATAAATTGTCTGTAACTATTGATTTAGAGATCAGAATGACACGAATCCAAAGCCCACGTTAAGCTAGCTCAATTTTCTATATTGTGTCAAAATTTGACACACAAAAAGATACGACAAAAAGTTTAAGTCATCCAATCAATCCAAAACTGCGTGATGCCATTCATTATGCTTCATTTATAAGCCTTTACTCAATGTGTACTAATGATCAGTTTAGAATGATCATATTAACTGGCCAATAAATTTGACATGTGCACACTAAATCGTGCATAAATTTTGATTTATAGCTTAGAATGACAAGTGCACACTAGAATCTAATGCCCACGTTTAAGTAGCTCAATTTCCTATATTGTGACAAAATTGTAGATGGAAATAATTACGACAAAGCATCCAAATAATCTAATCTATCCGAAACTGCATGATGGGTTGTATTATGCATCATTTATAGGCCTTTTTACTCAATGAACACTAATGATCAGCTTAGAATGAACATATTAGCTTGCAAATCAACTTGACATGTCCGCACTAAATCGTTCGTAAATTTTGATTTAGAGCTCAGAATGATGCGAATCCAATGCCCACGTTAAGCTAGCTCAAATTTCTATATTGCGACAAAATTTGCAACCTAAATAGATACGAAAAGTGTCCAAGTTATCCAATATATCCCGAACTGCTGGATGCCATGCATTATGCTTCATTTATAAGCCTGTAACTCAATGAGTACCAATGATCAGTTAAGAACGATCATTTTAACTGGCCGATCAACTTGAAATGTCCGCACTAAATCGTCCATTACTTTTGGTTTAGTGCTTAGAATGACACAAATCCAAATCCCACGTTATGCTAGCTCAATTTTTTATATTCTGACAAAATTTGAGACCAAAATAGATACGACCTAGCGCAATCCAATCTATCCAAAACTACATGATGTCATGCATTATGCTTCATTTATAAGCCTTTACTCAATCATCACTAATAATCATTTAAACTAGCCAATCAACCTTCCATTTTTGCACTAAATCGTCCGTAAATTTTGATTTATAGCTCATTATGATGCGAATCCAATGCCCACGTTAATCTTACTCAATTTTGAATATTGTGGCAAAATTTCAGACTGAAATGGATACAACAAAGCATCCACGTAATCCAATCTATCCCAAATTTTGTGATGCCATTCATTATGCTTCATTTAGAAGTGTTTACTCAATGAGCACCAATGATCAGTTTAAAATGATAATATTAACTAGCTGATCAACTTGACATATCCGCACTAAATCGTACGTAACTTTTGATTTAGAGCTCAGAATGACACGAATCCAATGCTCACATTAAGCTAGCTCTAATTTCTATGTTGCGACAAAATTTGCGACATAAATAGACACGAAAAATCGTCCAAGTTATCCAATTTATCCCAACTGCTTGATGCCATGCATTATGCTTCATTTAATTTATAGCTCAGAATGATGTGAATCCAATGTCCACGTTAGGCTAGATCAATTTCCTATATTGTGACAAAATTTGAGATAAAAATAGATACGACATATCATCCAAGTAATCAAATCTATCCCAAACTGCGTGATGCCATGCATTATACTTCATTTACAAGCTTTTACACAGTAAGTACTAATAATTAGTTTAGAATGATCATATTAACTGGCCAACAAACTTGACATGTCCGCACTAATTCGTTCGTAAATTTTGATTTATAGCTTAGAATGACACAAGACTAACGCCCACGTTAAGCTAGCTCAATTTCGTATATTGTGACAAAATTTGAGACGGAAATAATTACGAAAAAGCATCCAAGTTATCTAATCTATCCCAAACTGTGTGATGCCATGCATTATGGTTCATTTATAAATCTCTACTCAATGAGCACCAATGATTAGTTTAGAAAGACAATTTTAACTCGCCGATCTTCACTAAATCGTCCGTAACTTTTGATTTCTAGCTCAAAATGACACGAATCCAATGCCCACATTAAGTTAGCTCAGTTCCCTATATTGTGAAAAAATTTTAAACAGAAATAGATACGACAA
Source organism: Pugionium cornutum (assembly GCA_018901935.1). NCBI lineage: Eukaryota > Viridiplantae > Streptophyta > Magnoliopsida > Brassicales > Brassicaceae > Pugionium > Pugionium cornutum. The sequence goes on from CM032157.1 coordinate 22,383,042, forward strand.
AGCATACATGTAATCAAATCTATCACCAACTGCATGATACCATGCATTATGCTTCATTTATAAGCCTTTACTCAATGAGTACCAATGATCAGTTAAGAGTGATAATTGTAAGTGGCCGATCTACTTGACATATCTGCACTAAATCATTCATAACTTTTGATTTATAGCTTAAAATGACACGAATCCAATGCCCACGTTAAGCTAGCTCAATTTCCTATATTGTGACAAAATTTGAAACAGAAATTGATACAACAAAGAATCCAATCCAATCTATCCCTAACTGCGTGATACCATGCATTATGCTTCATTTATAAGCCTTTACTCAATGAGAACCAATGATCAGTTTAGAATCATCATATTAACTGGCCGACCAACTTGATATGTATGCATGAAATCGTTCGTAACTTTTAATTTAGAGCTCAAAATGACACGAATCCAATACCCTCGTTAAGCTAGCTGAAGTTTCTATATTGTGACAAAATTTGATGTCATTTTGAGCTCTAAATTAAAAAGTTACGGACAATTTAGTGCATACATGTCAAGTTGATGGAAAAGTTAAAATGATCATTCTACACTAATCATTGGTGCTCGTTGAAAAAATGCTTATAAATGAAGCATAATGCATGACATCACGCAGTCTTGGATATATTAGATTACATGGAGGCTTTGTTCTATCCACTTCACTGTTTAATTTTGTCACAATATAGAAAATTGAGCTAGTTTAATGTGCGTGTTGGATTCGTGTCATTTTGAGTTCTAAATTAAAAATTTACGGACAATTTATTACGGACATGTCAAGTTGATAGGCCAATTAAAATGATCATTCCAAAATGATCATTGGTGCTCAATGAGTAAATGCTTATAAATGAAGCACAATACATGGCAGCACAAAGTTTTGGATAGATTTGATTACTTGGAGGCTTCGTCGTATCTATTTTAGTCTTAGATTTTATCACAATATAGAAAATTGAGCTACCTTAATGTGGCCGTTGAATTCGTGTCATTTTGAGTTTTAAATCAAAGTTACATGCGATTTAATGGGGACATGACAAGTTGATCTGCCAGGAAAAATGATCATTATAGCCTGAGCAATGATGCGCATTGAGTAAATGCTTATAAATGAAGCGTAAAGCATGGCATCATACAATTTGTGATATATTGGATTACTTGGTGGTTTTGGCGTATCTATTTCAGCCTTTAATTTTGTCACAATATAGAAAATTGAGCTAGCGTAATGTGGGCATTGGATTCATGTTATTCTGACCTCTAAATCAAAAATTACGTACGATTTAGTACATACATTTAATGTTGATCTGCAAGTTAAAACGATCATTCTAGTCTTATAAATGAAGCATACTGCATCGTATCACGAAGTTTGGGATAGATTAGATTACTTGGAGGATTTGTCATATGCATTTCAGTCTTAAATTTTGTCCCAATATAGAAAATTGAGCTATCTTAACGTGGGTTTTGGATTCGTGTTATTCTGAGCTCTAAATCAAAGTTATCGCTGATTTAGTGCGGACATGCCAAGTTGATCGGACAGGTCAAATGATCATTCCTAAATGATCATTCGTGCTCTGTGAGTAAATGCTTATAAATGAAGCATAGTACATGGAATCACAATGTTCGAGATTGATTGGATTACTTGGAGGCTTTGTCGTATCTATTTCATTCTTAATTTTGTCACAATATAAAAATTTGAGCTAGCTTAATGTGGAGGTTGGATTCGTGTCATTCTGAGCTCTAAATAAAATATTCTGGATGATGTTGTGCTGACATGTCAAGTTGATGGGCAAGTTAAAATGATCATTCTAGACTGAGCAATGGTGTTCATTGAGTAAATGCTTATAAATGAAGCTTAATGCATGACATCACGCAGTTTGGGATATATTGGATTACTTGGAGGCTTTTTCGTATCTATTTTTGTCTTAAATTTGGTCACATTATAGAAAATTGATCTAGCTTAACGTGGCTGTTGGATTCGTGCTATTCTGAGCTCAAAATCAAAAGTTATGGACAATTTAGTGCTGACATGTCAATTTGATCGGCCAATTAAAATTATCATTACGAAATGATCATTGGTGGTCAATGAGAAAATGCTTATAAATGATGCCTAGTACATGACATCACGAAATTTTGGAAAGATTGGATTACTTGGAGAATTTTTCATATCTATTTCATTCTTAAATTTTGTTAGAATATAGAAAATTGAGCTAGATTAATGTGGGCATTGGATTCGTGTCATTCAAAGATCTAAATCAAAAGTTATGGATAACTTAGTGCTGACATGCCAAGTTGATGGACAAGTTAAAATGATCATTCTACACTGAGCATTGGTGCTCATTCAGTAAATGCTTATAAATGAAAGATAATGAATGGCATCACGTAGTTTGGGATATACTATATTACTTTGAGGCTTTGTCGTATCTACTTCACTCTCTAATTTTGTCACATTATAGAAAATTAACGTGGGTTACTTTGAGGCTAGATTAACGTGAGTGTTGTATTCATGTAATTTGAGCTCTAAAAAAAGATACGGATGATTTAGTGCATACATGTCATGTTGATCGGCAAGTTTTATACTAAGCATTTGTGCTCAGTGAGTAAAAGCTTATAAATGAAGCATAGTACATGACATCACAAAGTTTGGGATGGATTGGATTACTTGGAAGCTTTCTCGTATCTATTTTATTTTTAAATTTTCTCACAATATAGAAAATTGAGCTAGGTTAATGTGGGCGTTGGGTCCGTGTCATTTTGAGCTCTAAATAAAAAATTATTGAGATTTACTGCAGACATATCAAGTTGATGGGCAATTTAAACTTAGCATTGGTACTCATTGAGTAAAATCTTATAAATGAAGCATAATGTATGACATCATACAGTTTGAAATCTATTGGATTAATTGGAGGCTTTGTTGTATCTACTTCATTCTATATTTTTGTCATAATATAGAAAACTTAGCTAGCTTAACGTGGCCATTGGATTCGTATCTTTTAGAGTTCAAAATCAAAACGTTACGGACGATTTAATGTGGACATTTCAAGTTGATCGGTCAGTTAAAATGATCATTCCGAAATGATACAAATCATCCGTAACTTTTGATTTAGAGCTTAGAATGACAAGAATGCAATGCACACGTTAAGCTAGCTCAAATTTCTATATTGCGAAAAATTTTGCAACAGAAATAGATATGAAAAAGCGTCCAAGTTTTCCAATTTATCCCGAACTGTTTGATGGCATGAATTATGCTTCATTTATAAGTTTCTAATCAATGAGCACTAATGATCTGTTAAGAATGATCATTTTAATTGGCCGATCAACTTGACTTGTCCGTACTAAATCATCTGTAACTTTTTATTTAGAGCTCAGAATGAAACAAATCCAAAGCCCAAGTTATGCTAGCTCAATGTTCTATATTGTGGCAAATTTTGAGACCGAAATAGATTGGACAAGGCATCCAAGCAATCCAATCTATCCAAAACTCATGATGCCATATATTATTCTTCATTTATAAGCCTTTACTCAATTAGCACTAACGATAATTTACACTGGCCGATCAACCTGACATTTCTGCAGTAAATCGTTTGTAAATTTTTATTTATAGCTCAGAATGATGCGAATCCAATGCCCATGTTAAGCTAGCTTAATTTTGAATATTGTGGGAAATTTTCAGACTCAAATGGATACGACAAAGCATCCACGTAATCCAATCTATCTTAAACTTCGTGCTGCCATTCATTATGCTTCATTTATAAGCCTTTAACCAGTGAGCACCAATGATCAGTTTAGAGTTATCGTATTAACAGGCTGATCAACTTGACATGTCCACATAAATCGTCCGTAACTTTTGATTTAGAGCTCAGAATGACACAAATCCAAAGCCCATGTTAAGGTAACTCAATTTTCTATATTGTGACAAAATTTCACACACAAATAGATACGAAAAAATGTTTAAGTTATCCAATCAATCCAAAACTACGTGATGCCATTCATTATGCTTCATTTATAAGCCTTTACTCAATGAGTGCGAATGATCAGTTTAGAATGATCATATGAACTGGCCAATAAATTTGACATGTCCACACTAAATAGTGAGTAAATTTTGATTTATAGCTTAGAATGACACGAATATAATGCCCACGTTTAGCTAGCTCAATTTACTATATTGTGACAAAATTGTAAATGGAAATAATTACGACAAAGCATCCAAATAATCCAATCTATCCCAAATTGCGTGATGTCATGTATTATGTATCATTTATATGCCTTTACTCAATGAGCACTAATGATCAGTTTAGAATGATCATATTAGCTGGCCAATCAACTTAAAATGTCCACAGTAAATCGACCGTAACTTTTGATTTAGATATCAGAATGACACGAATCCAATGCCCACGTTAAGGTAGCTCAAATTTCTATATTACGACAAAATTTGCGAAATAAATAGATACAAAAAGTTTCCAAGTTATCCAATCTATCCCGAACTTCTTGATGTCATGCATTATGCTTCATTTATAAGCCTCTACTCAATGAGCACCAATGATCAGTTAAGAATAATCATTTTAACTAGCCAATCAACTTGACATTTCAGCACTAAATCGTCCATAACTTTTGATTTAGAGCTCAGAATGACACAAATCCAAAGGCCACGTTATGCTACCTCAATTTTCTATATTGTGACAAAATTTGAGACCAAAATAGATACGACAACGCACAATCTAATCTATCCAAAAATATGTGATACCATGCATTATGCTTCATTTACATGCCTTTACTCAATCAGCACTAATGATCATTTAAACTGGCTGGTCAACCTGGCATTTTTGCACTAAATCATCCGTAAATTTTGATTTATAGCTCAGAATGATGTGAATCCAATGCCCATGTTAAGCTAACTCAATTTTGAATATTGTTTTAAACTTTCAGGTTGAAATGGACGACAAAGCATCTACGTAATCCAATATATCCCAAACTTCGTGATGCCATTCATTATGCTTCATTGATAAGCCTTTACTCAATAAGCACCAATGATCAGTTTAGAATGATCATATTAACTGGCTGATCAACTTGACATGTCTACATAAATTGTCCGTAACTTTTGATTTAGAGCTCAGAATGACACAAATCAAAAGCCCATGTTATGTTAGCTCAATTTTCTATATCGTAACAAAATTTGAGATAGAACTATATACGACTAATCAACCAAGCAATCCAGTCTATCCAAAACTCATGATGCCATGCATTATGCTTCATTTGTAAGCCTTTAATCAATCAACACTAATGATCACTTAAATTGGCCGATCAAACTGACATTGCTGCACTAAACCGTCCGTAAATATTGATTTAGAGCTCTAAATGACACGAATCCAATGCCCATGTTAACCTAGCTCAGTTTTGAATATTGTGGCAAAATTTCAGAGTGAAATGGATACGACAAAGCATCCACGTAATACAATCTATCATAAACTTCGTGATGCCATTCATTATGCGTCATTTATAAGCCTTTACTTAATGAGCACCAATGATCAGTTTAGAATGATCATATTAACTGGCTGATAAACTTGACATGTCCACATAAATCGTCTGTAACTTTTGATTTAGAGTTCAGAATGACACAAATCCAAATCCCACGTTAAACTAGCTCAATTTTCTATATTGTGACAAAATTTGAAACATAAATAGATAAGAAAATGTGTTTAAGTTATCCAGTCAATCCAAAATTGCGTGATGCCATTCATTATTATTCATTTATAATCGTTTACTTAATGAGGACCAATGATCAATTTAGAACGATCATATTAACGGGCCAATAAATTTGACATATCCACACCAAATCGTGTGTAAATTTTGAATTACAGCTTACAATGACACGAATCTACTGCCCATGTTTTTCTAGCTCAATTTTATATATTGTGGCAAAATTGTAGATGGAAATAATTTCGACAAAGCATCTAAATAATCCAATCTATCCTACACTCAGTGATGCCATGTATTATGCATCATTTATATGCCTTTACTTAATGAGCACCAATGATCAGTTTAGAACGATCATTTAACTTGCTGATAAACTTGACATGTCCGCACGAAATCATCCGTAACTTTTTATTTAGAGCTCAAAATGACACGAATCCAATGCCCGCGTAAAGCTAGCTTAAATTTCTATATTGCAACATAATTTGCGACATAAATAGACACGAAAAACTGTCCAAGTTATCCAATCTATCCCGAACTGCTTGATGCCATGCATTATGCTGCATTTATAACCCTCTACTCAATGAACACTGATGATCAGTTAAGAATGATCATTTTAAATGGCCGATCAACTTGACTAAATTGTCCATAACTTTTGATTTAGAGCTCATAAGGACACAAATACAAAGCCCACTTGATGCTAGCTCAATTTTTTTATTTTGTGACAAAATTTGAGACCGAAATAGATACGAGAAAGCATCCAAGCAATCTAATCTATCCAAAACTTTGTGATCCGATGCATTATGCTTCATTTATAAGCCTTTACTCAATTAGCACTAAGGAACATTTAAACTACCCAATCAACCTGACATTTTTACACTAAATCGACCGTAAATTTTGATTTATAGTTCGACGCGAATCCAATGCACACGTTAAGCTAGCTCAATTTTGATTATTGTGACAAAATTTCAGACTGAAATGGATAAGACAAAGCATCCACGTAATCCAATCTATCCCAAACTTCGTGATGCCATTCATTATTTTTTCATTTATAAGGCTTTACTTAATGTGCACCAATGATCAACTTAGAATGGTCATATTAACCGGCTGATCAACTTGACATGTCCACATAAATTGTCTGTAACTATTGATTTAGAGATCAGAATGACACAAATCCAAAGCCCACGTTAAGCTAGCTCAATTTTCTATATTGTGTCAAAATTTGACACACAAAAAGATACGACAAAAAGTTTAAGTTATCCAATCAATCCAAAACTGTGTGATGCCATTCATTATGCTTCATTTATAAGCCTTTACTCAATGTGTACTAATGATCAGTTTAGAATGATCATATTAACTGGCCAATAAATTTGACATGTGCACACTAAGTCGTGCATAAATTTTGATTTATAGCTTAGAATGACAAGTGCACACTAGAATCTAATGCCCACGTTTAAGTAGCTCAATTTCCTATATTGTGACAAAATTGTAGATGGAAATAATTACGACAAAGCATCCAAATAATCTAATCTATCCGAAACTGCATGATGGGTTGTATTATGCATCATTTATAGGCCTTTTTACTCAATGAACACTAATGATCAGCTTAGAATGAACATATTAGCTGGCAAATCAACTTGACATGTCTGCACTAAATCGTTCGTAAATTTTGATTTAGAGCTCAGAATGATGCGAATCCAATGCCCACGTTAAGCTAGCTCAAATTTCTATATTGCGACAAAATTTGCAACCTAAATAGATACGAAAAGTGTCCAAGTTATCCAATATATTCCGAACTGCTGGATGCCATGCATTATGCTTCATTTATAAGCCTGTAACTCAATGAGTACCAATGATCAGTTAAGAACGATCATTTTAACTGGCCGATCAACTTGAAATGTCCGCACTAAATCGTCCATTACTTTTGGTTTAGTGCTTAGAATGACACAAATCCAAATCCCACGTTATGCTAGCTCAATTTTTTATATTCTGACAAAATTTGAGACCAAAATAGATACGACCTAGCGCAATCCAATCTATCCTAAACTACATGATGTCATGCATTATGCTTCATTTATAAGCCTTTACTCAATCATCACTAATAATCATTTAAACTAGCCAATCAACCTTCCATTTTTGCACTAAATCGTCCGTAAATTTTGATTTATAGCTCATTATGATGCGAATCCAATGCCCACGTTAATCTTACTCAATTTTGAATATTGTGGCAAAATTTCAGACTGAAATGGATACAACAAAGCATCCACGTAATCCAATCTATCCCAAATTTTGTGATGCCATTCATTATGCTTCATTTAGAAGTGTTTACTCAATGAGCACCAATGATCAGTTTAAAATGATAATATTAACTAGCTGATCAACTTGACATATCCGCACTAAATCGTACGTAACTTTTGATTTAGAGCTCAGAATGACACGAATCCAATGCTCACATTAAGCTAGCTCTAATTTCTATGTTGCGACAAAATTTGCGACATAAATAGACACGAAAAATCGTCCAAGTTATCCAATTTATCCCAACTGCTTGATGCCATGCATTATGCTTCATTTATAAGCCTGTAACTCAATGAGTACCAATGATCAGTTAAGAACGATCATTTTAACTGGCCGATCAACTTGAAATGTCCGCACTAAATCGTCCATTACTTTTGGTTTAGTGCTTAGAATGACACAAATCCAAATCCCACGTTATGCTAGCTCAATTTTTTATATTCTGACAAAATTTGAGACCAAAATAGATACGACCTAGCGCAATCCAATCTATCCAAAACTACATGATGTCATGCATTATGCTTCATTTATAAGCCTTTACTCAATCATCACTAATAATCATTTAAACTAGCCAATCAACCTTCCATTTTTGCACTAAATCGTCCGTAAATTTTGATTTATAGCTCATTATGATGCGAATCCAATGCCCACGTTAATCTTACTCAATTTTGAATATTGTGGCAAAATTTCAGACTGAAATGGATACAACAAAGCATCCACGTAATCCAATCTATCCCAAATTTTGTGATGCCATTCATTATGCTTCATTTAGAAGTGTTTACTCAATGAGCACCAATGATCAGTTTAAAATGATAATATTAACTAGCTGATCAACTTGACATATCCGCACTAAATCGTACATAACTTTTGATTTAGAGCTCAGAATGACACGAATCCAATGCTCACATTAAGCTAGCTCTAATTTCTATGTTGCGACAAAATTTGCGACATAAATAGACATGAAAAATCGTCCAAGTTATCCAATTTATCCCAACTGCTTGATGCCATGCATTATGCTTCATTTAATTTATAGCTCAGAATGATGTGAATCCAATGTCCACGTTAAGCTAGATCAATTTCCTATATTGTGACAAAATTTGAGATAAAAATAGATACGACATATCATCCAAGTAATCAAATCTATCCCAAACTGCGTGATGCCATGCATTATACTTCATTTACAAGCTTTTACACAGTAAGTACTAATAATTAGTTTAGAATGATCATATTAACTGGCCAACAAACTTGACATGTCCGCACTAATTCGTTCGTAAATTTTGATTTATAGCTTAGAATGACACAAGACTAACGCCCACGTTAAGCTAGCTCAATTTCGTATATTGTGACAAAATTTGAGACGGAAATAATTACGAAAAAGCATCCAAGTTATCTAATCTATCCCAAACTGTGTGATGCCATGCATTATGGTTCATTTATAAATCTCTACTCAATGAGCACCAATGATTAGTTTAGAAAGACAATTTTAACTCGCCGATCTTCACTAAATCGTCCGTAACTTTTGATTTCTAGCTCAAAATGACACGAATCCAATGCCCACATTAAGTTAGCTCAGTTCCCTATATTGTGAAAAAATTTTAAACAGAAATAGATACGACAAAGCATACATGTAATCAAATCTATCACCAACTGCATGATACCATGCATTATGCTTCATTTATAAGCCTTTACTCAATGAGTACCAATGATCAGTTAAGAGTGATAATTGTAAGTGGCCGATCTACTTGACATATCTGCACTAAATCATTCATAACTTTTGATTTATAGCTTAAAATGACACGAATCCAACGCCCACGTTAAGCTAGCTCAATTTCCTATATTGTGACAAAATTTGAAACAGAAATTGATACAACAAAGAATCCAATCCAATCTATCCCTAACTGCGTGATACCATGCATTATGCTTCATTTATAAGCCTTTACTCAATGAGAACCAATGATCAGTTTAGAATCATCATATTAACTGGCCGACCAACTTGATATGTATGCATGAAATCGTTCGTAACTTTTAATTTGGAGCTCAAAATGACACGAATCCAATACCCACGTTAAGCTAGCTGAAGTTTCTATATTGTGACAAAATTTGAGGTAGAAATAGCAACGAAAACGCATCCAAGTAATCCAATCGATCGATATCAAACTGCGTGATGCCATGCATTATGCTACATTTATAAGCCTTTACTCAATTAGCACCAATGGTCAGTTTAGAATGATCATTTTACCTGGCTTATCAACTTGACATTTCCTCACTAAATCTTCCATTGCTTTTGATTTAGAGCTTACAATTACACAAATCCAATGCCCACGTTAAGCTAGATCAGGTTTCTATATTGTGACAAAAATTTGAGAAAGAAATAGATACGACAAAGCGTATAAGTTATCCAATCTATACTGAACTACATAATGCTATCATTATGCTTCATTTTTAAGCCTCTACTCAATCAGCACTAATGATTAGTTAAGAATTATCATTTTAACTGGCCGATCAACTTAACTTGTTCGCACTAAATCGTTCAAACCTTTTGATTTAGCGCTTATAATGACACGAATCCAATGCCCACGTTAATCTACCTCAAGTGTCTCTATTGTGATAAAATTTTAGACAGAAATAGATACGACAAAGAGTACAAGTTTTCCAATTTATACCGAACTGTGAGATATCATGCATTATACTTCATTTATAAGCCTCTAATCAATTAGCACCAATGATCAGTTAAAAATGATCATTTTAAGTGGCTGATCAACTTGCCATGTGTGCACTAAATCGTTTTTTACTTTTGATTTAGAGCTCGGAATGACACAAATCTAAAGCCCATGTTAAGATAACAAATTGTGACAAAAATTGAGACACATATTGATATGACAAAGCATCAAAGTAATCCAATCTATCAAAAATTGTGTGATGCCATGCAATATGTTTCATTTATAAGCCCTTGCTCAATGAGAATCAATGATCATTTTAATTGTCCGATCAACTTGACATGCCCACACTCCATCGTTCGTAACTTTTCATTTAGAGCTCACAATGATACCAATCCAAAGCCCACGTTAAGCTAGCTCAAGATTCTATATTGTAACAAAATTTGAGACAGAAATATATACAACAAAGCGTCCAAGTTATCCAATTTATCCCAGACTTCGTGATGCCATGCAGTATGCTTCATTTTTAAGCCTTTATTCACCGAGCACCAATGCTCAGTCTAGAACTATCATTTTACTTGCTAATCAACATGACATTTCTGCACTAACTCCCTCATAATTTTTTTTATTTAGAGCTCATAATGACACAAATCCAATGCCCACGTTAAGCAAGCTAAATTTTCTATATTGTGACAAAATTAAAGATTGAAGCAAATACGACAAAGCCTATAAGTAATCCAACATAAACTACGTGATGCCGTGCATTATGCTTCATTTATAAGCATTTACTCGATGAGCAGCAATGCTCAGTCTATAATGATCATTTTAACTTGCCCATCAACTTGACATGTCAGCACCAAATCGTCCATAACTTTTGATTTAGAGCTCAGAATGACATGAATCCAACACCCACATTAAGCTAGCTAAATTTTCTATAGTTTGACAAAATTTCAGACTGAAATAGATACGACAAAGCCTCCAAGTAATCCAACTTATCCCAAACTTTGTGATGCCATGCATTATGCATCATTTATAAGCCTCTACTCAATGAGCACCAATGATCAGTTAAGAATGATCATTTTAACTGGCCAATAAACTTGACATGTCTACACTAAATTGTCTGTAACTTTTGATTTATAGCTCAAAGTGACACGAATCCAATGCCCACGTTAAGCTAGCTCCATTCCTATATTTTGATAATTGTTTGGGACCAAAATAGATACGACAAAGCATCCACGCAATCCAATCTATCCCAAAATTGTTTATGTCATGCATTATGCTTCATTTATAAGCCTTTACTCAATGAGAACCAATGATCAGTTTGGAATGATCATATTAACTAGCTGATCAACTTGATATGTCCGCACAAAATCGTCCATAACTTTTGATTTAGAGTTCACAATGACACGAATCCAACACCCATGTTAAGCTAGCTCAAGTTTCTATATCGTGACAAAATTTAAGACTGAAATAGATACGACAAAGCCTTCAAGTAATTCAGTCTATCCCAAACTTCGTGTTGCCATGTAATATGCTTCATTTATAAGCTTTACTCACTGAGCACCAATGATCAGTTAAGAATGATCATTTTAACTAGCCGATAAACTTTACATGTCTGCACTAAATCGTTCGTAACTTTCGATTTATAGCTCAATGTGCCATAAATCCAATGCCAACGTTAAGCTAGCTCCATGTCCTATATATGACAAAGCATCCCCGTAACCCAATATATCTCAAACTGTGTGATGCCATGTAATATGCTTCATTTATAATCATTTACTCAATGAACACCAATGATCAGTTTAGAATGATCACATTAACAGGCCAATCAACTTGATATGTCCACACTAAATCGTCTATAACTTTTTATTTAGAGCTTAGAATGACATGAATCCAATGCCCACGTTAATCTAGCTCAAGTTTCTATAGTGTGACGAAATTTGTGACAGAAATAGATAAGAGAAAGCATTCAAGTAATCCAATCTATCCCAAATTGTGTGACGCCATGCATTATTCTTCATTTATAAGAATTTACTCACTAAGCACCAATGCTAAGTCTAGAATGTTATAACTTGCCCATCAACTTGACATGTCAGCACAAAATCGTCTTTAACTTTTGATTTAGAGCTTAGGATGACACGACTCTAACGCCCACATTAAGCTAGCTCAATTTTCTATATTATGAAAAAATTAATGACTAAAATAGATACGACAAATCCACCAAGTAATCCAATATATCCAAAACTGTGTGACAAATGCATTATGCTTCATTTATAAGAATTTACTCACTGAGCACCAATTCTCAGTATTGAATGATCATTCTAACTTGCCTATCAACTTGACATGTCATCACTAAATCTCCTATAACTTTGGATTTATAGCTCAGAATGACACGGATCCAATGTTCACATTAAACTAGCTCAATTTTCCATATTACTTTAAAAGTGAAATAGATACGACAAAGTCTCCAATTAATCCAATCTATGCTAAACTTCGTGCTGCCATGGAATATGCTTCATTTATAAGCCTTTACTCATTGAGCACCATGCTCAATCTAGAATGATCATTTTAACTTGCTAATCAACATGACACGTCTGCACTAAATCGTCCCTAATTTTTTTATTTAGAGCTCAAAATGACACGAATCCAATGCCCATGTTAAGCTAGCTAAATTTTCTATATTGCAAAAAAATTAAAGACTAAAATAGATACGACAAAGCCACCAAGTAATCCAATATATCCCAAACTATGTGATGTAATGAATTATGCTTCATTTATTAGAATTTACTCAATGAGCACCAATGCTCAGTTTAGAATGATCATTTTACCTTGCCCATCAACTTAACATGTGAGTACAAAATCATCCATAACTTTTTATTTAGAGCTTAGAATGACACGATTCCAACGCCCACATTAAACTAGATCAATTTTCTATAATGTGGCCAAATTTAAAACTAAAATAGATACGACTAAGCCTCTAAGTAATCCAATCTATCCAAGACTGTGTGAACCCATGTACAATTTTGCATCTATAAGCATTACTCACCGAGCACCAATGATCATTTTGGAATGATAATTTTAACTGGCCGATCAACTTGACATGTACGCACTAAATCGCCTGTTACTTTTGATTTAAATCTCAGACTGACATGAATCCAGCACCCACGTAAAACTAGCTAAAGTTTCTATATTGTTACAAAATTTAAGACTGAAATAGATACGACAAAGCTTCGAAGCAATCCAATCTATCCAAACTTTATGTGGCCATGCAATATGCTTCATTTATAAGCCTTTACTCACTCAGCACCAATGCTCAGTCTAAAATGATCATTTTAACTTTCTAATCAACATGACATGTCTGCAATAAATTATCCCTAACTTTACCAGTTAGAGCTTTAAATGACACGAATCCAATGCCAACGTTAAGCTAGCTCAATTTTCCATATTGTGACAAATTAAAGAATGAAATAGATACGACAAAGTCACCAAGTAATCCAATATATGCCAAAATGTGTGATACCATGCATTATGCATCATTTATAAGAATTTACTCAATGAGCCCCAATGCTCAGTCTGGAATGATAATTTTAACTTGCCCATCAACTTGACATGTCTGCACAAAATTGTTCATAACTTTTTATTTAGAGCTCAGAATGACACGTATCCAACACCCACATTCAGCTAGCTCAATTTTCTAAATTGGGAAAAAAATTAAGATTAAAAAAGATACAACAAAGCCTCCAAGTAAGCAAATTTATCCCAAACTGTGTGAAGCCATGTAAAATTGAACATTTTGGAATGTCCGCACTAAATCGCCGTTACTTTTGATTTAAAACTTTGAATGACACGAATCCAAAACCACGTTAAGCTTGCTCAATTTTCTATATAGTGACAAAATTAAAGACTGAAATAGATACGACAAAGCCACCAAGTAATACAATATATCCCAAATTGTGGGATGCCATGCATTATGCTTCATTTATAAGAATTAGCTCAATGAGCACCAATGCTCAGTCTAGAATGACCGTTTTAACTTGCCCATCAACTTGACATGTGTTGGGGCCATCAGGTCGTATGGCCGGCCAGAAGACCATACTGGCCGACCAGAAACCTTGCCCGAGACACCCAGGCCATTTGGCACATCTGCCGGCCCAAACAGCACCGCCGGACCCTCGACCAACAGGACCAGACCGATCAGCATTTCCGGCGGAGAGGCCCAAACCTCCGGCCCAACTGGTGGCCACGTGGATGACACCGCCGGTCCCATTGGTGATGCCGCCGACTCTGGGATCAACTTGGCCGGTCCAGAAGGCATTCCGGCAAGTACCTCACACAGTCCAGCCGGTACAGCTGATCTAGCCGAGTACACGGGCATTTCAGCATCTACACAAGGAGACTCGGACCAGATAAGCTACCAGGTTCAGGACATGCATCTAGAGGAAGTCTCTACACCAGTGGTGCCACCAGGGGCAATGACAAGGAGCAGATCAAGAGCACTCTTCCACAAGTTCAGCTTATGGGTCGCCAAGCTCCTAGAGGAAGATCGACTAAGGACAGTGGGCCAGAAGTGCAAAGAAAAGTCCAAAGGCTTCTCAACAATGCAAGGGACCTCAGAGAATTGGGCTTTAGTGGCAAGAGAGGTAAGGGCCCAAAGATTCCCAACCCTACTCCAAGTCGAAGATTAGGAGCAAGGCGCGTGCATACCACAAGGACGGCCACCTTCCATTTCTTGGCCGTGAGGTAAGAATGGTAAGTTTTCAATTCGAATATATGCCTCTTTCTTTTATTTGCAGGGTAGGATCTAGATTGTTTACATTTTTGAGTCAAAGACATTTTAGGAATAGGTCTTTTTTTCGGTTATGCACTTTTGTACATTTTCCATTTGTGCACTTTTGTAAACTTTCCTTTTCTTTCTTTGAGTCGACCCTAGAAGATCAAGCTGTCGAGCATATTAATAAGGCTCCTTCCAGCATTGTAGTTCGACAACCTTTTTGATAATAATTAAAGATCAAATTTTCTTTTAACAAGTTATTCTCTCAAGAGACTTGTGCGCTTAGAACCTAGTTGAGACCAGCCCTCCTAGCTCTAATTTTGTGATTTATCACGAGGTTCATCACCCCTCGTGTGGTTCACTTCACCCTTCCATCTTTTACCAACCATAAAACCCCCATCCAGAAGCCTAAGGTTGAGTTTCTCACCTAATCTTCTCCAAACAGCCCACGCGCATCCAAGCCTTGAATCGAGACTTGTATCATATTGGTATCAGATCTTAAAGCTCCTAAAACCCGGTTGTTTATATCCTTTCACTAGTCTTGTTTTTAGTTCTTGCATTAGTTTATGTCGCATTCAAGAAAAATAAAAAAAATAACATCAAACTCCAAACCGAGTGCATCTAGCTTCTACGTGTATCACTAGGGTTTAGATTCACCTTTGCATTGCCGTTCACGTTTTTCTTTTTTTAAAAAAAATCATATTTCCATTATTTTAAAGTTAAATTAAAAAGAAAGGAAAAAGAAAATAGAAAAAATACCAAAAGAATTCAAATTGGAGAGCTAGCACAAGTTGTAGCAAGTTTCCATTTTTCTAAACTTTGCTTTTTCAGATTTTTTCTTTTTCTCAACTTTTTCCTTTTGGCAAATTCGAATTCTCCTATAAAAAAAACCCTCCTAATCCACTTAGGAGCAAAATAACTTGTGTTTCTTTCTTGTAGCACAACGGCAGAAGAGAATAGAGATGCAGCCGAGGCCATGATGGCCATGTTCACCACCCTCCAAATGCAACTCGCATCAATAGGCGAGAGGTTGGAGCGCTTGGAGAGGCCTGTGAGATTCCGTGTTGAGGGTCCTGAGCACCTAAGGACACGGCACGAACAGGAGCAGCCCTAGCCAGGTGGAGATGAGGAGGAACTCAATGGCGATGAGGAAGCTTTGATGGCACAATTCTTGGATGGACTCCAAAAAAGAATCAGCCGCAAGGTGGAAAGGCAAATCTACAATGACTTCAAGGACTTGTTCCACCTATCTATCCAGGCTGAGCAGCACATCAAACGTAAGAGCCAAGACATCCGCAGCAAGCCTAAGACGCCTTGGGCACCAAGCAATATTCCCAAGCCCCGTAGACAAAGGGAAAGGCATAGAGAGTCAAGGTTCAAGAGCAAGCCTCCTGAGCCAACCTGTGACCAGAGAGAGCCTAGTAAGTCCTCTAATCCTCAAAGATCACGTGACATCACTTGTTTCAATTGTAGGGGTCGTGGGCACATCTCAAGGGAGTGCCCAAACAACCGGGTCATGCTGATTACGGAGGATGGAGAGTATGAGTCCCAAGATGAAGAGGACTATGAACCAGAAGGAGAATACGGTGACATTGAGTATCCTGATGTGGGGGAAGTGCTGGTCACTAGACGCATCCTCAGTGCAATGGTGGATCCTTCAGAGACCATCCAAAGGGAGAACATCTTCCACAGCCGTTGCACCATGAAAGGCAAGGTATGTAACCTCATCATAGATGGTGGTTCTTGCACAAACGTTGCTAGTGCGTACATGGTTGATAAGCAAGGTCTAGAGAAGACAAGGCATCCTCGACCATATAGACTGGGATGGCTCGATGACAAAGTGGAGCTCAAGATCTATGAGCAAGTCACTGTGCCATTCAGTGTGGGCAAGTACCAAGACCAAGTCGTGTGCGACGTGGTGCCCATGCAAGCTGGCCATCTTTTGCTAGGAAGACCATGGCAGTTTGACAAAGAGACCAGGCCTGATGGCCAAACCAATCTCTACACTTTTGTACATGACAAAAGAAAGGTCAGTTCGGGTCCTCTTACACCTGCCCAGGTACATGAGCTACAACTCCAAATGAGTAAGGAAAAGAAACTTATCAAGTCGAATTTTCTTATTCAACCAAGCCATGTCTGGAGAGCTTTAGCCTCGAAGGATTTAATGTTACTATTGGTCTTCAACGAAATTTTGAGTATAGAACAGGAACAGATAGAGCTACCTCCTGAAGTAGCAACCCTCCTCAACAAGTTCCAGGATGTGTTCCCAGAGGAGATACCAGCAGGCTTGCCTCCTTTACGTGGCATAGAACACCAGATCGACCTAGTGCCCGGAGCAGCCCTGCCCAACCGACCAGCCTACCGAATGAGTCCAGAGGAGTCCAAGGAGCTTGAGAAGCAAGTCAAGGAGCTCTTGGAGAAAGGCTATGTTCGAGAGAGCCTCAGTCCATGTGCCGTAACAGTGCTACTAGTGCCCAAGAAGGATGGGACTTGGCGAATGTGCGTGGACTGCCGAGCAATCAACAATATCACAGTCAAGTACCGGCATCCGATACCACGGCTGGATGAAATGCTAGATGAGCTGAGTGGAGCCACGGTCTTCTCCAAGATAGACCTCAAGAGTGGATACCACCAGGTCAGGATGAAGGAAGGCGATGAATGGAAGACTGCTTTCAAGACAAAGCAAGGGGTCTACGAGTGAACAGTCATGCCATTCGGCTTGACTAATGCCCCAAGCACCTTCATGCGCCTTATGAACCAAGTTCTTAGTGCGTACATCAGTAAGTTCGTTGTATTTTATTTCGATGACATATTAGTTAATAGTAAATGCTTGAGGGATCACCTCACACATCTTGAGTTGGTGCTTAAAGCCCTTCGACAAGAAGAGCGTTATGCCAATCTCAAGAAGTGCATCTTTTGTACTGATAAACTTGTCTTCTTAGGTTTTGTTGTAAGTTCACAGGGCCTACAGGTTGATGAAGAGAAGATTCGAGCCATTCAAGAATGGCCAACACCAAGCAACATCAGCCAAGTGAGGAGGTTCCACGGACTGGCCAGCTTCTACAGGAGATTTGTGCCCAACTTCAGCAGTATTACCTCACCCTTGACGGTAGTGGTGAAGAAGAACGTGGGATTCAGCTGGGGAGAAGTTCAGGAGAAGGCATTCTAAGCCTTGAAGGACAGCCTTACACATGCACCACTGCTAGTCCTGCCCGACTTCAACAAGACGTTTGAAGTGGAGTGTGATGCCTCTGGCATAGGCATAGGAGCAGTGCTAACCCAAGGAGGGAGGCCAGTGGCATACATCAGTGAGAAGCTAGGTGGTGCCTCACTGAACTAACCCACTTACGACAAGGAGCTTTATGCCCTTGTCCGAGCATTGGAGACTTGGCGGCATTACTTGCTTTCCAAGGAGTTTGTGATCCACACTGATCACGGAACTCTCAAAAATCTCAGAGGGCAAACCAATCTCAAGAGGAGACATGCCAGGTGGATGGAGTTCATAGAGACCTTCCCGTATGTCATCAAGTACAAGAAGGGCAAAGACAATGTGGTAGCCGATGCACTATCAAGGAGGTTTGCCTTGATATCCACCATGGAGGCAAAGGTCCTAGGATTCGAGCACATCAAGGACCTATACAAGGATGATCCTGACTTTGCTGAGAACTACAAGGAGTGTGGCCCAGGGAGTCATGGCAAATTTTACATCCATGAGGGATTCTTGTTCCGAGAGAGAAGGCTGTGCATACCACAAGGATCATTACGAGAGCTTATCATCCGAGAAGCTCATGGAGGAGGACTCATTGGACACTTTGATGTCAACAAGACTCTAGCAAAGGTCAAGGAGCACTTCTACTGGCCACACATCAAAAGGTCAGTAGAAGCCCATTGAGCAAGGTGCATCACTTGCAAAAAGGCGAAGTCCCGAGTGCACCCTCACGGGTTGTATCTCCCACTGCCCATACCTACACATCCATGGTGGACATCTCAATGGACTTCGTTCTAGGTCTACCCAAGATCAACCACAAAGATGCAATCTTTGTAGTGGTGGACAGATTCTCCAAGATGGCACACTTCATCCCGTGTCCCAATGTTAATGATGCCACGCAAACAGCCGAGCTGTTCTTCAGGGAGATAGTATGGCTTCATGGAGTGGCAAGGACCATCGTGTCAGACAGGGACACCAAGTTCCTCAGCCATGTCTGGAGGACCCTTTGGAGGAAGCTAGGCACGAAGCTACTCTTCTCTACGACCTGCCATCCTCAAACCGATGGCCAAACTGAAGTTGTCAACCGGACACTATCAACTCTTCTCAGGACTACACTAGGGAAGAACCTCAAGACTTGGATGGAGTGCCTGCCATTCATACAGTTCGCCTACAACCAAGCCGTGCACTCAGCAACCAAGAAGACACCCTTTGAAATAGTATACGGCTTCAACCCTCTCACCCCATTGGAGCAAACACCACTGCCACCACCAGAAATGACCAACCTCAACGGAGCATCTAAGGCAGAGTTCATAAGGAAGTTACACCAGAAGGTAGCAGAGAACTTGGAGAAGAGGACCAGGCAGTACGTGACTCATGCTAATAGGGGAAGAAAGGAGGTGATCTTTCAACCAGGCGATTGGGTGTGGCTACACCTACGGCAGGAGAGGTTCCCCAACCTAAGGAGTTCCCAGCTAGCACCAAGAGGAGATGGACCATTCAGAGTGCTGGAGAGGATCAACAACAATGCCTACTGGATCAAGCTCCCAGGTGAGTTTAATGTGTCCAACACGTTCAACGTAACTGACTTAGCCCCTTTCCATGAAGATGAACCAATTTTGAGGTCAAAACCTACTGAAGAGGGAGGGATAATGGGGACATCAGGTCGTATGGCCGGCCAGGAGACCAGACTGGCCGACCAGGAAGCTTGCCCGAGACAGCCGGGCCATTTGGCACATCTGCCGGCCCAAGCGGCACCGCCGGACCCTCGACCAACAGAACCGGACCGATCTGCATTGCCGGTGGAGAGGCCCAAACCTCCGGCCCAACTCGTGGCCACGTGGATGACACCGCCGGTCCCATTGGTGATGCCGCCGACTTCAGGATCAACTTGGCCAGTCCAGAAGGCATTCCGGCCAGTACCTCGCACAGTCCAGCAGGTACAGCCGATCCAGCCGAGTACACGGGCATTTAGTGGAAGTCTCTACACCAGTGGTGTCACAAGGAGCAATGACAAGGAGCAGATCAAGAGCACTCTTCCACAAGTTCAGCTTATGGGTCGACAAGCTCCTAGAGGAAGATCGACTAAGGACAGTGGGCAAGAAGTGCAAAGAAGAGTCCAAAGGCTTCTCAACAATACAAGGGACTTCAGAGACTTGGGCTTTAGTGGCAAGAGAGGTCAGGACCCAAAGATTCCTAACCTTACTCCAAGTCGAAGACTAGGAGCAAGGCCCGTTCATGCCACTAGGACGGCCACCTTCCATTTCTTGGCTGTGAAGTAAGAAAGGTAAGTTTTCAATTCGAATATATGCCTCTTTTTGTTTTACAGGGTAGAATCTAGATTGTTTACATTTTTGAGTCAAATACATTTTAGGAATAGGTCATTTTTTCGGTTATGCACTTTTGTACATTTTCCATTTGTGCACTTTTGTAAACTTCCCTTTTCTTTCTTTGAGTCGACCCTAGAATGTCAAGCTATCGAGCATATTAATAAGGCTCCTTCGAGCATTGTAGTTTGACAACCTTTTTGATAATTAATAAAGATAGAATTTTCTTTCAACAAGTGATTCTCTCAAGAGACTTGTGCGCTTAGAACCTAGTTGAGACCAGCCCTCCTAGCTCTAAGTTTGTGATTTATCACGAGGTTCATCACCCCTCGTGTGGTTCACTTCACCCTTCCATCTTTTACCAACCAGAAAACCCCCATCCAGAAGCCTAAGGCTTGTATCAACATGTCCGCACAAAATCGTCCTTAACTTTTGATTTAGAGCTTAGGATGACACGACTCCAACGCCCACATTAAACTAGCTTAATTTTCTATATTATGAAAAAATTAAAGACTAAAATAGATACGACAAAGCCACTAAGTAATCCAATATATCCCAAACTGTGTGACACCATGCATTATAATTCATTTATAAAAAATTACTCACTGAGCACCAATTCTCAGTATTGAATGATCATTTTAACTATCCTATCAACTTGATATGTCAGCACTAAATCTCCTATAACTTTTGATTTATAGCTCAGAATGACCCGGATCCAATGCTCACATTAAGCTATCTCAATTTTACATATTGTGACAAAATTTAAAACTGAAATAGATACGAGAAAGTCTCCAACTAATCCAATATATCGTAAATTTCGTGTTGCCATGGAATATGCTTCATTTATAAGCCTTTACTCACTGAGCACCAATGCTCAATCTAGAATGATCATTTTAACTTGCTGATCAACATTACATGTCTTCACTAAATCGTCCATAAATTTTTTATTTAGATCTCAAAATGACACGAATCCAATGCCCATGTTAAGCTAGCTAAATTTTCTATATTGTGACAAAATTAAAGACTAAAATAGATACGACAAAACCACCAAATAATCCAATATATCCCAAACTGTGTGATGTAAAGAATTGTGCTTCATTTATAAGAATTTACTCAATGAGCACCAATTCTCAGTTTAGAATGATCATTTTAACTTACCATCAACTGAACATGTTAGTACAAAATCGTCCATAACTTTTTATTTAGAGCTTAGAATGACACGAATCCAACACCCACATTAAACTAGATCAATTTTCTATAATGTGACCAAATTTAAAATTAAAATAGATAGGACTAAGCCTCCAAGTAATCCAATCTATCCCAGACTACGTGAAGCCATGTACAATTGTGCATCTATAGGCATTACTCACTCAGTACCAATGATCGTTTTGGAATGATCATTTTAACTAGCCGATCAACTTGACATGTACGCACTAAATCGCCTGTTACTTTTGATTTAATGCTCAGAATGACACGAATCCAACACCCACATAAAACTAGCTCAAGTTTCTATATTGTGACAAAATTTAAGACTGGAAGAGATACGACAAAGCCTCCAAGCAATCCAATCTATCCAAAAACTTTGTGTTGCCATGCAGTTTGCTTCATTTAAAAGCATATACTCACTCAACACCAATGCTCAGTCTAAAATGATCATTTTAACTTTCTAATTAACATGATATGTCTGCACTAAATCGTCCCAAATTTTACTATTTAGAGCTCTAAATGACACAAATCCAATGCCCACGTTAAGCTAGGTCAATTTTCCATATTGTGATAAATTAAAGACTGAATAGATATGACAAAGCCACCAAGTAATCCAATATATGCCAAAATGTGTGATACCATGCATTATGAATCATTTATATGAATTTACTCAATGAGCACCAGTGCTCAGTCTGGAATGATCATTTTAACTTACCCATCAACTTAAATTGTCTGCACAAAATCGTCCAGAACTTTTTAATTAGAGCTCAGAATGACATGAATCCAATGCCCACATCAAGCTAGCTCAATTTTCTATATTGGGAAAAAGTTTAAGATTAAAATAGATACAACAAAGCCTACAAGTAAGCAAATTTATACCAAACTGTGTGAAGCCATGTACAATTGTTTGTTTATAAGCATTACTCACTGAGCACCAATGATAATTTTGAAATGATCGTTTTAAATGGCCGATCAACTTGACATGTCCGCACTAAATCGCTCGTTACTTTTGATTTAAAGTTCAGAATGACAAGAATCCAACACCCTTGTTAAGCTAGCTCAATCTTCTATATTGTGACAAAATTTAAGGCTAAAATAGATACAATGAAGCCTCCAAGCAATGTAATCTATCCCAAACATCGTGTTGCCCTGCAGTATGCTTCATTTATAAGCCTTTACTCAGTGAGCACCAATCTTCAGTCTACAATGATCATTTTAACTTGATGATCAACATGACATGTCTGCACTAAATCGTTCATAATTTTTCTATTTAGAGCTCAAAATGACATGAATCTAATGCCCACGTTAAGGTAGCTCAATTTTCATATTCTGACAAATTAAAGACTGAAATAGATACGACAAATCCCCCAAGTAATCCAATATATCTCAAACTGTGTGAAAACATTAATTATGCTTCATTTATTAAAATTTACTCAATGAGCAGCAATGCTCAGTCTAGAATGATCATTTTAACTTGTCCATCAACTTGACATGTCAGTACAAAATCGTTCAAAACTTTTTTATTTAGAACTCAGAATGACACGAATCCAAAGCCCACATTAAGCTAGCTCAATTTTCTATATTGTGACAAAATTTAAAACTAAAATAGATACGACTAAGCCTCCAATTAATCTAATCTATTCCAAACTGTGTGAAGCCATATACAATTTTTTTTATTTATAAGCATTACTCATTGAGCACCAATGATCATTTTGGATTGATCATTTTAACTGTCCGATCAACTTGACATGTCCGCACTAAATCGCCTATTACTTTTGATTTAAATCTCCAAATGACACGAATCCAACACCCACGTAAAGCTAGCTCAATTTTCTATATTGTGACAAACTTTAAAACAGAAATAGATACAACAAAGCCTCCATGAAATCCAATGTATCCCAAAACTTCGTGTTGCCATGCAATATGCTTTATTTATAAGCCTTTACTCACTGACCACCAATGCTCAGTCTAGAATAATCATTTTAACTTGCTGATCAACATTACGTGTATGCACTTAATTTTTCTATTTAGAGCTAAGAATGACACGAATCCAATGCCCATGTTAAGCTACCTCAATTTTCCATATTGTGACAAATTAAAGACTGAAATAGATACGACAAAGCCACCAAGTAATCCTTTATATCCCAAATTGTGTGATATCATGGACTATACTTCATTTATAAGAATTTACTCAATGAGCACAAATGCTCCGTCTAGAACGTTCATTTTAACTTGCCTATCAACTTGACTCATCAGCACAAAATCGTCCATAACTATTTTATTTAGACCTCAAAACTACACGAATCTAACGCCCACATTAAGCTAGCTCAATTTTCTATATTGTGACAAAATTTAAGACTAATATAGATACGACAAAGCCTCCAAGTAAGCCAATCTATCCCAAACTATTTGAAGCCATGTACAATTGTTTATTTATAAGCATTACTCACAAAGCACCAATTATCATTTTGGAATGGTCATTTTAACTAGCCGATAAACTTGACATGTCCGCACTAAATTGCAGTTACTTTTGATTTAAAGCTCGGAATGACAGGAATCCAAAAACACGTTAAGATAGCTCCATTTTCTATATTGTGACAAAATTTAAGACAAAAATAGATACGACAAAGCCTCCAATCAATCCAATCTATCCCAAACTTCGTGTTGACATGCTATATGCTTCATTTATAAGCCTTTACTCACTGAACACCAATGCTCAGTTTAGAATAATCATTTTAACTTGCTGATCAACATTACGTGTCTGCAATAAATCATCCCTAATTTTCCTACTTAGAGCTCAGAATAATACGAATCCAATTCCCACAATAAGCTAGCTCAATTTTCTATATTGTGACAAATTAAAGACTGTGTGATGCCACCAAGTAATCCAATATATCCCATACTATGTGATGCCATGCCTTATTCTTCATTTATTAGAATTTACTTAATGAGCACCAATCCTCAGTGTAGAATGATCATCTTAACTTGCCCATAAACTTGACATTTTTAGCACAAAATCGTCCATAATTTTTGATTTAGAACTCTGAAAGACACAAATCCAACGCCCATATTAAGGTAGCTCAATTTTCTATATTGTGACAAAATTTAAGACTAAAATTGATACGACTAACACTCCAAGTAATCCAATCTATCCCAAACTCTGTGAAGCCATGTATAATTGTTCATTTATAAGCACTACTCACTCATCACCAATGATCATTTTGGAATGATAATTTTAACTGGCCGATCAACTTGACATGTCCGCACTAAATTGCTTGTTACTTTTGATTTAAAGCTCAAAATGACAAGAATCCAACACCAACATTAAGCTAGCTCAATTTTCTATATTGGGACAAAAGTAAAGACACAATTAGATATGACAAAGCCTCCAAGCAATCCAATCTATCCCAAACATCATGTTGCCATGCAATATGCGTCATTTATAAGCCTTTACTCACTGAGCACCAATGCTAAGTCTAGAAAGATCATTTTAACTTGCTAATCAACGTGAAATGTTCGCACTAAATCGCTCATTACTTTTTATTTAAAGCTCAGAATGACACGAATCCAACACCCACGTTAAGCTAGATCGATTTTCTATATTGTGACAAATTTAAGACTAAAATAGATACGAAAAACCCTCCAAGCAATCTAATTTACCCCAAACTTCGTATTGCCATGCAATATGCTTCATTTATAAGCCTTTAATCACTGAGCACCAATGCGTAGTCTAGAATAATCATTTTAACTTGCAAATCAACATTACGTGCTGCACTAAATAGTGTCTAATTTTTCTATTTAGATCTCAGAATGACATGAATCTTATGCCCACGTTAAGCTAGCTCAATTTTCCATATTATGACAAATTAAAGACTAAAATAGATACGAAAAAGCCACCAAGTAATCCAATATATCCCAAATTGTGTGATACCATGCATTATGCTTCATTTATAAGAATTACTCAATAAGCACAAGTGCTCAGTCTAGAATGATCATTTTAACTTGCCCATCAACTAGAAACGTCAGCAAAAAATCATCCATAAATTTTATTTAAAGCTCAGAATGACACGAATCCAACGCCCACATTAAGGTAAATCAAATTTCTGTATTGCGACAAAACTTAAGAGTAAAATAGATATGACAAAGCCTCCAAGTAATCCAATCTATTCCAAAATGTGTGAAGCAATGTACAATTGTTCATTTATAAGCATTACTCACTGAGCACCAATGATCATTTTGGAATTATCATTTTAACTGGCAGATCAACTTGACATGTCCACACTAAATCCCCCGTTACTTTTGAGTTGAAGTCAGAATGACACGAATCCAACTCCCACATTAAGCTAGCTCAATTTTCTATATTCTGAAAAAATTTAAAACTAAAATAGATACGACAAAGACTCCAAGCAATCTAATCTATCCCAAACTTCATGTTGCCATGCAGTATGCTTCATTTATAAGGCTTTACTCACTGAGCACCAATGCTAAGTCTAGAATGATCATTTTAACTTGCTAATCAACATGACATGTCTGCACTAAATTGTCCCTAATTTTTTCTATTTAGAGCTCAAAATGACACGAATCCAATGCCCACATTAAAGTAGCTCAATTTTCCATATTGTGACAAATTAAAGACTAAAATAGATACAACAAAACCACCAAGTAATTCAATATATCCCAAACTGTGTGATGCCATGCATTAGTCTTCATTTATAAGTATTTATTTAATGTGCACCAATGCTCAGTCTAGAATGATCGTTTTAACTTGCCCATCAACTTGACATTTTTAGCACAAAATCGTCCATAACTTTTGATTTAGAACTCCTAATGACACTAATCCAATGCCCACATTAAGCTAGCTCAATTTTCTATATTGTGACAAAATTTATGAGTAAAATAGATACGACAAATTCTCCAAGTAATCCAATCTATCATAAACTGTGTGAAGCCATGTACAATTGTTCATTTATAAGCATTTCTCACTAAGCACCAATGATCATTTTAACTGGCTGATCAACTTGACATTCCGCACTAAATCCCCTGTTACTATTAATATAAAGCTCAGACTGCACTAATCCAACACCCACGTTAAGATAGCTTAATTTTTTATATTGTGACAAAATGTACGAGTGAAATAGATACAACAAAGCCTTCAAGTAATCCAATCGATCCCAAACTTCGTGTTTCCATGCATTATGCTTCATTTATAACCATTTACTCAATAAGCACCAATGCTCAGTCTAGAATGATCATTTTAACTTGCCCATCAACTTGACATGTCAGCACTAATCATCCATAACTTTTGATTTAGAGCTCAGAATGACACGAATCCAACGCCCACATTAAGCTAACTCAATTTTCTATATTGTGAAAATAATTAAGACTAAAATAGATATGACAAATTCTCCAAGAAATACAATCTATCCAAATTTCGTGATGCCATGTACTATTGTTCATTTATAAGCATTACTAACTAAGCACCAATGCTCATTTTGGAATGATAATTTTAACTGACCGATCAACTTGACATGTCCGCACTAAATTGCCCATTACTTTTGCTATAAAGCTGAAAATGACACGAATCCAATACCCACGTTAAACTATCTCAATTTTCTAGACACAATTGAAGATTGAAATATATACGAGAAAGCCTCCTAGTAATCCAATATATTCTAAACTTCATGTTGCCATACAATATGCTTCATATATAAGCATTTACTCACTAAGCACCAATGCTGAGTGTAGAATGATCATTTTAACTTGCTGATCAACATGACATTTCTGCACTAAATCATCCCTAATTTTTTATTTAGAGCTCAAAATGACACGAATCCAACACCCACGTTAAGCTAGCTCAATTTCTATATTGTGACAAAATTAAAGATTTAAATAGATACGACAAAGGCACTAAGTAATCTAATATATCCCAAACTGTATGATGCCATGCATTATGCTTCATTTATTATAATTTAATCAATGTGCACCAATGCTTAGTCTAGAATGATTATTTTAACTTGCCCATCAACTTGACATGTCAGCACTAAATCATCCATAACTTTTGATTTAGAGCTCAGAATGACACGAATCCAACGCCCATATTAAGCTAGCTCAATTTTCTATACTGCGACAAAATTTAAGACAGAAATAGATACAACAAAGCGTCCAAGTTATCCTATCTATCATTGACTTGGTCATGCCATGCAGTATGCTTCATTTATAAGTCTTTACTCACTGAGCACCAATGCTCAGCCTAGAACTATCATTTTAACTTGCTAATCAACATGAAATGTCTACACGAAATCGTCCATTATTTTTTATCTAGAGCTCAGAATGACACGAATAAAATGCCCACGTTAAACAAGCTCAATTTTTTATATTGTGAGAAAATATCTCAAACTGCGTGATGCCATGTATTATGCTTCATTTATAAGCATTTACTCAATGAGCACCAATGCTCAGTCTAGAATGATCATTTTAACCTGCCCATAAACTTGACATGTCATCACTAAATCGTCCACAAATTTTAATTTAGAGCTTAGAATTAACCGAATCCAACGCCCATATTAATCTAGCTCAATTTTCTATATTGCACAAAATTTAAGACAAATAGATACGATAAAGCCTCCAAGTAATCCAATCTATCCCAAACTTTGTGATGCCATGTAAAATTGTTCATTTATAAGCATTACTCACTGAGCACCAATGATCATTTTAGAATGATCATTTTAACTGGCCGATCAATTTCAAATGTCCGCACTAAATCGCCTGTAACTTTTGATTTAAAGCTCAGAATGACACGAATCCAAATCCCATGTTAACCTAGTTCAATTTTCTATATTTTGACAAATTTTAAGACTAAAATAGGTACAACAACGCCTCCAAGTAATCCAATATATCCCAAAATCCGTGTTGCCATGCAGTATGTTTCATTTATAAGCCTTTCTCACTAAGCACCAATGCTCAGTCTAGAATGATCAATTTAACTTGCAGATCAATATGACATGTTCGCACTAAATCGTCCATAATTATTTTTATTTAGAGCTCAGAATGACACAAATTCAATTCCCATATTAAGCTAGCTAAATTTCCTATATTGTGACAAAGTTAAAGATTGGAATAGATACAAAGAAGCCACCAAGTAATCCAATATATCCCAAACAGTGTGATTCCATGTATTATGTTTCATTTAAAAAAATTTACTCACTAAGCACCAATGCTCAGTCTAGAATGAAAATTTTAAGTTGCCCATCAACTTGACATGTCAGCACAAAATCGTCCATAACTTTTGATTTAGAGCTGAGAACAAAACGAATCAGACACCCATATTAAGCTAGCTCAATTTTCTATATTGTATAAAAAAATTTAAAACTTAGATAGATACAACAAAGCCTCCAAGTAATCCTATCGATCCCAAACTATGTGAAGCCATGTACAATTGTTCATTTATAAGCATTACTCAGTACGCACCATTGATCATTTTGGAATGATAATTTTAACTGGCCGATCAACTTGGCATGTCCACACTAAATCGCCCATTACTTTTGATTTAAAGCTCATAATGAAACAAGTGCAACACCCACGATAATCTATCTCAATTTTCTATATTGTGACAATATTTAAGACTGAAATAGATACGACAAGCCTCCTAGTAATCCAATATATTTTAAACTTCGTGTTGCCATGTAGTATGCTTCATTTATAAGCATTGACTCACTAAGCACCAATGCTGAGTCTAGAATGATCATCTTAACTTGCTGATCAACATGATATTTCTTCACTAAATCATCCCTAATTATTGATTTAGAGCTCGCAATGACACGAATCCAACACCCACGTTAAGCTAGCTCAATTTTCTATATTGCGACTAAATTAAATATTGAAATAGATACGACAAAGCCACCAAGTAATCCAATATATCCCAAACTGAGTGATGCCATGCATTATGCTTCATTTATAATGAGCATCAATGCTTAGTATAGAATAATTATTTTAACCTACCCATCAATTTGACATGTCAACACTAAATTGTCCATAACTTTTTATTTAGAGCTCAGAATAACAAGAATCCACTTGACATGTCGACAGTAAATCGTGCGTAACTTTTGATTTAGACCTCCAAATGACATGAATCCAATGCCTACGCCGTCCTAGCTCAATTTTCTATATTGTGATAAAATTTGAGACTAAAATAGATATGATAAAGCCTCCAAGTAATCCAAGCTACCCCAAACTTCGTGATGCCATGTGCAATTGTTCATTTATAAGCATTACTAACTGAGAACCAATGATCATTTTGAAAGGATCATTTTAACTAATCGTTCAACTTTAAATTTCCACACTAAATCGCCCGTAACTTTTGATTTAAAGCTCAGAATTACACGAACCCAATGCCCACATTAAACTAGCTCAGTTTTCTATTTTGTTACAAAATGTAAGACTGAAATAGGTACCACAAAGCCTCCAAGTAATCCATTCTATCCCAAACTTTGTGTTGCCATTCAAAATGGTTCATTTATAAGACTTTCTCAGTGAGCACCAATGCTCAGTCTAGAATGATCATTTTAACTTTTTGATCAATATGACATGTATGCACTAAATCTTCCCTAATTTTTTGTATTTATCGCTCAGAATGACACCAATCGAATGCCCACGTTAATCTAGCTCAATTTTCTATATTATGACAAAATTAAAGACAAAAATAAATACGATAAATTCACCAAGTAATCCAATATATCCCATACTATGTGATGCCATGCATTATGCTTCATTTATAATAATTTACTCAATGAGCACCAATGCTCAGTATATAATGATCATTTTAAACTGCCCATCAATTTAACATGTCATCACAAAATCGTGCATAACTTTTGATTTAGAGCTCGGAATGTCATGAATCACATGCCCACATTAAACTAGTTCAATTTTCTATATTGAAATAGATACGATAAAGCCTTCAAGTATTCCAATCTTTTCCAAACTTCGTGTTGCCATGTGCAATTGTTCATTTATAAGAATTACTCATTGAGCACCAATGATCATTTTGGAATGATCATTTTAACTGGCCGATCAACTTGACATGCCCGCACTAAATTGCCTGTAACTTTTGATTTAAATCTCAGAATTACACGAATCAAACGGCCACACAAAAGTAGCTCCATTTTCTATTTTGTAACAAAATTTCAGATTGAAATAGATACGACAAAGCCTTCAAGTAATCCAATTTATCTCAAACGTTTTGATGCCATGCATTATGCTTCAATTATAAGCCTCTACTCAATGAGCACCAATTATCAGTTAATAATGATCATTTTAACTAGCCGACAAACTTGACATGTCTTCAGTAAATCGTCAGTAACATTTTATTTATAGCTCATAGAGACACGAATCCAATGCCCACTTTAAGCTAGCTCCATTTCCTATATTGTAACAAAATTTGAGGCAAAAATAGATATGACAAATCATCCACGTAATCCAATCTATCCAAACTGTGTGATGCCATGTATAACGCTTTATTTATAAGCCTTTACTCAATAAGCACCAATGATCAGTTTAGAATGATCACAGGGCATATCAACTTGATATGTCCGCACTAAATTGTCTGTAACTTTCGATTTAGAGCTCAGAGTGACACAAATCCAGTGTCCACGTTAAACTAGTTGAATTTCCTATATAGTGACAAAATTTAAGACATGAATAGATACGAAAAAGCATCTAAGTAATACAATCTATCCCAAACTTTGTGTTGCCATGCCATATGCTTGATTTATAAGCCTTTACTCATTGAGCACTAATGCTCAGTCTAGAATGATCATTTTAAATTGGTGATCAACATGACATAACTGCACTAAATCGTCCGTAGTTTTGATTTAGAGCTCACAATGAAACAAATCCAACACCCACGTTATGCTAGCTCAATTTTCTATATTGTGACAATATTAAAGATTGAAGTAGATATGTCATAGTCTCCAAGTAATCCAATACATCTCAAACTGTGTGATGCCATGCATGAAACTTCATTTATAATCATTTACTCAATGAGCACCAATGCTCAATCTAGAATGATCATTTTAACTTGCCTATCAACTTGACATGTCAGCACAAAATCGTCCATAACTTTTGATTTAGAGCTCAGAATGACACGAATCCAACACCCACATTAATCTAGCTCAATTTACTAGATTGTGACAAAATTAAATACTAAAATAGATATTAAAAAGCCTCCAAGTAATCCAATATATCCCAAAATTCGTGATGCCATGTGCAATTTTTCATTTATAAGCATTACTAACTGAGCACCATTGATCATTTTGGAAGGATCATTTTAACTGGCCGTTCAACTTTAAATGTCCGCACTAAATCGCACGTAACTTTTGATTTAAAGCTTAGAATTACATGAATCCAACGCCCACGTTAAACTAGCTCAATTTTCTGTTTTGTGATAAAATGTAAGACAGAAATAGGTACCACAAAGCCTCCAAGTAATCCATTCTACCCCAAACTTTGTGTTGCCATTCAAAATGGTTCATTTATAAGCCTTTCTCAGTGAGCGCCAATGCTTAGTCTAGAATGATCATTTTAACTAGTTGATCAATATGACATGATTGCACTAAATCTTCCCTAATTTTTTGTATTTATAGCTCAGAATGACACCAATCGAATGCCCACGTTAATCTAGCCCAATTTTCTATATTGTGACAAAATTAAACACAAAAATAAATACGAAAAATTCACCATGTAATCCAATATATCCCATACTGTGTGATGCCATGCATTATGCTTCATTTATAATAATTTACTCAATGAGCACCAATGCTCAGTATATAATGATCATTTTAAACTGCCCATCAATTTAACATGTCAGCACAAAATCGTGCATAACTTTTGATTTAGAGCTCGGAATGACATGAATCCCATGCCCACATTAAACTAGTTCAATTTTCTATATTGTGACAAAATTTGAAACTAAAATAGACATGATAAAGCCTCCAAGTATTCCAATCTTTTACAAATTTCGTGTTGCCATGTGCAATTGTTCATTTATAAGAATTACTCACTGAGCACCAATGATCATTTTGGAATGATCATTTTAACTTGCCGATCAACTTGACATGTCTGCACTAAATTGCCCGTAACTTTTGATTTAAATCTCAGAATTACACGAATCCAACGCCCACACTAAAGTAGCTCAATTTTCTATTTTGTAACAAAATTTCATAGTGAAATAGATACGACAAAACCTTCAAGTAATCCAATTTATCCCAAACTTTTAGATGCCATGCATTATGCTTCAATTATAAACCTCTACTCAATGAGCACCAATGATCAGTTAATAATGATTATTTTAACTAGCCGACAAACTTGACATGTCTTCACTAAATCGTCAGTAAGTTTTAATTTATAGCTCAAAGAGACACGAATCCAATGCCCACTTTAAGCTAGCTCCATTTCCTATATTGTAACAAAATTTGAGGCAAAAATAGATATGAAAAATCATCACGTAATCCAGTCTATCCCAAACTGTGTGATGCCATGCATAACGCTTTATTTATAAGTCTTTACTCAATGAGCACCAATGATCAGTTTATAATGATTACATTTACTGGCCGATCAACTGGATATGTCCGCACTAAATTGTTTGTAACTTTCGATTTAGAGCTCAGAGTGACACGAATCCAGTGTCCACGTTAAACTAGTTGAATTTCCTATATTTTGACAAATATTGAGACATAAATAGATACGAAAGAGCATCCAAGTAATACAATCTATCCCAAACTTCGTGTTGCCATGCCATATGCTTGATTTATAAGCCTTTACTCATTGAGCACTAATGTTCAGTATAGAATGGTCATTTTAAATTGGTGATCAACATGACATAACAGCACTAAATCGTCCGTAGTTTTTGATTTAGAGCTCAGAATGACACGAATCCAATGCCCACGTTAACCTAGCTCAATTTTCTATATTGTGACAATATTAAAGATTGAAGTAGATATGACATAGCCTCCAAGTAATCCAACACATCTCAAACTGTGTGATGCCATGCATGATGCTTCATTTATAATCATTTACTGAATGAGCACCAATGCTCAATCTAGACTGATCATTTTAACTTGCCTATCAACTTGACATGTCAGCAAAAAATCGTCCATATCTTTTAATTTAGAGCTCAGAATGACACGAATCCAACACCCACATTAATCTAGCTCAATTTACTAGATTTAGACAAAATTAAATACTAAAATAGATATGACAAAGCCTCCAAATAATCCAATATATCCCAAAATTCGTGATGCCATGTACAATTGTTCATTTATTAGCATTACTCACTGTTCGCCAATGATCATTTTAACTGGCCGATCAACTTGAAATGTCCACACTAAATCGCCCATTACTCTTGATTTAAGGGTCACAATGACACGAATCCAATGCCCACGTTAAGCTAGCTCAATTTTCTATATTGTGACAAAATTAAAGACTGAAGTCGATACGACAAAACCTCCTAGTAATCCAATATATCCTAAACAGCATGACGCCATGCATTTTGATCTATTTTTAAGTATTTACTCAATGAGCACCAATGCTCAATCTAGAGTGATCATTTTAACTTGGCCATCAACTTGACGTTTCAGCACTAAATCGTTTATAACCTTTGATTTAGAGCTCAGAATGACATGAATCCAACGTCCACATGAAGGTGACTCAATTTTCTATATTGTGGCAAAATTAAAAACTAAAGTAGATACGACAAAGCCTCCAAGTAATCCGATATATCCCAAACTGTGTGATGTCATGCATTAGGCTTTATTTATAACCGTTTACTCAATGAGCACCAATGCTCAGTCTAGAATGATTATTTTAACTTGCCCATCAATTTGGCATGTCAGCACAAAATCGTCCATAACTTTTGATTTAGAGCTCAGAATGAAACGAATCCAACGTCCCCATTAACCTAGCTCAATTTTCTATATTGTGACAAAATTAAAGACTAAAATAGATACGACAAAGCCAACAAGTAATCCAATATATTCCAAAATGTATAATGCAATGCATTATGCTTCATTTATAAGAATTTACTCAACGAGCACCAATGATTAGTCTAGAATGATCATTTTAATTTTCCCATCAACTTGACATGTCAGCACTAAATCGTCCATAACTTTAATTTAGAGCTTAGAATGACACAAATCCGATGCCTACATTAAACTAGCTAAATTTTAGATATTGTGACAAAATTTAAGACTACAATAGATATGACAAAATTTAAGTCTACATTTTAACTTGCTGATCAACATGACATGTCTCCAGTAAATCGTCCGTAGTTTTTGATTTAGAGCTCAGAATGACCAAATCTAACGTCCACGTTAAGCTAGCTCAATTTTCTATATTGTGACAATATTAAAGATTGAAGTTGAAACGACAAACCCTCCAAGAAATCCAATATATCCAAAAATGCGTGACGCTATGCATTATGTTTCATTTATAATCATTTACTCAATGAGCACCAATGCTCAATCTAGAATGATCACTTTAACTTGCCTCTCAACTTGACATTTCAGCACTAAATCAACCATAACTTTTGATTTAAAGCTCAAAATGACACGAATCCAACACCCACATTAAGATAGCTCAATTTACTAGATTGTAACAAAATTAAATACTAAAATAGATACGATAAAGCCTCCAAATAATCCAATATATCCCAAACTTCGTGAAGCCATGTACAATTGTTCATTCATTAGCATTACTCACAGAGCACCAATGATCATTTTAACTTGCCGATCAACTTAACATGTCCGCTCTAAATCGCCCATTACTTTTGATTTAAAGCTCGGAATGAAACATTAAGCTAGCTCAATTTTCTATACTGTGACAAAATTTAAGAATAAAATAGATACGACAAAGCCTCAAAGTAATCCAATCTATCCCAAACCTCGTGTTGCCATGCAGTATGCTTCATTCATAAGCATTTTTTCATTGAGCACCAATGTTGAGTCTAAAATAATCATTTTAACTTGCTGATCAACATGACATGTCTGCACTAAATTATCCCTAATTTTTTTATTTAGAGCTCCGAATGAAACGAATCCAACGCCGACGTTAAGATAGCTCAATTTTCTATATTGTGACAAAATAAAAAACTAAAGTAGATACGATAAAGCCTCCAAGTAATCCAATATATCCCAAACTGCGTGATGCCATGCATTATGCCTCATTTATAAGAATTTACTCAATGAGCACCAATGCTTAGTCTAGAATGATCATTTTAATTTTCCCATCAACTTGACATGTCACCACTAAATCGTCCATAACTGTTGATTTAGAGCTCGGAATAACACAAATCCAATGCCCACATTAAAGTAGCTCAATTTTCTATATTGTGACAATATTTAAGACTAATATAGATAGACAAAACTCCAAGTTATCCAATCTATACCAAACTTCATGATGCCATGTACTATTCTTCATTTATATGCATTAATCACTGAGCACCAATGATCATTTTGGAATGATTATTTTAACTGGCTGATCAACTTGACATGTGCGCACTAAACCGCCCGTAACTTTTGATTTGGAGCTTTGAATGACACGATTCCAACGCCCACGTTAAGATAGCTCAATTTTCTATATTGAGACGAAATTTGAGAAAGAAATAGATACAACAAAGCGTCCAAGTTATCCAATCTATCCCACACTTCGTGATGCCATGATGTATGCTTCATTTATAAGCCTTTACTCACTGAGCACCAATGCTGAGTCTAGAATTATCATCTTAACTTGCTAATCAAAATGACATGGCTGCACTAAATCGTCCGTAATTTTTGTTTTACAGCTGAGTATGACACTAATCAAACACCAACGTTAAGCAAGCTGAATTTTCTATATTTTTGCAAAAGTAAAGATTGAAGTAGATACGACAAAGCCTCCAAGTCATCCAATATATCCCAATTGTGTGATGCCATGTTGTATGCTTTATTTATAAGCATTTACGCAATGATAACCAATGCTCAGTATAGAATGATCACTTTCACTTTCCCATCAACTTGACATGTCAGCTCTAAGTCGTCCATAATTTTTGATTTACTGACACGAATCCAACGCCCATATTAAGCTAGCTCAATTTTCTATATTGTGTCAAATTTGAGACAGAAATAGATAAAACAAAGCGTCCAAGTTATCCTATCTATCCAAGATTTCGTGATGCCATGAAGTATACTTAATTTATAAGCCTTTACTCACTGAGCACCAATGCTCAGTG
Source organism: Pugionium cornutum (assembly GCA_018901935.1). Classification (NCBI taxonomy): domain Eukaryota; kingdom Viridiplantae; phylum Streptophyta; class Magnoliopsida; order Brassicales; family Brassicaceae; genus Pugionium; species Pugionium cornutum. Next base: position 22,420,453 of record CM032157.1, read on the forward strand.
TAGAACTATCATCTTAAATTGCTAATCAACATGAAATGCCTGCACTAAATCTCCTTAGTTTTTGATTTAGAGCTCAATATGAAACGTATCCAATGCCCATGTATAGCTAGCACAATTTTCTATATTGTGACAAAAGTAAAGATTGAAGTAGATACGAAAAAGCCTCCAAATAATCCAATATATCTCAAACTACGTGATGTCATGCATTATACTTCATTTATGGGCATTTATGGGCATTTACTCAATGAGCACCAATGCTTAGTCTAAAATGATCATTTCAACTTGCCCAACAACTTGACATGTCAACACTAAATCGTCCATAACTTTGGATTTAGAGCTCAAAATGATACGAATCCAATGCCCACATTAAGCTAGCTCAATTTTCTATATTGTGATAAAATTTAAGACTACTTTTGATACGACAAACCTCCATGTAATCTAATATATCCCGAACTTTGTGATGCTATGTACTATTCTTCATTTATAAGCATTCCCACTGAGCACCAATGATCGTTTTGGCTGGTCGAATAACTTGAAATGTCCACAATATATCGCATATTCTTATGATTTATAGATCAGAATGATACAAATCCAATGCCCATGTTAACCTAGCTCAATTTTCTATACTGTGACAAAATTTGAGACAAACATGGATACAACAAAGCATCCAAGTTATCCTATCTATCCAAGATTTCGTGATGCCATGAAGTATACTTAATTTATAAGCCTTTACTCACTGAGCAACAATGCTCAGTGTAGAACTATCATCTTAAATTGCTAATCAACATGAAATGCCTGCACTAAATCTCCTTAGTTTTTGATTTAGAGCTCAATATGAAACGTATCCAATGCCCATGTATAGCTAGCACAATTTTCTATATTGTGACAAAAGTAAAGATTGAAGTAGATACGACAAAGCCTCCAAATAATCCAATATATCTCAAACTACGTGATGTCATGCATTATACTTCATTTATGGGCATTTACTCAATGAGCACCAATGCTCAGTCTAAAATGATCATTTTAACTTGCCCAACAACTTGACATGTCAACACTAACTCGTCCATAACTTTGGATTTAGAGCTCAAAATGATACGAATCCAATACCCACATTAAGCTAGCTCAATTTTCTATATTGTGATAAAGTTTAAGACTACTTTTGATACGACAAACCTCCATGTAATCTAATATATCCCGAACTTTGTGATGCTATGTACTATTCTTCATTTATAAGCATTCCCACTGAGCACCAATGATCATTTTGGCTGGTCGAATAACTTGACATGTCCACAATATATCGCATATTCTTATGATTTATAGATCAGAATGATACGAATCCAATGCCCATGTTAACCTAGCTCAATTTTCTATACTGGGACAAAATTTGAGACAAACATGGATACAACAAAGCGTCCAAGTTATCCTATCTATCCTAGACTTTGTGATGCCATCTATTATGCTTCATTTATAAGCCTTTACTCACTGATCATCAATGTTGAGTATAGAACTATCATCTTAACTTGCTAATCAACATGACATGTCTGCACTAAATCGTCTGTAATTTTTTTATTTAGAGCTCAGTATAACACGAATCCAACGCCCACGTTAAGCTAGCTCAATTTTCTTTTTTTTTACAAAAGTAAATATTGAAGTAGATACGACAAAGCCTCCAAGTAATCCAATATATCCCAACTGTGTGATGCCATGTTTTATGCTTCATTTATAAGCATTTACTCAATGATCACCAATGCTCACTCTAGAATGATCATTTTAACTTGCCCATCAACTTGACATGTCATCACAAAATTGTCCATAACTATTGGTTTAGAGACACGAATCTAACTCCCACATTAAACGAGCTCAATTTTCTATATTGTGCCAAATTTGAGACAAAAATAGATATAACAAAGCGTCCAAGTTATCCTATTCGTGATGCCAGGCAGTATACTTCATTTATAAGGATTAACTCACTGAGTACATCTTAAATCAACCGTAATTTTGATTTAGTGTTTAGTATGACACGAATCCAATGCCCACGTTATGCTAGCTCAATTTTCTATATTATTACAAAAGTAAAGATTGAAGTAGATACGAAAAAGCGTTCAAGTAATCCAATATATCTCAATTGTGTGATGCCATGCATTATGCTTCATTTATAAGCCCTTACTCAATGATTACCAATGCTCAGCTTAGAATGATCATTTTAACTTACCCATCAACTTGACATGTCAGCACTAAATCATCCATAACTTTTGATTTAGAGCTCCGAATGAAACGAATCCAACACCCACATTAAGCTAGCTCAATTTTCTATATTGTGACAAAATTTAAGACAAAAAAGATACAACAAAGGATCCAAGTTAGCATATCTCTGCCAGACTTCGTGATGCCATGCAGTATATTGTGACAAAATTTAAGACTAAAATAGATAAAAAAGCCACAAAGTAATCCAATATATCTCAAACTTCGTGATGCCACGTACTATTGCTCATTTATAAGCATTACTCATGAAAACCACTGATCATTTTGGAATGATCATTTTAACCGGACGATCAACTTGACGTTTCCGCACTAAATCGCATGTAATTTTTGATCTATAACTCAGAATGACACAAAATCAACGTCAATGTTAAGCTAGCTCCATTTTCTATATTGTGAATTATAGACTGAAACAGACACGACAAAGCCTCCAATTAATCTAATCTATCCCAAAATTATGGTTCATTTATAAGCCTTTACTCACTAAGCACCAATGCTCAGTCTAGAATGATCATTTTAACTTGCTAATCAACATGACATGTCTACGCTAAATCGTCGGTAATTTTTGATTTAGAGCTCACTATGACACAAATCCAACGCCCACGTTAAGGTAGCTTAAATTTCTATATTGTGACAAAATTTAATACAGAAATAGATACAACAAAGGGTCCAAGTTATCCTATCTATGCCAGACTTCGTGATGCCATGCAGTATAATTAATTTATAAGCCTTTACTCACTAAGCACCAATGCTTAGTCTATAACTATCATCTTAAATTTCTTATCAACATGACATGTCTGCACTAAATCGTCAGTCATTTTTTAGTTAGAGCTCAATGTGACACGAATCCAATGGCCATGTTAAGCTAGCTAAATCTTCTATATTATGACAAAAGTAAAGATTGAAGTAGATACCACAAAGCCTCCAAGTAATCCAATATATCTCAAACTGCGTGATGGCATGCATTATGCTTCATTTATAAGAATTCACTCAATGAGCACTAATGCTCAGTCTAGAATGATCATTTTAACTTGCCCATCAACTTGACATGTACGCACAAAATCGTCAATAACTTTCGATTTAGGGCGTAGAATGACACGAATCTAACGCCCACATTAACCTAGCTCAATTTTCTATATTGTGACAAACTTTAATACTATAATAGATCCGAGAAAGCCACCAAGTTATCCAATCCATCCCAAATTTCGTGATGCCATGTTATATTGTCCATTTATAAGCATTACTCACTAAGCACCAATGATCATTTTGGAATGATCATTTTAACTGGCCGATCAACTTGACATGTCCACAGTAGAAAATGACACAAATCCAACGCCCACGTTAAGCTAGCTCAGTTTTCTATATTGTGATAAAATTTAAGGCGGAAATAGACACGACAAAGCCTCCAATTAATCCTATTTTTCCCTAAATTCGTGTTGCCATACAGTATGCTACATTTATATGCCTTTACTCACTAAGCACCAAAGCTCATTCTAGAATGATAATTTTAATGTGCTAATCAACATGACATGTCCACACTAAATTGTCTGTAACTTTTGTTTTAGAGCTCGGAGTGACACGAATCCTGTGTCCACGTTAAACTAGTTGAATTTCCTATATTGTGAAAAAATTTGAGACATAAATAGATATGAAAAAGCATCCAAGTAATACAATCTATCCCAAACTTCGTGTTGCCATGCCATATGCGCTATTTATAAGCCTCTACTCATTGAGCACTAATGCTCAGTCTACAATGATCATTTTAACTCGGTGATCAACATGACATAACTGCACTAAATCGTCCGTAGTTTTTGATTTAGAGCTCAGAATGACACGAATCCAACGCCCACGTTAAGCTAGCTCAATTTTCTATATTGTGACAATATTAAAGATTGAAGTAGATATGACATAGCCTCCAAGTAATCCAATACATCTCAAACTGTGTTATGCCATGCATGATGCTTCATTTATAATCATTTACTCAATGAGCACCAATGCTCAATCCAGAATGATCATTTTAACTTGCCTATCAACTTGACTTGTCAACACAAAATCGTCCATAACTTTTGATTTAGAGCTCAGAATGACACGAATCCAGCACCCACATTAAGCTAGCTCAATTTAATAGATTGTGACAAAATTAAATACTAAAATAGATATGACAAAGCCTCCAAGTAATCCAATATATCCGAAAATTCGTGATGCCATGTACAATTGTTCATTTATTACCATTACTCACTGTTCACCAATGATCATTGTAATTGGCCGATCAACTTGAAATGTCCGTACAAAATTTCCCATTACTCTTGATTTAAGGGTCACAATGACACGAATCTATTGCCCACGTTAAGCTAGGTCAATTTTCTATATTATGACAAAATTAAAGACTGAAGTCGATACGACAAAACCTCCAAGTAATCCAATCTATCCTAAACAGCGTGATGCCATGCATTTTGCTCCATTTTTAAGTATTTACTCAATGAGCACCAATGCTCAATCTAGGGTGATCATTTTAACTTGGCCATTAACTTGACATGTCAGCACTAAATCGTCCATAACCTTTGATTTAGAGCTTAGAATGACACAAATCCAACGTCCACGTTAAGATGGCTCAGTTTTCTATATTGTGAAAAAATTAAAGATTGAAGTAGATACGACAAAGCCTCCAAGTAATCCAATATATCCTAAACTGCGTGATGTCATGCATTATGCTTCATTTATAACCGTTTACTCAATGAGCACCAATGCTCAGTCTAGAATGATTATTTTAACTTGCCCATCAATTTTACATGTCAGCACAAAATCGTCCATAACTTTTGATTTAGAACTCAGAATAACACGAATCCAACGCCCCCATTAACCTAGCCTAATTTTCTATATTGTGACAAAATTAAATACTAAAATAGATACGACAAAGCTAACAAGTAATCCAATATATTCCAAAATGTATGATGCAATGCATATGCTTCATTTATAAGAATTTACTCAACTAGCACCAATGCGTAGTCTAGAATTATCATTTTAATTTTCCCATCAACTTGACATGTCAACACTAAATCGTTCATAACTTTTGATTTAGAGCTCGGAATAACACAAATCCAATGCCCACATTAAACTAGCTGAATTTTCTATATTGTGACAAAACTTAAGACTAATATAGATAGACAAAACTCCAAGTAATCCAATCTATATCAAACTTCGTGATGCCATGTACTATTTTTCATTTATAAGCATTAATCACTGAGCACCAATGATCATTTTGGAATGATCATTTTAACCGGCCGATCAACTTGACATGTGCGCACTAAACCGCCCGTAACTTTTGATTTGGAGCTCTGAATGACACGATTCCAACGCCCACGTGAAGCTAGCTCAATTTTCTATATTATGACCAAATTTGATACAGAAATAGATACAACAAAGCGTCCAAGTTATCTAATCTATCCCATACTTCGTGATGCCATGCAGTATGCTTCATTTATAAGCCTTTGCTCAGTGAGCACCAATGCTAAGTCTAGAACTATCATCTTAAATTGCTAATCAAAATGACATGGCTGCACTAAATCGTCCGTAATTTTTGATTTAGAGCTCAGTATGACACTGATCAAATGCCCACGATAAGCTAGCTGAATTTTCTATATTTTTGCAAAAGTAAAGATTGAAGTAGATACGACAAAGCCTCTAAGTAATCCAATATATCCCAACTGTGTGATTCCATGTTCTATGCTTTATTTATAAGAATTTATGCAATGATCACCAATGCTCAGTCTAAAATGATCATTTTCACTTTCCCAACAACTTGACATTTCAGCTCTAAGTCGTCCATAAGTTTTGATTTACGGACACGAATCCAACGCCCACATTAAGCTAGCTCAATTTTCTATATTGTGTCAAATTTGAGACAGAAATAGACACAACAAAGCCTCCAAGTTATCCTATCTATCCAAGATTTCGTGATGCCATGCAATATACTTAATTTATAAGCCTTTACTCACTAAGCACCAATGCTCAGTCTGGAACTATCATCTTAAATTTCTAATCAACATGAAATGTCTGCACTAAATCATCCATAGCTTTTGATTTAGAGCTCAATATGAAACGTATCCAATGCCAATGTTAAGCTAGCACAATTTTCTACATTGTGACAAAAGTAAAGATTAAAGTAGATACGACAAAGCCTCCAAATAATCCAATATATCTCAAACTGCGTGATGCCATGCATTATACTTAGTTTATGGGCATTTACTCAATGAGCACCAATGCTCAGTCTAAAATGATCATTTTAATTTGCCCAACAACTTGACATGTCAGCACTAAATCATCCATAACTTTGGATTTAGAGCTCAGAATGATACGAATCCAACGCCCACATTAAGCTAGCTCAATTTTCTATATTGTGATAGAATTTAAGACTACTTTACATACGACAAACCTCCAAGTAATCTAATCTATCCCGAACTTTGTGATGCCATGTACTATTCTTCATTTATAAGCATTCCCACTGAGCACCAGTGATCATTTTGGAATGATCATTTTAACTGGTCGAATAACTTGACATGTCCACAATAAATCGCATATTCTTATGATTTATAGATCAGAATGATACGAATCCAACCCCCACATTAAGCTAGCTCAATTTTCTATACTGTGACAAAATTTGAGACAAACATGGATACAACAAAGCGTCCAAGTTATCCTACTAACCTAGACTTCGTGATGCCATCTATTATGCTTCATTTATAAGCCTTTACTCACTGATCATTAATGTTGAGTATAGAACTATCATCTTAACTTGCTAATCAACATGACATGTCTGCACTAAATCGTGAGTAATTTTTTATTTAGAGCTCAGTATAACACGAATCCAACGCCCACGTTAATCTAGCTCAATTTTCTATATTTTTACAAAAGTAAATATTGAAGTAGATACGACAAAACCTCCAAGTAATCCAATATATCCCAACTGTTTGATGCCATGTTTTATGCTTCATTTATAAGCATTTACTCTATGATCACCAATGCTCACTCTAGAATGATCATTTTAACTTGCCCATCAACTTGACATGTCAGCACAAAATCGTCCATAACTATTGGTTGAGAGACACAAATCCAACTCCCACATTAAACGAGCTCAATTTTCTGTATTGTGCCAAATTTGAGACAAAAATAGATACAATAAAGCGTCCAAGTTATCCTATTCGTGATGCCATGCAGTATACTTAATTTATAAGTCTTTACTCATTGAGCACCAATGCTCTATCTAGATCTATCATCTTAAATTGCTAATCAACATGACATGTCTGCACTAAATCTTCCGTAAATTTTTATTTAGGGCTCAATATGACACGAATCCTACGCCCACGTTAATCTAGTTCAATTTTCTATATTGTGACAAAAGTAAAGATTGAAGTAGATAGGATAAAGCCTCCAAGTAATCCAATATATCTGAAACTGTGTGATGCCATGCATTATGTTTCATTTATAAACATTTACTCAATGAGCACCAATGCTCAATCTAGAATGATCATTTTAACTTGCCGAACAACTTGTCATGTCACCACTAAATCGTCCATAACTTTTGATTTAGGGCTCAGAATGACACGAATCCAACGTCCACATTAACCTAGCTCAATTGTCTATGTTATGAAAAAAATTAATACTAAAATAAATGCGACAAAGCTTCCAGGTAATCCAATCTTTCCAAAACGTCTTGATGCCATGTACTATTATTCATTTATAACCATTACTCACTGAGCACCAATGATCATTTTGAAATGATCATTTTAATTAGCCGATCAACTTGACATGTCCGCACTAAATCGCCGCTAACTTTTGATTTAAAGCTCATAATGACATAAATCAAATGCCCACGTTAAGCTAGCTCAATTTTCTATATTGTGACAAAATCTGAGACAGAAATAGATACAACAAAGCGTTCAAGTTATCCTATCTATCCCAAACTTCGTGATTCCATGCAGTATGCTTTATTTATGAACCTTTACTCACTGAGCACCAATGCTGACTCTAGAACTCTCATCTTAACATTCTAATCAACATGACATCTCTGCACTAAATCATCCGTATTTTTTGATTTATAGCTCAGTAAGACACGAATCCAACACCCACGTTAAGATAGCTCAATTTTCGATACTTTTATATCATTATAAATTGAAGTAGATACGACAAAATTTTAGACAGAAATAGATACAACAAAGGGTCCAAGTTATCCTATCTATGCCAGACTTCGTGATGCCATGCAGTATAATTAATTTATAAGCCTTTACTCACTGAGCACCAATGCTTAGTGTAGAACTATCATCTTAAATTGCTAATCAACATGACATGTCTGCACTAAATTGTCCGTAATTTTTTTATTTAGAGCTCAATGTGACACGAATCCAATGGCCATGTTAAGCTACCTCTATCTTCTATATTGTGACAAAAGTAAAGATTGAAGTAGATACCACAAAGCCTCCAAGTAATCCAACATATCTCAAACTGCGTGATGGCATGCATTATGCTTCATTTATAAGAATTCACTAAATGAGCACTAATGCTCAGTCTAGAATGATCATTTTAACTTGCCCATCAACTTGACATGTACGAACTAAATCATCCATAACTTTTGATTTAGGGCTTTGAATGACACGAATCTAACGCCCACATTAACCTAGCTCAATTTTCTATATTGTGACAAACTTTAAGACTATAATAGATACGAGAAAGCCACCAAGTTATCCAATCTATCCCAAATTTTGTGATGCCATGTTCTATTGTTCATTTATAAGCATTTTGGAATGATCATTTTAACTAGCCGATCAACATGACATGTCCGTAGTAGAAAATGACACAAATCCAATGCCCACGTTAAGCTAGCTTAGTTTTCAATCTTGTGACAAAATTTAGGACGGAAATAGACACGACAAAGCCTCCAATTAATCCAATTTTTCCCTAAATTTGTGTTGCCATGCAGTATGCTACATTTATAAGCCTTTACTCACTGAGCACCAATGCTCAATCTAAAATGATAATTTTAATTTGCTAATCAACATGACATGTCTGCACTAAATCGTCCGTAAGTTTTGATTTAGAGCTCAGTATGACACGAATCTAACGTCCACGTTAAGCTAGGTTAATTTTCTATATTAATTGTGCCAAAAGTAAAGATTGAAGTAGATACGACAAAGCCTCGAATGTATCCCAAACTGCGTGATACCATGCATTATGCTTCATTTATAAGCATTTACTCAACGAGCACCAATGCTTAATCTGGAATGTTCATTTTAACTTTCCCATCAACTTGACATGTTATCACTAAATCATCCATAACTTTTTATTTAGAGCTCAGAATGACACGAATCCAATGCCCACATTAAGCTAGCTCAATTTTCTATATTGTGACAAAATTAAAGACTCAAAGAGATATGACAAAGACACCAAGTTATCCTATCTATCTCAGACTTCGTGATGCCATGCAGTATACTTCATTTATAAGAATTTACTCAATGAGCACCATTGCTCAGCCTAGAATGATAATTTTAACGTGCCCATAACCTAGATATGTCAGCACAAAATCGTCCATAAATTTTGATTTAGAGCTCTGAATGACACGAAGCCAACGCCTACATTAAGCTAGTTCAATTTTCTATATTGTGGCAAAATTTAAGACTGAAATAGATACGACAAAGCTTCCAAGTAATCCAATATGTCCCAAATTGTGTGATGTCATGCATTATGCTTCATTTATAAGAATTTACTCAATGAGCACCAATGATTAGTCTAGAATGATCATTTTAACTTGCCCATAAACTTGACACGTCAACACTAAATCCTCCATAACTTTTGATTTAGTGCTCAAAATTACATGATTCTAACGCCCACATTAAGCTAGCTCAATTTTCTATGTTAGGTTAAAATCTTAGAATAAAATAGATACGAGAAAGCCTCCAAGTGATACAATCTTTCTCAAATTTCATGATGCCATGTACTTTTGTTCATTTATATGTATTACTCACTAAGCACCAATGATCATTTTCGAATGATCGTTTTAACTGGCCGATCAACTTGACATTTCTACACTAAATCTCCCATAACTTTTGATTTAAATCTCAAAATGACACGAATTCAACGCCCACGTTAAGCAAGCTTAATTTTCTCTATTGTGACTGAAATAGATAAGACAAAGCCTACGAGTTATTTAATCTATCCCAAATTTTGTGTTGCCATACAGTATGCCTCATTTATAAGCCTTTACTAACTGAGCACCAATGTTTAGTCTAAAATGATCATTTTAACTTGCTGATCAACATGACATGTCTGTACTAAATCGTTCTTAATTTTTTTTATTTAGAGCTCTGAATGATAAGAGTCAAATTCCCACATTAATCTAGCTCAAATTTCTATATTGTGACAAATTAAATACCGAAATAGATATGACAAAGCCATCAAGTAATCCATTGTATCCAAAACTCTGTGATGACATGCATTATGCTTAATTTATAAGAACTTAATCAATGAGCACCAATGCTTAGTCTAGAATGATCATTTTAATTTGCCCATCAACTTGACATGTCATCACTAAATCGTCCATTACTTATGATTTAGAGCTCAGAATGACACGAATCCAATGGCCACATTAAGCTAGCACAATTTTCTATATTTTTGCAAAATTTAAAACTGAAATAGATACAACAAAGCCTCCAAATAATACAATCTATCCCAAACTTCATGATGCCATGTACTATTCTTCATTTATAAGCATTACTCACTGAGCACCAATGATCATTTTGGAATGATCGTTTTAGCTGACCTATCAACTTGACATTTCCGCACTAAATCACCCGTAACTTTTGGTCTAAACTGATCATTTTAATTTGCAAATCAACATGACATGTCTGCACTAAAGCGTCCTTTATTTTTGATTTAGAGATCAGTATGACACGAATCCAAAGCCCACGTTAACCTAGCTTAATTTTCTATATTGTGATAAAATATAAGACTGAAATAGATACGAGAAAGCCTCCAAGTAATCCAATCTATCCCAAACTGGTTGATGTCATGCATTATGCTTTATTTATAAGCCTTTACTTAATGAGCACCAATGATTAGTCTAGAATGATCATATTAATTGGCCGGTAATCTTGATATGTCCAAACTAACTCGTCCGTAACTTTTAATTTCGAGCTCAGAATGACACGAACCGAGTGCTCACGTTAAGCTAGCTCAAGTCTTTATATTGTTATTAAATTGAAGACATAAATAGATACGACAAAACTTTGTGATGCCATGCATTATGCTTCATTTTTAAGCCTTTACTCGATGAGTACCAATGATCACTTTAGAATGATAATTTTAACTGGCCGATCACTTGACATGTCCGCACTAAATGGTCTGTAACTTTTGATTTCTAGCTCGAAGTGACACAAATCCAATGCCCACATTAAGCTATATCTCAATTTCCTATATTGTGCCAAAATTTGAGACAAAATAAATACGACAAAGCATCCACGTAATCCAATCTATCCCAACCTGTATGATGCAATGCATTATGCATATTTATAAGCCTTTACTCAATGAACACCAAAGATCAGTTTAGAATAATCATTTTAACTATCCGATCAACTTGACATGTCGACAATAAATCGTCGGTAACTTTTGATTTAGAGCTTATAATGACACGAATCCAACACCCACATTAAACTAGCTCAAATTTCTATAATTTGACAAAATTAAAGACTAAAATAGATATGACAAAGCCACTAAGTAATCCAATATATCCCAAACGATGTGCTGCCATGCATTATGCCTCATTTCTATGCATTTACTCAATGACCACCGATGCTTAGACTAGAATGATCATTTTAATTTGCCAAAAACTTGATATGTCAACACTCAATCGTCCATAACTTTTGATTAAGAGCTCAGAATGACACGAATCCATTGTCCACATTAAGCTAAAATAGATACGACAAAGCGTCCAAATAATCCAATCTATCCCAAACTTCGTGATCCAATGTACTATTCTTCATTTATAAGCATTCTCACTGAGCAGCAATGATCATTTTGGAATTATCATTTTAACTGGCCGATCAACTTGACATGTCCACACTAAATCGCCCATAATTTTTGTTTTACAGCTTCAAATGATACGAATCCAATGCCCACGTTAGGCTAGATCCATTTTCTATACTGTGACAAAATATAAGATTGAAATATACAAAACAAAGAATTGAAGTAATCCGATCTATCCCAAACTACGTGATGCCATGATTATGCTTCATTTATAAGCCATTACTCAATGAGCACCAATGATCAGTTTAGAATGATAATTTTAACTGGCCAATCAACTTGACATGTCTGCACTAAATCATCCGTAACTTTTGATTCATAGCTCAAAATGAAACGAATCCAATCCCCACATCAAACTAGCTCAATTTCCTATATTATGCCAAAATTTGAGACAGAAATAGATTCGACAAAGCATACACGTAATCCCATCTATTCCAACCTACGTTATGCCATGCATTATGCTTCATTAATAAGCCCTTACTCAATGAGAACCAATGATCAGTTTCGAATGATCATATTAACTGGCTGATCAACTTGATATGTCCGCACAAAATCGTCCGTAACTTTTGATTCAGAGCTTAGAATGATACGAATCCAATGTCCACACTGATCTAGCTAAAGTTTCTATATTGTGACAAAGTTTGAGATAGAAATAGATACGACAAACCATCAAAGTAATCCAATCTATGCCAAACTGCGTGATGCAATGCGTTATGCTTCATTTATCAGACTTTACTCAACGATCACCAATGATCAGTTTAAAATGATAATTTTAACTGGTCAAAACTTGAGACAGAAATAGATACGACAAAGCATACCCGTAATCCCATCTATTCCAACCTACGTTATGCCATGCATTATGCTTCATTTATAAGCGCTTACTCAATGAGCACCAATGATTAGTTTAGAATGATCATATTAACTGGCTGATCAACTTGATATGTCCGCACAAAATCGTCCGTAACTTTTGATTCAGAGCTTAGAATGACACGAATCCAATGCCCACACTACGCTAGCTCAAGTTTCTAAATTGTGACAAAGTTTGAGATAGAAATAGATAGGAGAAACCATCAAAGTAATCCCATCTATGCCAAAACTGTGTGATGCAATGCGTTATGCTTCATTTATCAGCCTTTACTCAATGATCACCAATGATCAGTTTAAAACGATAATTTGAACTGGCCGATCAACTTTACATATCCGAACTAAATCATCCGTAACTTTTGATTTATGGCTCTAATTGGCACGAATCCAATGCCCATGTTAAGCTAGCTCAATTTCTCATCCACGTAATCCCATCTATTCCAACCTACGTGATGCCGTGCATTATGCTTGATTTATAAGCCTTTATTCAATGAGCACCAATGATCAGTTTAGAATGATCATATTAACTGGCTGATCAACTTGATATGTCCGCACTAAATCGTTCGTAACTTTTGATTTAGAGCTCAGAATGACACGAATCCAATGCCCACGTAGAGCTAGCTCAAGTTTCTATATTGTGACAAAGTTTGAGAGAGAAATAGATACGGCAAACCATCGAAGTAATCTAATCTATCCCAAACTGTGTGATGCAATGCGTTATACTTCATTTATGAGCCTTTACTCAATGAGCACCAATGATCAGTTTAGAATCATAATTTTAGCGGGCCGATCAACTTGACATATCCGAACTAAATCATCCGTAAGTTTTGATTTATAGCTCCAAATGACACGAATCCAATGCCCACGTTACGCTATCTGAATTTCTTATATTATGAAAAAATTTGCGACAGAAAGAGTTACGATAAAACAGCCACGTAATCCCATCTATTCCAACCTACGTGATGCCATGCATTATGCTTCATTTATAAGCCTTTACTCAATGAGCACCACTGATCAGTTTGAAATGATCATATTAACTGGGTAATAACCTTAATATGTCCGAAAAAATCGTTCGTAGCTTTAATTTAGAGCTTAGAATGACACGAATACAGTGCCCACATTGAGCTAGCTCATGTTTCTATATTTTGACAAAGTTCGAGACAGAAATAGATATGACAAACAATCGAAGTAATCCAATCAATCCCAAACTGCGTGATGCAATGCATTATGATTCATTTATCAGCATTTACTCTATGAGCACCAATGATCAGTTTACAATGATAATTTTAACTGGCCGATCAAGTTGACATATCTGCAGTAAATTATGCGTAACTTTAGATTTATAACTCAAAATGACACGAATCCAATGCCAACGTTAAGGTAGCTCAATTTCTTATATTATGACAAAATTTGAGACAGAACGAGATACGACAAAGCATCCTGATAAACCCATCTACTCCAACGGACGTGATGCCATGCATTATGCTTCATCTATAAGCCTTTACTCAATGAGCACCAATGATCAGTTTAGGATGATCATATTAACTGGCTGATCAACTTGATATGTCCGCACTAAATCGTTCGTAACTTTTGATTTAGAGCTTAGAATGACACGAATCCAATGCCCACGTTGAACTAGCTTAAGGTTCTATATTGTGAAAAAGTTTGAGACAGAAATAGATACCACAAACCATCAAAGTAATCAAATCTATCCCAAACTGCGAGATGCAATGCATTATGCTTCATTTATCAGCCTTTACAAAATGAGCCCCAATGATCAGTTTAAAATGATAATTTTAACGGGTCGATCAACTTGACATATCCGCAATAAATCATCCGTAACTTTTGATTCATAGCTCAAAATGACAAGAATACAATGCCCATGTTAATCTAGCTCATTTTCTTATATAATGACAAAATTTGAGACAGTAAGAGATACGACAAAGTATCCACATAATCTCATCTAATCCAACCTACGTGATGTGATGCATTATGCTCATTTATAAGCCTTTACTCAATGAACACCAATGATCAGTTTCGAATGATCATATTAACTGGCTGATCAACTTGATATGTCCGCACCAAATCGTACGTAACTTTTGATTTAGAGCTCAGAATGACATGAATCCAATACCCACATTGATCTAGCTCAAGTTTGAGAGAGAAATAGATACGACAAACCATCGAAGTAATCCAATCTATCCCAAACTGTGTGATGTAATGCATTATGCTTCATTTATGAGTCTTTACTCAATGATCACCAATGATCAGTTTAAAATCATAATTTTAACTGGCCGATCAACTTGACATATCTGCACTAAATCATCTGTAACTTTTGATTTATAACTCAAAAAGACACGATTCCAATTTCCACGTTAAGCTAGTTGAATTTCTTATATTATGACAAAATTTGAGATAGAAAGAGATACGATAAAGCATCCACGTAATCCCATCTATTCCAACCTACGTTATGCCATACATTATGCTTCATTTATAAGCCTTTACTCAATGAGCACCAATGATCAGTTTAGAATGATCATATTATCTGGATGATAAACTTGATTTGTCCGCACTAAATCGCCTGTAACTTTTGATTTAGAGCTCCGGATGACATGAATCCAATGCACACGTTAAGCTAGCTCAAGTTTCTATATTGTGAAAAATTTGAGACAAAAATATATACGACAAAGCATCCAAGAAATCCAATCTATCCCAAACTGGTTGGTGTCATGCATTATGCTTTATTTATAAGCCTTTACTTAATGAGCACCAATGATTAGTGTAGAATGATCATATTAATTGGCCGGTAATCTTGACATGTCCACACTAACTCGTCCGTAACTTTTAATTTCGAGCTCATAATGACACGAACCCAGTGCTCACGTTAAGCTAGCTCAAGTCTTTATATTGTTATTAAATTGAAGACATAAATAGATACGACAAAGCATCCAAGTAATCCAATCTGTCCCAAACTTTGTGATGCCATGCATTATGCTTCATTTTTAAGCCTTTACTCGATGAGTACCAATGATCACTTTAGAATGATAATTTTAACTGGCCGATCACTTGACATGTCCGCACTAAATAGACTGTAACTTTTGATTTATAGCTCGAAGTGACACAAATCCAATGCCCACATTAAGCTATATCTCAATTTCCTATATTGTGCCAAAATTTGAGACAAAATAGATACGACAAAGCATCCACGTAATCCAATCTATCCCAACCTGTATGATGCAATGCATTATGCATATTTATAAGCCTTTACTCAATGAACACCAAAGATCAGTTTAGAATAATCATTTTAACTATCCGATCAACTTGACATGTCCACAATAAATCGTCGGTAACTTTCTATTTAGAGCTTAGAATGACACGAATCAACCACCCACATTAAACTAGCTCAATTTTCTATAATTTGACAAAATTAAAGACTAAAATAGATATGACAAAGCCACTAAGTAATCCAATATATCCCAAACGATGTGCTGCCATGCATTATGCCTCATTTCTATGAATTTACTCAATGACCACCGATGCTTAGACAAGAATGATCATTTTAATTTGCCAAAAACTTGATATGTCAACACTCAATCGTCCATAACTTTTGATTAAGAGCTCAGAATGACACGAATCCATTGTCCACATTAAGCTAAAATAGATACGACAAAGCGTCCAATTAATCCAATCTATCCCAAACTTTGTGATCCAATGTACTATTCTTCATTTATAAGCATTCTCACTGAGCACCAATGATCATTTTGGAATTATCATTTTAACTGGCCGATCAACTTGACATGTCCACACTAAATCGTCCATAATTTTTGTTTTACAGCTTGGAATGATACGAATCCAATGCCCACGTTAGGCTAGACCCATTTTCTATACTGTGACAAAATATAAAACTGAAATATACAAAACAAAGAATTGAAGTAATCCGATATATCCCAAACTACGTGATGCCATAGATTATGCTTCATTTATAAGCCATTACTTAATGAGCACCAATGATCAGTTTAGAATGATAATTTTAACTGGCCGATCAACTTGACATGTCTGCACTAAATCATCCGTAACTTTTGATTCATAGCTCAAAATGAAACGAATCCAATCCCCACATCAAACTAGCTCAATTTCCTATATTATTTCAAAATTTGACACAGAAATAGATACGACAAAGCATACACGTAATCCCATCTATTCCAACCTACGTTATGCCATGCATTATGCTTCATTAATAAGCCCTTACTCAATGAGAATCAATGATCAGTTTCGAATGATCATATTAACTGGCTGATCAACTTGATATGTCCGCACAAAATCGTCCGTAACTTTTGATTCAGAGCTTAGAATGACACGAATCCAATGCCCACACTGATCTAGCTAAAGTTTCTATATTGTGACAAAGTTTGAGATAGAAATAGATACGACAAACCATCAAAGTAATCCAATCTATGCCAAACTGCGTGATGCAATGCGTTATGCTTCATTTATCAGCCTTTACTCAACGATCACCAATGATCAGTTTAAAATGATAATTTTAACTGGTCAAAACTTGAGACAGAAACAGATACGACAAAGCATACCCGTAATCCCATCTATTCCAACCTGTGTTATGCCATGCATTATGCTTCATTTATAAACCCTTACTCAATGAGCACCAATGATCAGTTTAGAATGATCATATTAACTGGCTGATCAACTTGATATGTCCGCACAAAATCGTCCGTAACTTTTTATTCAGAGCTTAGAATGACACGAATCCAATGCCCACACTGCGCTAGCTCAAGTTTCTATATTGTGACAAAGTTTGAGATAGAAATAGATAGGAGAAACCATCAAAGTAATCCCATCTATGCCAAACTGCGTGATGCAATGCGTTATGCTTCATTTACCAGCCTTTACTCAATGATCACCAATGATCAGTTTAAAACGATAATTTTAACTGGCCGATCAACTTTAAATATCCGAACTAAACCATCCGTAACTTTTGATTTATAGCTCAAATTGACACGAATCCAATGCCCATGTTAAGCAAGCTCAATTTCTTATCCACGTAATCCCATCTATTCCAACCTACGTGATGCCGTGCATTATGCTTGATTTATAAGCCTTTACTCAATGAGCACCAATGATCAGTTTAGAATGATCATATTAACTCGCTGATCAACTTGATATATCCGCACTAAATCGTTCGTAACTTTTGATTTAGAGCTCAGAATGACACGAATCCAATGCCCACGTAGAGCTAGCTCAAGTTTCTATATTGTGACAAAGTTTGAGAAAGAAATAGATACGACAAACCATCGAAGTAATCTAATCTATCCCAAACTGTGTGATGCAATGCGTTATGCTTCATTTATGAGCCTTTACTCAATGAGCACCAATGATCAGTTTAGAATCATAATTTTAACGGGCCGATCAACTTGACATATCCGAACTAAATCATCCGTAAGTTTTGATTTATAGCTCCAAATGACACGAATCCAATGCCCACGTTACGCTAGCTGAATTTCTTATATTATGAAAAAATTTGAGACAGAAAGAGTTACGATAAAACAGCCACGTAATCCCATCTATTCCAACCTACGTGATGCCATGCATTATGCTTCATTTATAAGCCTTTACTCAATGAGCACCAATGATCAGTTTGAAATGATCATATTAACTGGGTAATCAACTTGATATGTCCGAACAAAATCGTTCGTAGCTTTAATTTAGAGCTTAGAATGACACGAATACAGTGCCCACATTGAGCTAGCTCATGTTTCTATATTTTGACAAAGTTCGAGACAGAAATAGATATGACAAACCATCGAAGTAATCCAATCAATCCCAAGCTGCGTGATGCAATGCATTATGATTCATTTATCAGCATTTACTCAATGAGCACCAATGATCAGTTTACAATGATAATTTTAACTGGCCGATCAACTTGACATATCTGCAGTAAATCATGCGTAACTTTAGATTTATAACTCAAAATGACACAAATCCAATGCCAACGTTAAGGTAGCTCAATTTCTTATATTATGACAAAATTTGAGACAGAACGAGATACGACAAAGCATCCAGATAAACCCATCTACTCCAACCGACGTGATGCCATGCATTATGCTTCATCTATAAACCTTTACTCAATGAGCACCAATGATCGGTTTAGGATGATCATATTAACTGGTTGATCAACTTGATATGTCCGCACTAAATCGTTCGTAACTTTTGATTTAGAGCTTAGAATGACACGAATCCAATGCCCACGTTGAACTAGCTCAAGGTTCTATATTGTAAAAAAGTTTGAGACAGAAATAGATACGACAAACCATCAAAGTAATCAAATCTATCCCAAACTGCGAGATGCAATGCATTATGCTTCATTTATCAGCCTTTACAAAATGAGCACCAATGATCAGTTTAAAATGATAATTTTAACGGGTCGATCAACTTGACATATCCGCAATAAATCATCCGTAACTTTTGATTCATAGCTCAAAATGACATGAATACAATGCCCACGTTAATCTAGCTGATTTTCTTATATAATGAAAAAATTTGAGACAGTAAGAGATACGACAAAGCATCCACATAATCTCATCTATTCCAACCTACGTGATGCGATGCATTATGCTCATTTATAAGCCTTTACTCAATGAACACCAATGATCAGTTTAGAATGATCATATTAACTGGCTGATCAACTTGATATGTCCGCACCAAATCGTACGTAACTTTTGATTTAGAGCTCAGAATGACATGAATCCAATACCCACATTGAGCTAGCTCAAGTTTCTATATTGTTACAAAGTTTGAGAGAGAAATAGATACGAAAAACCATCAAAGTAATCCAATCTATCCCAAACTGTGTGATGCAATGCATTATGCTTCATTTATGAGTCTTTAATCAATGATCACCAATGATCAGTTTAAAATGATAATTTTAACTGGCCGATCAACTTGATATATCCGCACTAAATCATCTATAACTTTGATTTATAGCTCAAAATGACACGATTCCAATTTCCACGTTAGGCTAGTTGAATTTCTTATATTATGACAAAATTTGAGATAGAAAGAGATACGATAAAGCATCCACGTAATCCCATCTATTCCAACCTACGTGATGCCATACATTATGCTTCATTTATAAGCCTTTACTCAATGAGCACCAATGATCAGTTTAGAATGATCATATTAAGTGGATGATAAACTTGATTTGTCCACACTAAATCATCCGTAACTTTTGATTTATTGCTCAAAATGACACGAATCCAGTGCCCACGTTAAGCTAGCTCAATTTCCTTTGTTGTGACAAAATTTGAGACAGAAATAGATACGACAAAGCATCCACGTAATCCAATCTATCCCAACCTGCAGGACGCCATGAAATATGGTTTAGTTATAAGCCTTTACTCAATGAGCATCAATGATCAGTTTAGAAATGATCATATTAACTGGGCGATCAACTTGATATATCTTCACTAAATATTGCGTAACTTTTGATTTACATCTCAGAATTACACAAATCCAATCCCAACGTTAAGCTAGCTCAAGTTTCTATATTGTGAATAGATACGAGAAAACATCTAACTAATCCAATCTATCTCAAACTTCGTAATACCGTGCATGATGCTTCATTTATAAGCCTTTACTCAATGAGCACCAATTATCATGTTAGAAATATCATTTTAATTGGCCGATCAACTTGACTTGTCCGTAGTATATTGTTCGTAACGTTTGATTTCGAGCTTAGAATGACACGAATCCAATGCCCACGTTAAGCTAGCTCAAGTTTCTATATTGTGATAAAATTTAAGACGGAAATAGATACGCCAAAGCATCCAAGTCATCCAATCTATCCCAAACTGCATGATGCCATGCATTATGCTTCATTTATAAGCCTTTACTCAATGAGCACCAATGATCAGTTTAGAATGATAATTTTAACTAGCCGATCAACTTGATTTGTCCGCACTAAATCGTCTGTAACTTTTGATTTAGAGCTTCAAATGACATGAATCCAATGCACACATTAAGCTAGCTCAAGTTTCTATATTGTGAAAATTTTGAGACAGAAATATATACGACAAAGCATCCAAGAAATCCAATCTATCCCAAACTGGTTGATGTCATGCATTATACTTTATTTATAAGCCTTTACTTAATGAGCACCAATGATTAGTGTAGAATGATCATATTAATTGGCCGGTAATCTTGGCATGTCCACACTAACTCGTCTGTAACTTTTAATTTCGAACTCAGAATGACACGTTAAACTAGCTCAAGTCTTTATATTGTTATAAAATTTAAGACATAAATAGATACGACAAAGCATCCAAGTAATCCAATCTGTCCCAAACTTCGTGATGCCATGCATTATGCTTCATTTTTAAGCCTTTACTCGATGAGTACCAATGATCACTTTAGAATGATAATTTTGACTGGCCGATCACTTGACATGTCCACACTAAATGGTCTGTAACTTTTGATTTATAGCTCAAAGTGACACGAATCCAATGCCCACATTAAGCTATCTCAATTTCCTATACTGTGCCAAAATTTGAGACAAAATAGATACGACAAAGCATCCACGTAATCCAATCTATCCCAACCTGTATGATGCAATGCATTATGCATTATATATAAGCTTTTACTCAATGAACACCAATGATCACTTTAGAATGATCATTTTAACTATCCGATCAACTTGACATGTCCACAATAAATCGTCGGTAACTTTTGATTTAGAGCTTAGAATGACACGAATCCAACACCCACATTAAACTAGCTCAATTTTCTATAATTTGACAAAATTAAAGACTAAAATAGATATGAAAAAGCCACTAAGTAATCCAATATATCCCAAACGATGTGATGCCATGCATTATGCCTCATTTCTATATATTTACTCAATGACCACCGATGCTTAGACTAGAATGATCATTTTAATTTGCCAATAACTTGATATGTCAGCACTAAATCGTCCATAACTTTTGATTAAGAGCTAAGAATGACACAAATCCATTGTCCACATTAAGCTTAAATAGACACGATAAAGCGTCCAATTAATCCAATCTATCCCAAACTTTGTGATCGAATGTACTATTCTTCATTTATAAGCATTCTCACTGAGCACAACCGATCATTTTGGAATTATCATTTTAACTGGCCGATCAACTTGACATGTCCACACTAAATCGCCCATAATATTTTATTTATAGCTTCGAATGATACGAATCCAATGCACACGTTAGGCTAGATCCATTTTCTATACTGTGACAAAATATAAGACTGAAATATACACAACAAAGAATTGAAGTAATCCGATCTATCCCAAACTACGTGATGCCATAGATTATGCTTCATTTATAAGCCATTACTCAATGAGCACCAATGATCAGTTTAGAATGATAATTTTAACTTGCCGATAACCTTGACATGCCTGCACTAAATCATCCGTAACTTTTGATCCATAGCTCAAAATGAAACGAATCCAATCCCCATGTCAAACTAGCTCAATTTCCTATATTATGTCAAAATTTGAGACATAAATAGATACGACAAAGCATACACGTAATCCCATCTATTCCAACCTACGTTATGCAATGCATTATGCTTCATTAATAAGCCCTTACTCAATGAGAACCAATGATCAGATTAGAATGATAATATTAACTGGCTGATCAACTTGATATGTCCGCACAAAATCTTCCGTAACTTTTGATTCAGAGCTTAGAATGATACGAATCCAATGCCCACACTGATCTAGCTAAAGTTTCTATATTGTGACAACGTTTGAGATAGAAATAGATACGACAAACCATCAAAGTAATCCAATCTATGCCAAAATGCGTGATGCAATGCGTTATGCTTCATTTATCAGCCTTTACTCAATGATCACCAATGATCAGTTTAAAATGGTAATTTTAACTGGTCAAAATTTGAGACAGAAATAGATACGACAAAGCATACACATAATCCCATTTATTCCAATCTACGTTATGCCATGGATTATGCTTCATTTATAAGCCCTTACTCAATGAGCACCAATGATCAGTTTAGAATGATCATATTAACTCGCTGATCAACTTGATATGTCCGCACAAAATCGTCCGTAAGTTTTGATTCAGAGCTTAGAATGACACGAATCCAATGCCCACACTGAGCTAGCTAAAGTTTCTATATTGTGACAAAGTTTGAGATAGAAATAGAGACGACAAACCATCAAAGTAATCCAATCTATGCCAAACTGCGTGATGCAATGTGTTATGCTTCATTTATCAGCCTTTACTCAATGATCACCAATGATCAGTTTAAAATGATAATTTTAACTGGCCGATCAACTTTACATATCCGAACTATATCATCCGTAACTTTCGATTTATAGCTCAAATTGACACGAATCCAATGCCCATGTTAAGCTAGCTCAATTTCTTAAATTATGACAAAATTTGAGACAGAAAGAGATATGACAAAGCAACCACGTAATCCCATCTATTCCAACCTACGTGATGCCATGCATTATGCTTGATTTATAAGCCTTTACTCAATGAGCACCAATGATCAGTTTAGAATGATCATATTAACTGGCTGATCAACTTGATATGTCCGCACTAAATCGTTCGTAACTTTTGATTTAGAGCTCAGAATGACACGAATCCAATGCCCACGTAGAGCTAGCTCAAGTTTCTATATTGTGACAAAGTTTGAGAGAGAAATAGATACGAGAAACCATCAAAGTAATCTATTCTATCCCGGACTGTGTGATGCAATGCGTTATGCTTCATTTATGAGCCTTTACTCAATGAGCACCAATGATCAGTTTAGAATGATAATTTTAACGGGCCGATCAACTTGACATCTCCGAACTAAATCATCCATAACTTTTGATTTATAGCTGCAAGTGACACGAATCCAATGCCCACGTTACGCTAGCTCAATTTCTTATATTATGAAAATATTTGAGACAGAAAGAGTTACGACAAAACATCCAGATAAACCCATCTATTCCAACCTACGTGATGCCATGCATTATGCTTCATCTATAAGCCTTTACTCAATGAGCACCAATGATCAGTTTAAGATGATCATATTAACTGGCTGATCAACTTGATATTTCCGCACTAAATCGTTCGTAACTTTTGATTTGGAGCTTAGAATGACACGAATCCAATGCCCACATTGAACTAGCTCAAGGTTCTATGTTGTGACAAAGTTTGAGACAGAAATAGATATGACAAACCATCGAAGTAATCCAATCAATCCCAAACTGCGTGATGCAATGCATTATGATTCATTTATCAGCATTTACTCAATGAGCACCAATGATCAGTTTACAATGATAATTTTAACAGGCCGATGAACTTGACATATTTGCAGTAAATCATGCGTAACTTTAGATTTATAACTCAAAATGACACGAATCCAATACCAACGTTAAGGTAGCTCAATTTCTTATATTATGACAAAATTTGAGACAGAACGAGATACGACAAAGCATCCAGATAAACCCATCTACTCCAACCTACGTGATGCCATGCATTATGCTTCATCTATAAGCCTTTACTCAATGAGCACCAATGATCGGTTTAAGATGATCATATTAACTGGATGATCAATTTGATATGTCTGGACTAAATCGTTCGTAACTTTTGATTTAGAGGTTAGAATGACACGAATCCAATGCCTACATTGAACTAGCTCAAGGTTCTATATTGTGACAAAGTTTGAGACATAAATAGATACGACAAACCATCAAAGTAATCAAATCTATCCCAAACTGCGTGATGCAATGCATTATGCTTCATTTATCAGCCTTTACAAAATGAGCACCAATGATCATTTTAAAATGATAATTTTAACGGGTCGATCAACTTGACATATCCGCAATAAATAATCCGTAACTTTTGATTCATAGCTCAAAATGACACGAATACAATGCCCACGTTAATCTAGCTCAACTTCTTATATAAGAACAAAATTTAAGACAGTAAGAGATACGACAAAGCATCCACATAATCTCATCTATTCCAACCTACGTGATGCGATGCATTATGCTCATTTATAAGCCTTTACTCAATGAACGCCAATGATCAGTTTAGAATGATCATATTAAGTGGCTGATCAACTTGATATGTCCGCACAAAATCGTACGTAACTTATGATTTAGAGCTCAGAATGACATGAATCCAATACCCACATTGATCTCGCTCAAGTTTGAGAGAGAAATAGATACGTCAAACCATCGAAGTAATCCAATCTATCCCAAACTGTGTGATGCAATGCATTATGCTTCATTTATGAGTCTTTACTCAATGATCACCAATGATCAGTTTAAAATGATAATTTTAACTGGCCGATCAACTTGACATATCCGCACTAAATCATCTGTAACTTTTGATTTATAACTCAAAAAGACACGATTCCCATTTCCATGTTAAGCTAGTTGAATTTCTTATATTATGACAAAATTTGAGATAGAAAGAGATACGATAAAGCATCCACGTAATCCCATCTATTCCAACCTACGTGATGCCATACATTATGCTTCATTTATAAGCCTTTACTCAATGAGCACCAATGATCAGGTTAGAATGATCATATTATCTGGATGATAAACTTGATTTGTCCGCACTAAATCGTCGGTAACTTTTGATTTAGAGCTCCGAATGACATGAATCCAATGCAAACGTTAAGCTAGCTCAAGTTTCTATATTGTGAAAAATTTGAGACAAAAATATATACGACAAAACATCCAAGAAATCCAATCTATCTCAAACTAGTTGATGTAATGCATTATGCTTTATTTATAAGCCTTTACTTAATGAGCACCAATGATTAGTGTAGAATGATCATATTAATTGGCCGGTAATCTTGACATGTCCACACTAACTCGTCCGTAACTTTTAATTTCGAGCTCATAATGACACGAACCCAGTGCTCACGTTAAGCTAGCTCAAGTCTTTATATTGTTATTAAATTTAAGACATAAATAGATACGACAAAGCATCCAAGTAATCCAATCTGTCCCAAACTTTGAGATGCCATGCATTATGCTTCATTTTTAAGCCTTTACTCGATGAGTACCAATGATCACTTTAGAATGATAATTTTAACTGGCCGTTCACTTGACATGTCCGCACTAAATGGTCTGTAACTTTTGATTTATAGCTCGAAGTGACACGAATCCAATGCCCACATTAAGCTATATCTCAATTTCGTATACTATGCCAAAATTTGAGACAAAATATATACGACAAAGCATCCACGTAATCCAATCTATCCCAACCTGTATGATGCAATGCATTATGCATTATTTATAAGCCTTTACTCAATGAACACCAAAGATCAGTTTAGAATAATCATTTTAACTATCCGATCAACTTGACATGTCCACAATAAATCGTCGGTAACTTTTGATTTAGAGCTTAGAATGACACAAATCCAACACCCACATTAAACTAGCTCAATTCTCTATAATTTGACAAAATTAAAGACTAAAATAGATATGACAAAGCCACTAAGTAATCCAATATATCCCAAACGATGTGATGCCATGCATTATGCCTCATTTCTATGAATTTACTCAATGACCACCGATGCTTAGACTAGAATGATCATTTTAATTTGCCAACAACTTGATATGTCAGCACTAAATCGTCCATAACTTTTGATTAAGAGCTCAGAATGACACGAATCCATTGTCCACATTAAGCTAAAATAGATACGACAAAGCATCCAATTAATCCAATCTATCCCAAACTTCGTGATCCAATGTACTATTCTTCATTTATAAGCATTCTCACTGAGCACCAATGATCATTTTGGAATTATCATTTTAACTGGCCGATCAACTTGACATGGTGATGAGGACATCAGGTCGTACATCCAGCCAGGAGACCAGACTGGCCGACCAGGAAGCTTGCCCGAGACAGCAGGACCATCTGGCGCGCCTGCCGTACCAGACAGTACCGCCGGACCCTCGACCTATAGGACCAGACCGGTCAACATCGCCGGCGGAGAGGCCCAAGCTTCCGGCACACTTGGTGGGGATGTGAATGACACCGCCGGTCCCCCTGATGACACCGCCGACTCCGGGATCAACTTGGCCGGTCCTGAAGTCATTCCGGCCAGTACCGCGCACAATCCAGCCGGTACAGGCCATCCAGCCATTTCCACTTCTACACAAGAGGACTCGGACCAAATGAGCTACCAGCTCCAGGACATGCACTTAGAGGAAGTATCTACACCAGTGGTACCTCCAGGAGCAATGACAAGAAGCAGATCAAGAGCACTCTTCCACAAATTCAGCTTATGGGTCGACAAGCTCCTAGAGGAAGATCAGCTAAGGACAATGGGCCAGAAGAGCAAAGTAGAGTCCAAAGGCTTCTCAACAACACAAGAAACATCAGAGACTTGGGCTTTAGTGGCAAGAGAGGTCAGGGCCCAAAGATTTTTAACCCTACTCCAAGTCGAAGACTAGGAGCAAGGCGCGTGCATGCCACAAGGACGGCCACCTTCCATTTCTTGGCCGTGAGGTAAGTTAAGGTAAGTTTCAATTCGAATATATGCCTCTTTCTGTTTTGCAGGGTAGGATCTAGTTGCTTTACATTTTTGAGTCAAGAACATTTTAGGAATAGGTCCTTTTTCGGTTATGCACTTTTGTATCTTTTCCTTTTGTGCACTTTTGTAAACTTTCCTTTTCTTTGTTTGAGTCGACCCTAGAAGGTCAAGCTGTCGAGCATATTAATAAGGCTCCTTCCAGCATTGTAGTTCGACAACCTTTTTGATATTAATAAAGATCGAATTTTCTTTCAACAAGTTATTCTCTCAAGAGACTTGTGCGCTTAGAACCTAGTTGAGACCAGCCCTCCTAGCTCTAAGTTTGTGATTTATCACGAGGTTCATCACCCCTCGTGTGGTTCACTTCACCCTTCCATCTTTTACCAACCAGAAAACCCTCATCCAGAAGCCTAAGGTTGAGTTTCTCACCTAATCTTCTACAAACAGCCCACGCGCATCCAAGCCTTGAATCAAGGCTTGTATCATTTTGGTATCAGAGCTTAAAGCTCCTAAACCAGGTTGTTTCTATCCTTTTGCTTGTTTTGCTTTGTGTTCTTGCATTAGTTTAAGTCGCATTCAACAAAAATCAAAAAAATAACCTCAAACTCCAAACCGAGTGCATCTAGCCTCCTACGTGTATCACTAGGGTTTAGATTCACTTTTTGCATTGCATACACGTTTTCCTTTTTGTTTAAGTCATATTTCCTTTATTTTTAAGTCTAATTAAAAAGAAAAGAAAAAGAAAATAGAAAAGATACTAAAGAAATTCGAATTGGACAGCTAGCACAAGTTGGCTAGGAAGTTCCCTTTTTCGAATTTCCTTTCTTTAGAATTTTTCCTTTTGCATTTTTTCAATCCACATATAAAAAGAAAACTCTCCTAATAATTTAGGAGCACCCTAATTGTCTTCTTTCTTTGTAGCACACATGGGAGAAGAGAATAGAGACGCAGCTGAAGCCATGATGGCCATGTTCACCACACTCCAAACACAACTCGCATCCATAGGCGAGAGGTTGGAGCGCGTGGAGAGACCAGTAAGATTCCAGGCCATAAGGCACGTGAGAGCTGAGCCAGATCGTCCTGAGGGTCCTGAGTACCTTAGGACACGGCACGAACAGGAGGAACCCCAGCCAGATGGAGATGAGGACACGCAACCTCATAACTATCACCATAGGCCGAGAGGGCCTCCACGGCAACCAGAGGCAGAAGATGATGGCTTTGAGCCATATGGTCTTCACCAGAGACCAAGAATGCCTCCTAGACGTCATGAGGATGGAGATGAACACACCTACAACCGGGTAATTCATCCTGATGTTAAGCTAACTCCTCCTAGTTTTGCAGGAAAAGTAGACCCCGAGGCTTACCTAGATTGGGAGAAGCGAATGGATCATATCTTTGATCACTACAACCAACCAGGACCTAGGAGAGTCTCAATGGCAGTAGCACAACTCACGGACAATGCCCTCATCTGGTGGGATCGTGAGGTATCTGACAGAAGGAGGAAGAGAATGAGGCCCGTAGACTCATGGGTCGACATGAAAGACCTCATGCGACAAAGGTATGTTCCACCCTACTTCCATAGGGATTTGCAACGACGTTTTCGTACTCTTAAGCAGGGTACCAGATCAGTAGAGGAGTACTATGAAGAGTTCGAAAGGTTAAGGAACAGATTGGAGCTCAATGATGATGAAGAAGCATTGATGGCACAATTCTTGGATGGACTCCAAGAAAGGATCAGCTGCAAGGTGGAAAGGCAAATCTACAACGACTTCAAGGACTTGTTCCACCTATCTGTGCAAGCTGAACAGCACATCAAACGTAAGAGCCAAGACATCCGCAGCAAGCCTAAGACACCTTGGGCACCAAGCAACATGCCTAAGACAGTGGACAAAGGCAAAAGCGTAGAGATCGAGTCAAGGTTCAAGAGCAAGCCTCCTGAACCCACCCGTGACCAGAGAGAGCCTGGTAAGTCTTCTAACCCTCAAAGATCACGTGACATAACTTGTTTCAAGTGCAGGGACGTGGACACATCTCAAGGGAGTGCCCAAACAACCGAGTCATGCTGATTACGGAGGCAGGAGAATATGAGTCCCAAGATGAAGAGGACTATGAACCAGAAGGAGAGTATGGTGACATTGAGTACCCTGATGTGGGGGAAGTGCTGGTCACTAGACGTATCCTCAGTGCAATGGTGGATCCTTCAGAGACCATCCAAAGGGAGAACATCTTCCACAGCCGTTGCACCATCAAGGGAAAGGTATGTAACCTCATCATAGATGGTGGTTCTTGCACTAACGTTGCTAGTGCATATATGGTTGATAAGCTAGGTCTAGAGAGACAAGGCATCCTCGACCATATAGACTGAGATGGCTTGATGACAAAGTGGAGCTCAAGATTCATGAGCAAGTCACTGTGCCATTCAGTGTGGGCAAGTACCAAGACCAGGTCGTATGCGACGTGGTGCCCATGCAAGCTGGCCATCTTCTGCTAGGAAGACCATGGCAGTTTGACAAAGAGACCAGGCATGATGGCAGAACCAATCTCTACACCTTCGTGCATGACAAGAGAAAGGTCAGCCTAGCTCCTCTTACACCTGCCCAAGTACATGAGCTACAACTCCAAATGAGTAAGGAAAAGAAACTTGTCAAGTCTAACTTTCTTATTCAACCTAGTCATGTCCGGAGAGCTTTAGCCTCGAAGGACTTAATGTTACTAATGGTTTTCAAGGAAGTGTTGAGTATAGAACAGGGACAGGTAGAGCTACCTCATGAAGTAGCAACCCTCCTCAACAAATTCCAGGATGTATTTCCAGAGGAGATACCAGCAGGCTTGCCTCCTTTACGTGGCATAGAACACCAGATTGATCTAGTGCCCGGAGCAGCCCTGCCCAACCGGCCAGCCTACCGGATGAGTCCAGAGGAGTCCAAGGAGCTTGAGAAGCAAGTCAAGGAGCTCCTGGAGAAAGGATATGTTTGAGAGAGCCTCAGTCCATGTGCTGTACCAGTGCTACTAGTGCCCAAGAAGGATGGGACTTGGCGCATGTGCGTGGACTGCCGAGCAATCAACAACATCACAGTCAAGTATAGGCATCCAATACCACGACTGGATGACATGCTAGATGAGCTGAGTGGAGCCACGGTCTTCTCCAAGATAGACCTCAAAAGTGGATACCACCAGGTAAGAATGAAGGAAGGTGATGAGTGGAAGACTGCTTTCAAGACAAAGCAAGGGCTCTACGAGTGGACAGTCATGCCATTTGGCTTGACTAATGCCCCAAGCACCTTCATGCGCCTTATGAACCAAGTTCTTAGGGCGTACATCAGTAAGTTTGTGGTAGTTTATTTTGATGACATACTTGTTTATAGTAAGTGCCTACGGGAACACCTCACACATCTTGAGATGGTCCTTAAAACCCTTCGACAAGAAGAGCTTTATGCCAATCTCAAGAAGTGCACCTTTTGTACTGATAAGCTTGTCTTTTTAGGTTTTGTTGTGAGTTCACAGGGCCTACAGGTTGATGAGAAGAAGATTCGAGCCATACAAGAATGGCCAACACCAGGAAACATCAGCCAAGTAAGGAGCTTCCACGGACTGGCCAGCTTCTATAGGAGATTCGTGCCCAACTTCAGCAGTATTGCCTCACCACTGACGGCAGTAGTGAAGAAGAACGTGGGATTCAGCTGGGGAGAAGCTCAGGAGAAGGCATTCCAGGCCTTGAAGGACAGCCTTACACACGCACCAGTGCTAGTCCTTCCCGACTTCAACAAGACGTTTGAAGTGGAGTGTGATGCCTCTGGAATAGGCATAGGAGCAGTGCTAACCCAAGGAGGGAGACCAGTGGCATACTTCAGTGAGAAGCTAGGTGGTGCCTCACTGAACTACCCCACTTATGACAAGGAGCTCTATGCCCTTGTCCGAGCATTGGAGACTTGGCAGCATTACTTGCTGTCCAAGGAGTTTGTGATCCACACTGATCACGAGACTCTCAAACACCTCAGAGGGCAAACCAATCTCAAGAGGAGACATGCCAGGTGGATGGAGTTCATAGAGACCTTCCCGTACATCATCAAGTACAAGAAGGGCAAAGACAATGTGGTAGCCGATGCACTATCAAGGAGGTTTGCCTTGATATCAACCATGGAGGCAAAGTCCTAGGATTCGAGCACATCAAGGATCTATACAAGGATGATCCTGACCTTGCTGAGAGCTACAAGGAGTGTAGCACAGGGAGTCATGGCAAATTCTACATCCATGAGGGATTTTTGTTCCGAGAAAGAAGGCTGTGCATACCACAGGGATCACTAAGGGAGCTTATCATCCGAGAAGCTCATGGAGGAGGACTCATGGGCCACTTTGGTGTCGACAAGACTCTAGCAGTGGTCAAGGAGCACTTCTACTGGCCACACATCAAGAGGACAGTAGAAGCACATTGTGCAAGATGAATCACTTGCAAGAAGGCAAAGTCCCGAGTGCAACCTCACGGGTTGTATCTCCCACTGCCCATACCAACACATCCATGGGTGGACATCTCGATGGATTTTGTTCTAGGTCTGCCCAAGATCAACCACAAAGATGCAATCTTTGTAGTGGTGGACAGATTCTCCAAGATGGCACATTTCATCCCATGTGCCAATGTCAATGATGCCACGCAAACAGCTGAGCTGTTCTTCAGGGAGATAGTACGGCTTCATGGAGTGCCAAGGACCATCGTATCAGATAGGGACACCAAGTTCCTCAGCCATTTCTGGAGGACCCTTTGGAGAAAGCTAGGCACGAAGCTACTCTTCTCAACCACTTGCCATCCTCAAACCGATGGCCAAACTGAAGTTGTCAACAGGACCCTATCAACTCTTCTCAGAACAACACTAGGGAAGAACCTAAAGACTTGGGTGGAGTGCCTGCCATTCATTGAGTTCGCCTACAACCGAGCCGTGCACTCAGCAACCAAGAAGACCCCATTTGAAGTGGTATACGGTTTCAACCCTCTCACCCCATTGGAGCAAACACCACTGCCACCAGCTGAGATGACCAACCTCAACGGAGCATCCAAAGCAGAGTTCATAAGGAGGTTACACCAGAAGGTAGCAGAGAACTTGGAGAAGAGGACCGGACAGTACGTGACTCATGCCAACAAAGGAAGAAAGGAGGTGATCTTTCAACCAGGCGATTGGGTGTGGCTACACCTACGGCAGGAGAGGTTCCCAAACCTAAGGAGTTCCAAGCTAGCACCAAGAGGAGATGGACCATTCAGAGTGCTCGAGAGGATCAACAACAACGCCTACCGGATCGAGCTGCCAGGTGAGTTTAATGTGTCCAATACGTTCAATGTTACTGACTTGGCCCCTTTCCATGCAGATGATCCAGTTTTGAGGACAAAACCTACTGAAGAGGGAGGGAATGATGAGGACATCAGGTCGTACATCCAGCCAGGAGACCAGACTGGCCGACCAGGAAGCTTGCCCGAGACAGCCGGACCATCTGGCGCGCCTGCCGGACCAGACAGTACCGCCGGACCCTCGACCTATAGGACCAGACCGGTCAACATCGCCGGCGGAGAGGCCCAAGCTTCCGGCACACTTGGTGGGGACGTGAATGACACCGCCGGTCCCCTGATGACACCGCCGACTCCGGGATCAACTTGGCGGTCCTGAAGTCATTCCGGCCAGTACCGCGCACAATCCAGCCGGTACAGCCGATCCAGCCGAGTACACGCGCACTTCCACTTCTACACAAGAGGACTCGGACCAAATGAGCTACCAGCTCCAGGACATGCACTTAGAGGAAGTATCTACACCAGTGGTACCTCCAGGAGCAATGACAAGAAGCAGATCAAGAGCACTCTTCCACAAATTCAGCTTATGGGTCGACAAGCTTCTAGAGGAAGAGCAGCTAAGGACAATGGGCCAGAAGAGCAAATTAGAGTCCAAAGGCTTCTCAACAACACAAGAAACATCAGAGACTTGGGCTTTAGTGGCAAGAGAGGTCAGGGCCCAAAGATTTTAACCCTACTCCAAGTCGAAGACTAGGAGCAAGCGTGTGCATGCCACAAGGACGGCCACCTTCCATTTCTTGGCCGTGAGGTGAGTTAAGGTAAGTTTACATTCGAATATATGCCTCTTTCTGTTTTGCAGGGTAGGATCTAGTTGCTTTACATTTTGAGTCAAGAACATTTTAGGAATAGGTCCTTTTTCGGTTATGCACTTTTGTATCTTTTCCTTTGTGCACTTTTGTAAACTTTCCTTTTCTTTGTTTGAGTCGACCCTAGAAGGTCAAGCTGTCGAGCATATTAATAAGGCTCCTTCCAGCATTGTAGTTCGACAACCTTTTGATATTAATAAAGATCGAATTTTCTTTCAACAAGTTATTCTCTCAAGAGACTTGTGCGCTTAGAACCTAGTTGAGACCAGCCCTCCTAGCTCTAAGTTTGTGATTTATCACGAGGTTCATCACCCCTCGTGTGGCTCACTTCACCCTTCCATCTTTTACCAACCAGAAAACCCTCATCCAGAAGCCTAAGGTTGAGTTTCTCACCTAATCTTCTACAAACAGCCCACGCGCATCCAAGCCTTGAATCGAGGCTTGTATCACATGGCCACACTAAATCGCCCATAATTTTTGATTTACAGCTTCGAATGATACGAATCCAATGCCCACGTTAGGCTAGATCCATTTTCTATACTATGACAAAATATAAGACTGAAATATACACAACAAAGAATTGAAGTAATCCGATCTATCCCGAACTACGTGATGCCATAGATTATGCTTCATTTATAAGCCATTACTCAATAAGCACCAATGATCAGTTTAGATTGATAATTTTAACTGGCCGATCAACTTGACATGTCAGCACTAAATCATCCGTAACTTTTGATTCATAGCTCAAAATTGAACGAATCCAATCCCCCACGTCAAACTAGCTCAATTTCCTATATTATATCAAAATTTGAGACAGAAATAGATACGACAAAGCATACACGTAATCCCATCTATTCCAACCTACGTTATGCCATGCATCATGCTTCATTAATAAGCCCTTACTCAATGAGAACCAATGATCAGTTTAGAATGATCATATTAACTGGCTGATCAACTTGATATATCCGCACAAAATCGTCCGTAACTTTTGATTCAGAGCTTAGAATGACACGAATCCAATGCCCACACTGAGCTAGCTAAAGTTTCTATATTGTGACAAAGTTCGAGATAGAAATAGATACGACAAACCATCAAAGTAATCCAATCTATGCCAAACTGCGTGATGCAATGCGTTATGCTTCATTTATCAGCCTTTACTCAATGATCACCAATGATTAGTTTAAAATGATAATTTTAACTGGCCGATCAACTTTACATATCCGAACTAAATCATCCGCAACTTTTGATTTATAGCTCAAATTGACACGAATCCAATGCCCATGTTAAGCTAGCTCAATTTCTTATATTATGACAAAATTTGAGACAGAAAGAGATACGACGAAGCATCCACGTAATCCCATCTATTCCAACCTACGTGATGCCATGCATTATGCTTGATTTATACGCCTTTACTCAATGAGCACCAATGATCAGTTTAGAATGATCATATTAACTGGCTGATCAATGTGATATGTCCGCAATAAATCATTCGTAACTTTTGATTTAGAGCTCAGAATGACACGAATCCAATGCCCACGTAGAGCCAGCTCAAGTTTCCATATTGTGACAAAGTTTGAGAGAGAAATAGATATGACAAACCATCGAAGTAATCTAATCTATCCCAAACTGTGTGATGCAATGCATTATGCTTCATTTATGAGCTCTTACTCAATGAGCACCAATGATCAGTTTAGAATGATAATTTTAACGGGCCGATCAACTTGACATATCCGAACTAAAACATCCGTAACTTTTGATTTATAGCTCTAAATGACACGAATCCAATGCCCACGTTACGCTAGCTCAATTTCTTATATTATGAAAAAATTTGAGACAGAAAGAGTTACGACAAAACAGCCACGTAATAACATCTATTCCAACCTACGTGATGCCATGCATTATGCTTCATTTATAAGCCTTTACTTAATGAGCACCAATGATCAGTTTAGAATGATCATATTAAATGGGTAATCAACTAGATATGTCCGCACAAAATCGTTCGTAACTTTAATTTAGAGCTTAGAGTGACACGAATACACTGCCCACATTGAGCTAGCTCATGTTTCTATATTTTGACAAAGTTCGAGAAAGAAATAGATATGAGAAACCATCGAAGTAATCCAATCAATCCCAAACTGCGTGATGCAATGCATTATGATCATTTATCAGCATTTACTCAATGAGCACCAATGATCAGTTTACAATGATAATTTTAACTGGCCGATCAACTTGACATATCCGCAGTAAATCATGCTTAACTTTAGATTTATAACTCAAAATGACACGAATCCAATGCCAACGTTAAGGTAGGTCAATTTCTTATATTATGAAAAAATTTGAGACAGAACGAGATACGACAAAGCATCCAGATAAACCCATCTACTCCAACCGACGTGGTGCCATGCATTATGCTTCATCTATAAGCCTTTACTCAATGAGCACCAATGATCAGTTTAGGATGATCATATTAACTGGCTGATCAACTTGATATGTCCGCACTAAATCGTTCGTAACTTTTGATTTAGAGCTTAGAATGACTTGATTTCAATACCCACATTGAGCTAGCTCAAGGTTCTATATTGTGAAAAAGTTTGAGACAGAAATAGATACGACAAACCATCAAAGTAATCATATCTATCCCAAACTGCGAGATGCAATGCATTATGCTTCATTTATCAGCCTTTACAAAATGAGCACCAATGATCAGTTTAAAATGATAATTTTAATGGGTCGATCAACTTGACATATCCGCAATAAATCATCCGTAACTTTTGATTCATAGCTCAAAATGACACGAATACAATGCCCACGTTAATCTAGCTCAATTTCTAATATAATGACAAAATTTGAGACAGTAAGAGATACGACAAAGCATCCATGTAATCCCATCAATTCCAACCTACATGATGCCATGCATTATGCTTGATTTATAAGCCTTTACTCAATGAGCACCAATGATCAGTTTAGAATGATCATATTAACTGGCCGATCAACTTGATATGTCCGCACTAAATCGTTCGTAACTTTTGATTTAGAGCTCAGAATGACACGAATCCAATGCCCACGTAGAGCTAGCTCAAGTTTCTATATTGTGACAAAGTTTGAGAGAGAAATAGATACGACAAACCATCAAAGTAATCTATTCAATCCCAAACTATGTGATGCAATGCGTTATGCTTCATTTATGAGTCTTTACTCAATGAGCACCAATGATCAGTTTAGAAGGATAATTTTAACGGGCCGATCAACTTGACATATCCGAACTAAATCATCCGTAACTTTTGATTTATAGCTCCAAATGACACAAATCCAGTGCCCACGTTTCGCTAGCTCAATTTCTTATATTATGAAAATATTTGAGACAGAAAGTGTTACGACAAAACAGCCACGTAATCCCATCTATTCCAACCTACGTGATGCCATGCATTATGCTTCATTTATAAGCCTTTACTCAATGAGCACCACTGATCAGTTTAGAATGATCATATTAACTGGGTAATTAACTTGATATGTCCGCACAAAATCGTTCGTAACTTTAATTTGGAGCTTAGAATGACACGAATACAGTGCCCACATTGAGCTAGCTCAAGTTTCTATATTGTGACAAAGTTCGAGACAGAAATAGATATGACAAACCATCGAAGTAATCCAATCAATCCCAAACTGTGTGATGCAATGCATTATGATTCATTTATCAGC
Organism: Pugionium cornutum; assembly: GCA_018901935.1. Taxonomy (NCBI): domain Eukaryota; kingdom Viridiplantae; phylum Streptophyta; class Magnoliopsida; order Brassicales; family Brassicaceae; genus Pugionium; species Pugionium cornutum. The sequence goes on from CM032157.1 coordinate 22,458,040, forward strand.
ATTTACTCAATGAGCACCAATGATCAGTTTACAATGATAATTTTAACTGGCCGATCAACTTGACATATCTGCAGTAAATCATGCGTAACTTTAGATTTATAAATCAAAATGACACGAATCCAATGCCAACGTTAAGGTAGGTCTATTTCTTATATTATGACAAAATTTGAGACAGAACGAGATACGACAAAGCATCCAGATAAACCCATCTACTCCAACCTACGTGATGCCATGCATTATGCTTCATCTATAAGCCTTTACTCAATGAGCACCAATGATCAGTTTAAGATGATCATATTAACTGGCTGATCAACTTGATATTTCCGCACTAAATCGTTTGTAACTTTTGATTTAGAGCTTAGAATGACACGAATCCAATGCCCACATTGAACTAGCTCAAGGTTCTATGTTGTGACAAAGTTTGAGACAGAAATAGATACGACAAACCATCAAAGTAATCAAATCTATCCCAAACTGCATGATGCAATGCATTATGCTTCATTTATCAACCTTTACAAAATGAGCACCAATGATCATTTTAAAATGATAATTTTAACGGGTCGTTCAATTTGACATATCCGCAATAAATCATCCGTAACTTTTGATTCATAGCTCAAAATGACACGAATACAATGCCCATGTTAATCTAGCTCAATTTGTTATATAATGACAAAATTTGAGACAGTAAGAGATATGACAAAGCATCCACATAATCTCATCAATTCCAACCTACGTGATGCGATGCATTATGCTCATTTATAAGCCTTTACTCAATGAACACCAATGATCAGTTTAGAATGATCATATGAACTGGCTGATCAACTTGATATGTCCGCACCAAATCGTACGTAACTTTTGATTTAGAGCTCAGAATGACATGAATCCAATACCCACATTGAGCTAGCTCAAGTTTGAGAGATAAATAGATACGAAAAACCATCGAAGTAATCCAATCTATCCCAAACTGTGTGATGCAATGCATTATGCTTCGTTTATGAGTCTTTACTCAATGATCACCAATGATCAGTTTAAAATGATAATTTTAACTGGCCGATCAACTTGACATATCCGCACTAAATCATCTGTAACTTTTGATTTATAGCTCAAAATGACACGATTCCAATTTCCACATTAAGCTAGTTGAATTTCTTATATTATGACAAAATTTGAGATAGAAAGAGATACGATAAAGCATCCACGTAATCCCATCTATTGCAACCTACGTGATGCCATACATTATGCTTCATTTATAAGCCTTTACTCAATGAGCACCAATGATCAGTTTAGAATGATCATATTAACTGGATGATAAACTTGATATGTCCGCACAAATTCATCCGTAATTTTTGATCTATAACACAAAATGACACGAATCCAATGCCAACTTTAAGCTTGCTCAATTTCTTATATTATGACAAAATTTATGACAGAAAGAGATACAACAAAGCATCGATGCAATCCCATCTATTCCCATCTATTCCAACCTACGTGATGCCATGCATTATGCTTAATCTATAAGCCTTTACTCAATGACCACCAATGATCAGTTTACGATGATCATATTAACTGGCTGATCAACTTGATATGTCCGCACTAAACCATCCATAACTTTTGATTTAGAGCTCAAAATAACACGAATCCAATGCTCGCGTTGAGCTAGCTCAAATTTCTATATTGGGATAAAGTTTGAGAGAGAAATAGATACGACAAACCATCGAAGTAATCCAATCTATCCCGAAATGAGTGATGCCACGCAGTATGCTTCATTTATAAGCCTTTACTCAATGAGCAACAATGATCGGTTTAGAATGATAATTTTAATTCGCCGATCAACTTGACATGTCCGCACTAAATCATCCATAACTTTTGATTTATACCTCAAAATGACACGAATCCAATGCCCACGTTAAGCTAGCTCAATTTCCTATATTATGTCAAAATTTGAGACAGAAATATATACGACAAAGCATCCACGTAATCCCATCTATTCCAACCTACGTGATGCCATGCATTATGCTTCATTTATAAGCCTTTACTCAATGACACCAATGATCAGTTTAAAATGATCATATTAACTGGCTGATCAACTTGATATGTCCGCACTAAATCTTTCGTAACTTTTTATTTAGAGCTCAGAATGACACGAATCCAATGCCCATGTTATGCTAGCTTAAGTTTCTTTGTTGTGACAAAATTTGAGACAGAGTAATATACGACAAACCATCAAAGTAATCCAATCTATCCCAAACTACTTGACGCCATGCATTATGCTTCATTTATAAGCCTGTACTCAATGCGCATCAATGATCATTTTGGAATGATTATATCGATTGGCCTATCAACTTGACATGTCTGCACTAAATCATCCATAAATTTTGATTTCAAGCTCAGAATGACACGAATCCAGTACCCACGTTAAGCTAGCTAGAGTTTCTATATTGTGATAAACTTTAAGACAAAAATAGATACGATAAAGCATCAAAGTAATCCAATCTATCCCAAAATGCATGATGCCAGGCTTTATGCTTTGTTTTTAAGCCTTTACTCAGTGCGCACCAATGATCAGTTCAGAATGATAATTTTAACTAGCCGATCAACTTGACATGTCCGCACTAAATCGTATGTAACTTTTGATTTAGATCTCAAAATGACACGAATCCAATACTCATGTTAAGGTAGCTCAACTTCCTATATTGTAACAAAATTAGAGACAGAAATAGATATGACAAATCATCCACATAATCCAATCTTTCGCAACCTGCGTGATGCCATGCATTATGCATCATTTATAAGCGTTTACTCAATGAGCACCAATGATCAGTTTAGATTGATCATATTAACTGGACGATCAACTTGATATGACTGCACTAAATCGTCCGTAACTTTTGAATTAAAGCTCAAAATGACATGAATCTAATGCCCACGTTAAGCTAGCTCAACTTTCTATATTGGGACGAAATATGAGACAGAAATAGATATGACAAAGCATCCAAGTAATCCAATATATCCCAAACTGCGTGATGCCATGCATTATGCTTCATTTATAAGCTTTTACCCAATGAGCACCAATGATCAGATTAGAATGATTATATTAATTGGCCGATCAACTTGACATGTCCGCACTAAATCATTCGTAACTTTTGATTTTGAGCTCAAAATTGCAGGAATCTAGTGACCACGTTAAGCTCTCTCAAGTTTCTATATTGTGATAAAATTTAAGACAAAAATAGATACGACAAAGCCTCTAAGTAATCCCATCTATTCCAAATTTTGTGACGTCATGTACTATTCTTCATTTGTAAGCATTACTCATTGAGCACCAATGATCATTTTGGAATGATCATTTTAACTGGCCGATCAACTAGATCTGTGCCCACTAAATCGTCCATAACTTTTGATTTAGTGCTCAGAATGAAACGAATCCAACACCCACATTAAGCTAGATCAATGTTCGATATTGTCACAAAATTGAAGAATGAAATAGAAACGAAAAAGCCTCCAAGTAATCCAATTTATCCCAAACTTTGTGATGCCATGCAGTATGTTTCATTTATAAGCCTTAACTCATTGAGCACCAATGCTCAATCTAGAATGATCATTTTAACTTGCTTATCAACATGACATGTTTGAACTAAATCGTTCGTAATTTTTGATTTCCTCCTCCGAATGACACGAATCCAACGCCCACATTAAACTAGCCCAATATTCTATATTGTGACAAAATTAAAGACTAAAGTAGATATGAGAAAGCCTTCAAGTAATCCAATATATCCCAATCTGTGTGATGCCATGTTTTATGCTTCATTTATAAGCCTTTACTCAATGAGCACCAATGCTCAGTCTAAAATGATCATTTTACCTTGCCCATCAACTAGACATGTCATCACTAAATTTTCCATAACATTTGATTTACAGATCAAAACGACACGAATCCAACGATCACAATAAGCTAGCTCAAGTTTCTATATTGTGATAAAATTTAAGACAAAAATAGATACGCAAAGCCTATAAGTAATCCAATCTATCCCAAACTTCGTGATGCCATATACTATTCTTCATTTATAAGCATTACTCACTAAGCACCAATGATCATTTTGTAATGATCATTTTAACTGGCCGATCAACTTGACCTGTGCCCACTAAATCGTCCATAACATTTGATATAGTGCTCGGAATGAAACGAATCCAACACCCACATTAAGCTAGATCAATCTTCTATATTGTGACAAAAATAAAGACTAAAGTAGATACAACAAAGCCTCCAACTAATCCAATATATCCCAATCTGTGTGATGCCATGCATTATGCTTCATTTATAGGCCTTTACTCAATGAGCACTAATGCTTAGTCTATAATGATCATTTTACCTTGCCCATCAACTGAACATGTCATCACTAAATCGTCCATCACTTTTGATTTAGAGCTCAAAATGACAAGAATCCAACGCCCACATTAAGATAGCTCAATTTTCTATATTGTGAAAAAATTAAGACTAAATTAGATACAACAAAGCCTCCAAGTAATTCAATATATCCCACACTTCGTGTTGCCATGTACTATTCTTCATTTATAAGCATTTCTCACTAAGCACCAATGATCATTTTAACAGGCCGATCAACTTGACATGTCCTACTAAATTGTCCATAACGTTTCATTTAGACCTCAGAATGACACGAATCCAACACCCACATTAAGCTTGCTCAATTTCTATATTGTGAAAAAATTTGAGAGTAATATAGATATGACAATGCCACCAAGTAATCCAATATATGTCAAACTATTTGATGCCATGCATTATGCTTCATTTATAAGAATTTACTCAATGAGCACCTATGCTCAGTCTAGAATGATCATTTTACCTTGCCCATCAACTTGACATGTCATCACTAAATTGTCCACAACTTCTGATTTAGGGATCAAATTGTCAAGAATGCAACGCCCACATTAAGCTACCTCAATTTCTATATTGTGAAAAAATTTAAGACAAAAATAGATACGACAAAGCGTCCAAGTAATCCAATCTATCCCAAACTTCGTGATGCCATATACTATTCTTCATTTATAAGCATTACTCACTAAGTACCAATGATCATTTTGGAATGATCATTTTAACTGGCAGATCAACATGACATGTCCCCAGTAAATCGTCCATAACTTTTGATTTAGAACTTAGAATGAAACGCATCCAACACCCATATTAAGCTAGCTCAATTTTCTATATTGGGACAAAATATGAGACCGATATAGATACGACAAAGCGTCCAAGTAATCGAATCCATCCTGTACTGCGTGATGCCATGCAATATGCTTAATTTATAAGCATTTACTCAATGAGCACAGATGCTCAGTCTTGATTGATCATTTTACCTTGCCCATCAACTTGATATGTCATCACTAAATCGTCCATGACTTTTGATTTAGAGATTTAAATGAAACAAATCCAACACCCACATTAAGGTAGCTCCGTTTTCTATATTCTGACAAAATTTGAGACTGAAATAGATACGAAAAATTGTCCAAATAATCTAATCTATCCTAAACTGCGTGATGCCATGCATTATGTTTCATTTAAAAGCATTTAATCAATGAGAACCTATGTTCATTTTAATTTTCCCATCAACTTGACATGTCATCACTAAATCATCCAGAAATTTTGATTTAGAGCTTAAAATGAAACAAATCCAACATCCACATTAAGCTGGCTCCGTTTTCTATATTGTGACAAAATTTGAGACAGAAATAGATACGACAAAGTGTCCAAGTAATCCAATCTATCCTGAACTACGCGATGCCATGCATTATGCTTCATTAATAAGCATTTACTTAATCTATCACCAATCTATTCACTAAGCACCAATGATCATTTTTGAAATGATCATTTTAAGTGGCTGATCAACCTGACATGTCCACACTAAATCGTCCATAACTTTTGATTTAGAGCTCAGAATGACACGAATCCAATGCCCACATTAAGCTAGCTCAATTTCTATATTGTGAAAAATGTAAGACTAAAATAGATACAACAATACCACCAAGTAATCCAATATATGCCAAACTGTTTGATGACATGCATTATGCTTTATTTTTAAGAATTTACTGAGTGAGCACGTATGCTTAGTCTAGAATGATCATTTTACCTTGCCTATCAACTTGACATGTCAAATCGTCCCCAACTTTTGATTTAGAGCTCAAACTGGCACGAATACATTGCCCACATTAAGCTACCTCAATTTTCGATATTGTGAAAAAATTTAAAACAAGAATTGATACGACAAAGCATCCAAGTAATCACTAAATCGTCCATAACTTTTGATTTAGAGATCAAAATGACACGAATCCAACACCCACATTAGGCTACCTCAATTTCCAATATTGTGAAAAAATTTAATACAAAAATAGATACGACAAAAGCATCCAAGTAATCCAATCCATCCAAAACTTTGTGATGCCATGTACTATTCTACGTTTATAGGCATTACTCACTAAGCACCAATGATCATTTTGGAATGATCACTTTAACTGGCCGATCAACTTAACATGTCCCACTAAATTATCCATAACTTTTGATTTAGAGCTCCAAATGAAACGAATCCAACGGCGACATTAAGCTACCTCAATTTTCTATATTGTAACAAAGTTTAAGACTAAAGTAGATACGAAAATGCCTCAAAGTAATCCAATTTATCCTAAATTTTGAGATGTCATGCAATATGCTTCACTTATAAGCCTTTACTCACTGAGCACCAATGCTCAGTCTAGAATGATCATTTTAACTTGCTAATCAACATGATATGTGTGCACTAAATCGTCAATAACTTTTGATTTAGAAATCAAAATGACACGAATCCAACGCCACATTAAGCTAGCTCAATTTTCTATATTGTGAAAAAATTTAAGACGAAAATAGATATGACAAAGCCTCCAAGTAACCCAGTCTATCTCAAACTTCGTGATGTCATGTACTATTCTTCATTTATAAGCATTACTCACTAAGCACCAATGATCATTTTGGAATGACCATTTTAACAGGCCGATCAACTTGACATGTCCCCACTCAATCATCCATGACTTTTGATTTAGTGCTCAGAATTAAACGAATCCAACGCCCACATTAAGCTAGCTAGATGTTCTATATTGTGACAAAATTTGAGACTGAAATAGATACAACAAAGCGTCTAATTAATCTAATATATCCTAAACTGCTTGATGCCATGCATTATGCTTCATTTATAAGCATTTACTCAATGAGCACCAATGCTCAGTCAAGAATGATTATTTCACCTTGCCCATCAACTTGACATGTCATCACTAAATTTTCCATAACTTTTGGTTTAGAGCTCAAAATGACACGAATCCAGTGCTCACATTAAGCTAGCTTAATTTTATATATTGTGATAAAATTTAAGACTAAAATAGATACGAAAAAGCCTCCACGTAATCCTATATATGCCAAACAGTTTGATGCCATGCATTATGCTTCATTTATCAGAATTTAATCAATGAGCACCTATGCTCAGTCTACAAGCATTTTAACTTGCCCATTAACTTAAGAAGTGAGCACTAAATCATCCATAACTAATGATTTAGAGCTCAAAATGACACGAATCCAAGCTCACATTAAGCTAGCTCAATTTTCAATATTGTGATAAAATTTAAGACTAAACTAGATACGACAAAGCCTTCAAGTAACCCAATATATCCCAAACTTCACAATGCCATAAATTATTCTTTATTTATAAGCATTACTCACTAAGCCCCAATGATAATTTTGAAACAATCATTTTAACAGGCCGATCAACTTGACATGTCCGCACTAAATCGTGTATATCTTTTGATTTAAAGCTCAGAATGACACGAATCCAACGCCTACATTAAACAAGCTCAATTTTCTATATTGTGACAAAATTAAGGACTACAGTAGATACGACAACGCCTCCAAGTAATCCAATATATCCCAAATTGTGTGATGCCATGCATTATGCTTCATTTCTAAGCATTTACGCATTGAGCACCAATGCTCAGTCTAGAATGATCATTTTATCTTGCCCATCAACTTGACATGTCATCACTAAATCGTCCATCACTTTTGATTTAGAGCTCAAAATGACACGAATCCAACGCCCACATTAAGCTAGCTAAATTTTTAATATTGTGAAAAACTTTACTATTAAAATGAACATATACTATCTATCCCAAAAAAAGATACGACAAAGCCTCCAAATAATCCAATCTATCCCAAATTTCAGGATGCCATATACTATTCTTCACTTATAAGCATTTCTCACTCCGCACCAATGATAATTCCAAAATATACTATCAATATTTTGGAATGATCACTTTAACTGCCCGATCAACTAGCCATGTCCCCATTAAATTATCCATAACTTTTCATTTAGAGCTCCGAATGAAACGAATCCAATGCCGACATTAAGCTAGCTCAATTTTCTATATTGTGACAAAATGTAAGACTAAAATAGATACGAAAATGCCTCAAAGTAATCCAATTTATCCTAAAAATTTGTGATATCATGCAGTATGCTTCATTTATAAGCATTTACTCACTGAGCACCAATGCTCAGTCTAGAATGATCATTTTAACTTGCTAATCAACATGACATGTTTGCACTAAATCGTCCATAACTTTTGATTTAGTGGTCAAAATGACACGAATCCAACGCCCACATCAAGCTAGCTCAATTTTCCATATTCTGACTAAAGTGTATAACTAAAATAGATACGAAAAATCCTCCAAGTAATCCAATTTATCCCAAACTTCGTGATGCCATGTACTATTCTTCATTTATAAGCATTACTCACTAAGCACCAATCATCATTTTGGAATGATCATTTTAACTGGCAGATCAACTTGACATGTCCGCACTAATCGTCCATAACTTTTGATTTGGAGCTAAAAATGGCACAAATCCGGTGCCCACATTAAGCTAACTCAATTTTCTATATTGTGAAAATATTTAAGACTGCATTTGATACGACAAAGCCTGTAAGTAATCCAATCTATCCCGAACTTCGTGATGTCATGCAATATGCTTCATTTATAAGCATTTACTCAATGATCACCAATGCTAAGTCTAGAATGATCATTTTAACTTACGGATCAACATGACACAAATCCAATGCCGACGTTAAGCTAGCTCAATTTTCTATATTGTGACAAAATTAAAAACTGAAATAGATACGACAAAGCAACCAAGTATTACAATATATGCCAGATTATGTGATGCCATCCATAATGCTTCGTTTATAATAATTTATTCAATTAGGACAAATACTCCGACTAGATTGATCATTTTAACTTGCCCATCGATTTGACATGTAAGCACTAAATCGTGGATAACTTTTGATTTAGAGGTTAGAATGACACGATTCCAACAACCACATTGGGGTAGCTCAATTTCCTATATTGTGACAAAATTTAACACTGAAATAGATACAACAAAGCCCCCAATTAATCCAATTTATCCCAAACTTTGTGATGCCAAGCAGTATGCTTCATTTATAAGAATTTATTCTGCACTAAGTCGTCCGTAATTTTTGATTTAGAGCTCAAAATTACACGAATCCAATACCCACGTTAAGCTAGCTCAATTTTCTATATTGTGACAAAATTAAAGACAGAAATTGATACCACAAAACCACCAAGTAATCGAATATATCCCAAATTGTATGATGCCATGCATTATGCTTTATTTATAAGAATTTATTCAATGAGCACCAATGCTTTGTCTAGACTGATCATTTTAACTGTCTGATCAACATGACATGTCTGCGCTAAATCTTATGTGATTTTTGATTTCTAGCTCAGAATGACACGAATCCAATGCGCACGTTAATTTAGCTCAATGTTCTATATTGGGATAAATTAAAGTTTAAAATAGATACGACAAAGCCACCAAGTAATCTTACATATCCCAAACTGTGTGATGCCACGCATTATCATTCATTGTAAGAAATTACTCAGTGAGAACCTATGCTCAATCTAGAAGCATTTTAACTTGCCCATCAACTTGACATGTGAGCACTAAATCGTCCATAACTTTTGATTGAGAGCTCAAAATGACACGAGTCTAATGCCCACATTAACCTAGCTCAACTTCCAATATTGTGATAAAATTTAAGTCTAATATAGATATGACAAACCCACAAGTAATCCAATCTATCCCAAATATCGTGATGTCATGTTGTATGCTTCATTTATAAAACTTTACTCTCAGAGCACAAATGCTCAGTCAAGAATGATCATTTTAAATTGCTGATCAACATGACATGTTTGCACTAAATCGTCCATAATTTTTTATTGAGAGCTCAAAACGACACGAATCCAATGCCCACGTTAAGCTATCTCAATTTTCTATATTGTGACAAAATTATACACTGAAATCGATATGACAAAGCCATCAAGAAATCCAATATATCCCAAATTGTGTGGTGCCATACATTATGCTTCATTTCTATGAACTTACTCAATGAGCACCGATGCTAAGTTTAGAATGATCATTTTTATTTTCCCACAACATGACATGTCAGCACTTAATCGTCCATGATTTTTGATTTATAGCTCTGAATGACACGAATCCAATGCGCACGTTAAGTTAGCTCAATGTTCTATATTGGGACAAAATTAAAGTTTGAAATAGATACGACAAAGCCACTGAGTAATCTAACATATCCCAAACTATGTGATGCCACACATTATGCTTCATTTATAAGAATTTACTCAGTGAGAACCTATGCTTAGTCTAGAAGCATTTTAACTTGCCCATCAACTTGACATGTCAACACTATATCGCCCATAACTTTTGATTGAGAGCTCAAAATGACACGGAGTCTAACGCCCACATTAAGATTGCTCAATTTTCAATATTGTGATAAAATTGAAGTCTAAAATAGATACAACAACCCCCCCCCTCCCACCCCAAGTAATCCAATCTATCCTAAACATTGTGATGTCATGTTGTATGCTTCATTTATAAGCCTTTACTCTCTGAGCACCAATGCTCAGTCAAGAATGATCATTTTAAATTTCTGATCAGCATGACATGTCTGCACTAAATCGTCCATAATTTTTGATTTAGAGCTCAAAATGACATGAATCCAATGCCCATGTTAAGCTAGATCAATTTTCTATATTTCGACAAAATTAAAGACTGGAATAGATACGACGAAGCCATCAAGAAATCCAATATATCCCAAATTGTGTGATGCCATGCATTATGCTTCATTTAATAGAATTTACTCAATGAGCACCAATGCTCAGTCTGGAATGATCATTTTAACTAGCACATCAACTTGACATGTAAGCACTAAATCGTCAATAACTTTTGATTTAGAGCTCGGAATGACACGAATCCAACTCCCACACTAAGCTTTCTCAATTTTCTATATTATGAAAAAATTTTAGACTGAAAAAGATACGACAAAGCCACCAAGTAATCCAATGTATCCCAAACTGTGTGATACCATGCATTATGCTTCATTTATAATAATTTACTCAATGAGCACCAATGCTCAGTCTAGAATGATCATTTTAACTTACCCATCAACTTGACATATTATCACAAAATCGTCCAAAACTTTTGATTTAAAGCTCCGATTGACATGAATCCAATGCCAAATTAAGCTAGCTCAATTTTCTATATTGTGACAATATTTAAGGCTGAAATAGATACAACAAAGCCTCCAAGTAATCCAATCTATCCCGAACTTTATGATGCCATGTAGTACGCTTCATTTATAAGCTGTTACTCACCAAGCACCAATGTTTAGTGTAGAATGATCATTTTAACTTTCTGAACATGACATATCTGCACTAAATCGTTCGTAATTTTTTTATTTAGAGCTCAGGATGACATGAATCCAATGCCCACATTAAACTAACACAATTTTTTATATTGTGACAAAATTTAAGACTGAAATAGATATGGCAAAGCCACAATGTTGATGCGAACCTCCCAAGGAATGCACTTCTGGATGCGGTTGAGTAGGCTTTGCAACAGAATGAATCGAAGTTCAATATGTTCAAAGGTTTTCGATTGAAGGGTCAGACAATAGCTGCGGAAAGACTACTATTTACCTAAGATAGTAGCTTAGATATTACACACTAAGGCTACTAAATGTTGACTGAAGGATATTACACACCAACAATCAGATTAAGAAGAGAATCACTCTCAAACTTAAGAAAAGAAGTTGTTTTAATTTTAAAAGTTGAAAGGCCCTATTTATACTACAAGGGGGTGGAAATATGAGGAGCCTACAACATTAAATTGGTTACAATTACAAGGGAAGACTTGACCAAAGACTTTGACTTCATTAACTCTTATTTTGACTATGAATGTAAATACTTCCCCCCCCCCCTGATGACGCCAATTTTGAACATTTTTAATTGAACTCCTTTTGATTTTAAACAACAAATTTGGCTGGTTGTAATGTGATTCGTTTGCCTCATTAAAAACCTTACCAAGAAAACCCAATGGGAGAAAACTTGGATAAGGGAAAAAGAGTACAAATGGATCACATACCCATTTGTATGCTGTCTTGAGCTTGTACTAAAATCAGAGTGCTTTTAGGCACTTCTCCATTCAAGCTCAAGTGAATTTATTGTGCATTCTCCTTGTTGAGGATGCTGCTGATTGCCTCTTTGAGTTTCTTGGCCTTGGCTCGGGTTAATGGTCCAGCTGGTAGTGCAAGAGCTTTTTCATGTTCCACTGGTTCATTCCTAGCCATGAGCTTCTCTTTTTGTGTGCTTTCCATGCTCGTATCATCCCCCGAGTCTTGTAAAAGATTTGACCTCAAATCTGGTTCATCTGCAATGAAAGGCACAAGATCAGAAACATTGAAGCTTGAACTCACATTGTACTTACCTTGAAGATCAATTTGGTAGGCGTTGTTGCTGATCTTCTGAACTATCTTGAAAGGTCCATCTATTCTGGGCATAAGTTTGGATTTCCTTTCAGCTGGAAATCTTTCTTTCCTCAAGTGAACCCACACGAGGTCTCCCACCTCAAATACCATTTCACGTCTTCCTTTGTTGGCCTTTCTTGCATATTGTTGGGTTCTAGCCTCAATATTCTTCCTTGCATTCTCATGGATCTGTTTAACAATCTCAGCTTTTCTTTTTCCATCAATACTAGCTCTTTCACTTAAAGGCAAAGGGGTTAGATCCAAAGGAGATAGAGGATTGAAACCATACACAATTTGAAAAGGAGAATACTTAGAAGCAGAATGTACAGAATGGTTATATGCAAATTCAGCATGTGGTAAACATTCTTCCCATGTTCTAAGATTTCGTTTGATTAATGCACGCAATAAAGTAGACAAGGTTCTATTAACTACTTCAGTTTGACCATCCGTTTGTGGGTGACATGTTGTAGAGAATACCAACTTAGTTCCTAACTTAGACCAAAGAGTTTTCCAAAAGTAACTCAAGAACTTAGTGTCTCTATCAGAAACTATGGTCCTAGGCATTCCATGCAAGCGAACTACCTCTTTAAAGAACAAATTGGCTATATGCAATGCATCATCAGTCTTGTGACATGCTATAAAATGAGCCATCTTAGAGAATCTATCAACCACAACAAAGATAGAATCCTTTCCTGTCTTAGTTCTAGGCAAACCAACCACAAAGTCCATTGATATGTCAATCCATGGATGAGTAGGAATGGGTAAAGGAGTGTACAAACCGTGGGGTTGAACCTTAGACTTAGCCTGTTTGCATGTGGCACACCTTGCACAGATTCTTTCTACGTCTCTCTTCATGTGTGGCCAATGGAAATGATCTTGCATTACTTTAAGAGTTTTGGCAACTCCAAAATGCCCCATCAGTCCTCCTCCATGAGCTTCCCTAACTAGCAAGTCTCGAATGGAACAGTTAGGCACACATAATCTATTATCATAAAATAGGAATCCTTCATGCCGATAGTATTTTCCTGAAGCAAACTTTTTGCTAGCAATGTATACATCTTTAAATTCAGGATCAGTTTCATATAGCTCTTTAAGTTGTTCAAAACCTAACAACTTAGCATCAAGAGTAGAGATTAAGGCATACCTCCGTGACAATGCATCTGCCACAACATTCTCTTTACCTTGTTTGTATTTAATGACATACGGAAATGTTTCTATGAACTCAACCCACCGTGCATGCCTTTTGTTCAGCTTCTGTTGGCCCTTTAAGTGCTTGAGTGACTCATGATCAGTGTGAATCACGAACTCCTTAGGCCACAAGTAGTGTTGCCAAGTTTGCAAAGCACGGACCAAGGCGTATAATTCCTTGTCGTAGGTTGGATAGTTGAGGGTGGCTCCTCCAAGCTTCTCACTGAAATAGGCTATAGGTTTCTTATCCTGCATCAAAACAGCTCCAATACCTATACCAGAAGCATCACATTCTATCTCAAAGGTTTTAAGAAAATCAGGTAAAGATAGAAGAGGTGCATGTGTAAGCTTTTCTTTCAAAGCTTGGAATGAGCTTTCTTGAGCTTGTCCCCATTTGAATCCTATGTCTTTCTTGATTACTTCAGTAAGTGGGGCAGCAATAGTGCTAAAATCCTTGACAAAGCGTCTATAGAAGCCAGCTAGCCCATGGAAACTTCTCACTTCTCCTACTGTTTTTGGACTTGGCCATTCCTTAATAGCTTTGACCTTCTCCTCATCAACCTTAATACCATCTGCACTTATAACAAAGCCTAGGAACACAATGTTATCTGTACAAAAAGTGCATTTCTTAAGATTGGCATATAGTTTTTCTTTTCTAAGAACGCTTAGAACCGATGTCAAATGACTAGCATGCTCTTCTAGATTCTTGCTGTAGATTAAGATGTCATCAAAGTATACTACAACAAAGACTCCTATGAATGCTCTAAGAACATGATTCATCAACCTCATGAAAGTACTAGGTGCATTTGTTAACCCAAATGGCATGACTAACCATTCATATAATCCATGCTTAGTTTTAAATGCAGTTTTCCATTCATCCCCTTCCTTCATGCGTATTTGATGGTATCCACTCTTAAGATCTATCTTAGAAAAGATTCTGGAACCATGCAATTCATCAAGCATGTCATCTAACCTAGGGATTGGATGAGGACATCAGGTCGTACATCCAGCCTGGAGACCAGACTGGCCGACCAGGAAGCTTGCCCGAGACAAGGGCATCGCAGCCTGCCGGTCCAAGCGATTACCGCCCGGACCCTCGACCAATAGGACCAGAGCAACCAGCATTGCCGGCGGAGAGGCCCAAGCTTCCAGCACACTTGGTGGGGACGTGGATGACACCGCCGGTCCCTTGGTGATGCCACCAACTCCGGGATCAACTTGGCCGGTCCTGAAGGCATTCCGGCCAGTACCGCATGATCCAGCCGGTACAGCCGATCCAGCCGAGTGCACGAGCAATTCAACTTCCATACAAGGAAACTCGGACCAGATAAGCTACCAGCTTCAGGACATGCATCTAGAGGAAGTATCCACACCAGTAGTGCCACCAGAAGCAATGACAAGAAGCAGATCAAGGGCACTCTTCCACAAATTCCGCTTATGGGTGGACAAGCTCTTAGAGGAAGATGAGCTAAGGACAATGGGCCAGAAGAGCAAAGTAGAGTCCAAAGGCTTCTCAACAACACAAGGAACATCAGAGACTTGGGCTTTAGTGGCAAGAGAGGTCAGGGCCCAAAGATTCTTAACCCTACTCCAAGTCGAAGACTAGGAGCAAGGTGCGTGCATGCCACAAGGACGGCCACCTTCCATCTCTTGGCCATGAGGTAAGTTAAGGTAAGTTTCAATTTGAATATATGCCTCTTTCTGTTTTGCAGGGTAGGATCTAGAATATTTACTTTATTGAGTCAAAGACATTTTAGGAATAGGTCCTTTTTCGATTATACACTTTTGTATCTTTTCCTTTGTGCACTTTTGTAAGTTTTCCTTTTCTTATACGTGGCATAGAACACCAGATTGATCTAGTGCCCGGAGCAGCCCTGCCCAACCGGCCAGCCTACAGGATGAGTCCAGAGGAGTCCAAGGAGCTTGAGAAGCAAGTCAAGGAGCTCCTGGAGAAAGGATATGTTTGAGAGAGCCTCAGTCCATGTGCCGTACCAGTGCTACTAGTGCCCAAGAAGGATGGGACTTGGCGCATGTGCGTGGACTGCCGAGCAATCAACAACATCACAGTCAAGTACCGGCATCCAATACCACGGCTGGATGACATGCTAGATGAGCTGAGTGGATACACGGTCTTCTCCAAGATAGACCTCAAGAGTGGATACCACCAGGTCAGGATGAAAGAAGGTGATAAATGGAAGACTGCTTTCAAGACAAAGCAAAGGCTCTACGAGTGGACAGTCATGCCATTTGGCTTGACTAATGCCCCAAGCACCTTCATGTGCCTTATGAACCAAGTTCTTAGGGCGTACATCAGTAAGTTTGTAGTAGTTTACTTTGATGACATACTAGTTTATAGTAAGTGCCTGCGGGAACACCTCACAGATCTTGAGATGGTACTTAAAACCCTTCGACAAGAAGAGCTTTATGCCAATCTCAAGAAGTGCACCTTTTGTACTGATAAGCTTGTCTTTTAGGTTTTGTTGTGAGTTCACAGGGCCTACAGGTTGATGAGGAGAAGATTCGAGCCATACAAGAATGGCCAACACCAGGGAACATCAGCCAAGTAAGGAGCTTCCACGGACTGGCCAGCTTCTATAGGAGATTCGTGCCCAACTTCAGCAGTATTGCCTCACCACTGATGGCAGTAGTGAAGAAGAACGTGGGGTTCAGCTGGGGAGAAGCTCAGGAGAAGGCATTCAAGGCCTTGAAGGACAGCCTTACACATGCACCAGTGCTAGTCCTGCCCGACTTCAACAAGACATTTGAAGTGGAGTGTGATGCCTCTGGAATAGGCATAGGAGCAGTGCTAATCCAAGGAGGGAGACCAGTGGCATACTTCAGTGAGAAGCTAGGTGGTGCCTCACTGAACTACCCCACTTATGACAAGGAGCTTTATGCCCTTGCCCGAGCATTGGAGAGACTTGGCAGCATTACTTGCTGTCCAAGGAGTTTGTGATCCACACTGTTCATGAGACTCTCAAACACCTCAGAGGGCAAACCAATCTCAAGAGGAGACATGCCAGGTGGATGGAGTTCATAGAGACCTTCCCGTACATCATCAAGTACAAGAAGGGCAAAGACAATGTGGTAGCCGATGCACTATCAAGGAGGTTTGCTTTGATATCAACCATGGAGGCAAAGGTCCTAGGATTCGAGCACATCAAGGACCTATACAAGGATGATCCTGACTTTGCTGAGAACTACAAGGAGTGTGGCACAGGGAGTCATGGCAAGTTCTACATCCATGAGGGATTCTTGTTCCGAGAAAGAAGGCTGTGCATACCACAAGGATCACTAAGGGAGCTTATCATCCGAGAAGCTCATGGAGGAGGACTCATGGGCTACTTTGGTGTCGACAAGACTCTAGTAGTGGTCAAGGAGCACTTCTACTGGCCACACATCAAGAGGACAGTAGAAGCACATTGTGCAAGATGCATCACTTGCAGGAAGGCAAAGTCCCGAGTGCAACCTCACGGGTTGTATCTCCCACTGCCCATACCAACACATCCATGGGTGGACATCTCGATGGATTTTGTTCTAGGTCTGCCCAAGATCAACCACAAAGATGCAATCTTTGTAGTGGTGAACAGATTCTCCAAGATGGCACATTTCATCCCATGTGCCAATGTCAATGATGCCACACAAACAGTTGAGCTGTTCTTCAGGGAGATAGTACGGCTTCATGGAGTGCCAAGGACCATCGTATCAGACAGAGACACCAAGTTCCTCAGCCATTTCTGGAGGACCCTTTGGAGAAAGCTAGGCACGAAGCTACTCTTCTCTACCACCTGCCATCCTCAAACCGATGGCCAAACTGAAGTTGTCAACAGGACACTATCAACCCTTCTTAGGACTACACTAGGGAAGAACCAAAAGACTTGGGTGGAGTGCCTGCCATTCATAGAGTTCGCTTACAACCGGGCCGTGCACTCAGCAACCAAGAAGACACCATTTGAAGTGGTATACGGCTTCAACCCTCTCACCCCATTGGAGCAAACACCACTACCACCATCTGAGATGACCAACCTCAACGGAGCATCCAAGGCAGAGTTCATAAGGAGGTTACAACAGAAGGTAGCAGAAAACTTGGAGAAGGGGACCGGACAGTACGTGACTCATGCCAACAAGGGAAGAAAGGAGGTGATCTTTCAACCAGGCGATTGGGTGTGGCTACACCTACGGCAGGAGAGGTTCCCAAACCTAAGGAGTTCCAAGCTAGCACCAAGAGGAGATGGACAATTCAGAGTGCTCGAGAGGATCAACAACAACGCCTACCGGATCGAGCTACCAAGTGAGTTTAATGTGTCCAATACGTTCAATGTTACTGACTTAGCCCCTTTCCATGCAGATGAACCAGTTTTGAGGACAAAACCTACTGAAGAGGGAGGGGATGATGAGGACATCAGGTCGTACATCCAGCCAGGAGACCAGACTGGCCGACCAGGAAGCTTGCCCGAGACAGCCGAGCCATCTGGCACGCCTGCCGGTCCAAGCAGTACCGTCGGACCCTCGACCAATAGGACCAGAGTAACCAGCATTGCCGGCGGAGAGGCCCAAGCTTCCCTTGGTGATGCCACCAACTCCGGGATCAACTTGGCCGGTCCTGAAGGCATTCCGGCCAGTACCTTCAGGACATGCATCTAGAGGAAGTATCCATTCCAGTAGTGCCACCAGGAGCAATGACAAGAAGCAGATGAAGGTCAATCTTCCACAAATTCAGCTTATGGGTGGACAAGCTCCTAGAGGAAGATCAGCTAAGGACAATGGGCCAGAAGAGCAAAGTAGAGTCCAATGGCTTCTCAACAACACAAGGAACATCAGAGACTTGGGCTTTAGTGGCAAGAGAGGTCAGGGCCCAAAGATTCTTAACCCTACTCCAAGTCGAAGACTAGGAGCAAGGCGCGTGCATGCCACAAGGACGGCCACCTTCCATCTCTTGGGCATGAGATAAGTTAAGGTAAGTTTCAATTCGAATATATGCCTCTTTCTGTTTTGCAGGGTAGGATCAAGAATATTTACTTTATTGAGTCAAAGACATTTTAGGAATAGGTCCTTTTTCGATTATACACTTTTGTATCTTTTCCTTTGTGCACTTTTGTAAGTTTTCCTTTTCTTATTTGGGTCGACCCTAGAAGGTCAAGCTGTCGAGCATATTAATAAGTCTCCTTCCAGCATTGTAGTTCAACAACCTTTTTGATATTAATAAAGATAGAACTTTTTCCCCAACAAGTTTTCTCTCAAGAATCTTGTGCGCTTAGAATCTAGTTGAGACCAGCCCTCCTAGCTCTAAGATTGTGATTTATCACGAGGTTCATCACCCCTCGTGTGGTTCACTTCACCTTTCCATCGAATACCAACCCAAAAACCCCTATCCAAGAAGCCTAAGGTCGAGTTTCTCACCTAAACTTCTCTAAACAGCCCACGCGCATACATCCTTGAATCAAGGCTTGTATCAATCCACTCCTAAGATATATCTTAGAAAAGATTCTGGAACCATGCAATTCATCAAGCATGTCATCTAACCTAGGGATTGGATGGCGATACTTTATCGTAATGTTGTTGATTGCTCTACAATCAACACACATGCGCTAGCTGCCATCTTTCTTTGGCACAAGTAGAACTGGCACAACACAATGACTCATGCTCTCCCTGATGTAGCCCTTCTCCATTAGCTCATTAACTTGTCTTTGCAACTCCTTAGTCTCAACGGGATTGGTTCTATAAGCTGGTCTATTTGGTAGTGAGGCTCCAGGTACAAAATCAATCTGATGTTCAATGCCTCTGATGGGTGGTAGCCCCTTTGGATTGTCTTCTGGAAAGACATCTCCATAATCCTGCAAAATAGAAGTCACTTCACTCGGTAATACCGGTGCAACGTTAGTTAAGCTCATGAGAGCTTCCTTATAGATAAACAAAAGAACAGGTTGTTGTGAGAAGAGAGCCTTCTTAACTCCACCAGTTCTCACAAAGAAACTTGAGTGCTTCTTGTTCTTGTTCTCACAGCCTCTGTCACTTTTGGTGCTTATGGTTTCTTTCGAAGTTCCAGCTGTTCTCCATTACTCCAACACGAGCTGATCTTGGTACACCTCCTGTGGTGTCATAGGAACAACTGTGATCTTCTTACCTTTGTGTTCAAACGAGTGTTGGTTGGTGTAACCATCATGAATGACATTTCGATCAAATTGCCATGGTCTTCCAAGCAGAATGTGGCCACCCTCCATTGGTAAAACATCACAAAGGATCTCATCTTGGTACTTTCCAATGGTTATAGGTACCTTGACTTGGCTGCTTACCTTCATTTCGCCACACTCATTTTGCCATTGCAGCTTATATGGCTTTGGGTGCTTGAACACTTCTAGACCTAACTTGTTTACCATAGTTTCAGTAGCCACATTAGTGCAGCTGCCTCCATCAATAATGTTGCTGCAAACCTTTCCATTGACGTGGCATCTTAAGTGAAACAGGTTCTCTCTTTGCTCATGTTCTTTGGTTTTGTTTTGTACGCTTGGGGTTCTTTTTGTTACCAATAATTCTCCTGCCATAGGAGGTACAAGATGCTCTTCTGAAGAATCAGAAAAGACTTCTTCTTCCTCGTATTCTATTTCACCATTATCCAACAGAATCATGATCTTCTTGTTGGTGCATTCATTCGCATAATGCCCTCTTCCTTGGCATTTGAAACACTTCACATCTCTTGTTCTAGTAGATGCAGTAGCTTCAGATTTGCCCTTGACGTCTTGAGTGGTTGTTGAAGGTTTGAAATCAACTTTAGCAATCAGTTTTCCTTCCCTTTGGTAGCTAGGCTTATTGTTAGCTGCTCCATAACTTGGCCTAGTATAACTTTTTCTTTTTAGCTGCTGTTCCACCAGTATAGCTTTGTGCAACATTTCCTCTAGCTCCACATAATGTTCGAGCTCCATTCTATCTTGAATATCACGGTTAAGTCCTCCTAAACATCTTGCCATA
>CM032157.1:22479611-22517446 GCA_018901935.1 Pugionium cornutum
CCTTGTTATTCAAACTCAATTTTCGTGCTCACACTTGCCTTGTAGGTCAAGATAGGTCTTATTTGATTTTCCTATGTCAATACAGCTCCTATACCTGTTCTAGGAGCATCACATTCAATTTCAAAGGTTTTATCAAAGTTAGGAAGTACCAAAACAGGCGCATGTGTGAGGCTATCTTTCAGTTTGTTGAATGCCTTCTCTTGTGCTGGTCCCCATTTGAACTCCACATTCTTCTTAATTACTGAAGTGAGGGGTGCAGCAACAGTACTAAAGTCTTTGACAAATCTTCTATAGAAACTAGCCAATCCATGGAAACCCTCACATGTCCGATTGTTGTTGGGGTTGGCCAATCTTGGATTGCTTTGATCTTTTCTTCATCGACCTTTAAGCCCTGAGAACTTACAACAAATCCTAGGAATACAACTTGATCAGTGCAGAAAGTACATTTCTTAAGGTTAGCATAAAGGTTTCAAGTACCTGCTCAAGATGTTGTAAGTGATCTTCAATATTAGAGCTATAGATTAGAATGTCATCAAAATAAACTACTACGAACTTACAGATAAATGCTCTTAGGACGTGGTTCATGAGTCTCATGAAAGTACTTGGAGCGTTTGTGAGTCCAAATGGCATGACTAGCCATTCATACAATCCTTGTTTGGTTTTAAACGCTGTCTTCCATTCATCACCTTCTTTCATTCTCACCTGATGATATCCACTTCTTAGATCAATTTTTGAGAAGATAGTTGCTCCATTGAGTTCATCTAGCATGTCATCAAGTCTTGGAATTGGATATCGGTATTTGACAGTGATATTGTTGATTGCTCTACAATCAACACACATTCTCCAAGTTCCATCTTTCTTAGGCACTAGAAGAACATGAACAGCACATGGGCTTAGACTTTCTCGGATATAGCCCTTAGACATTAGGTCCTGTACTTGTCTTTCCAGCTCCTTTGCTTCTTCTGGATTCACTCTATAGGCAGATCGGTTTGGCAATGGTGCTCCAGGAACAAGATCAATCTGATGCTTGATTCCTCTTATAGGTGGCAATCCTGGTGGTATCTCTTCTGGAAAAACATCAGTGAATTTGTCAAGAAGCTCTAGAACAGCAGCAGGGAGTTCCTCCTTTTCTTGTCCTGAAAACAACACTTCTTTAAAGATCATTAGTAGCACCTCTTCTTTAGAATCAAGAGATTTCAAAACAGTGGTAGGTGTTACATAAAGGTTAGTTTTATTTAGCTTTTCTCCTTTAGACATAGTTTGTTGCATCTCATGCACTTCCTGTGGAGTTAAAGGTGCTAAGCTATGTTTCTTGTTATTGTGCAAGAAGGTATAGTGATTGGTGTGTCAATTGTGTTATGCTTCTTTGTCAAATTGCCATGGACGACCTAGAAGTAGATGTCCAGCTTGCATAGGCACCACATCACACACAACTTGATCTGCATACTTGCCTATGCTGAATGGTATGGTGACTTGTTCTGCAATTTTTAGCTCAGTTTCATCGTTCAGCCATTTGAGCTTGTATGGTCGAGGATGCTTTGTCTTTTGTAACCCTAGCTTATCAACCAAATACTTGCTGGCTACGTTAGTACAAGAACCACCATCTATGATCAAGCTACATACCGTAGAGTATATTGTGCACCGAGAATGGAAAATGTTTTCTCTTTGTATAGTTTCTGGTTCAAAAAGAGCACTGAGGGATCTCCTTGTAATTAGAAGCTCTCCGGTATCAGGATAGTCCACAACTTCTTCCTCAGAGTTTTCTGGTTCATACTCGTCTTCATCTTGAGACTCATATTCGCCATTTGATTTAAGGATCATAACTCTCTGGTTTGGGCATTCTCTTGCATAATGACCTTTTCCCTGACATTTAAAACAGGTTATGTCACAAGATCTTTGAGTTGGAGTTTTACCTTGCTCTGGTTTATTGTTTTTAGACGTTTCAGCAATGGATTTCTTGAATCTGGATTCTATGTTGATGGCCTTTCCTTTGTCCAGAGCCTTTTGAGGTTGTTGATTCCAGGTACACTTGCTACGATTTGCTGAGATAGTCTTCCATTTTATGTGCTACTCGGCCTGAACCGCAAGATGCAGCAACTCGCCCAGATCGGTTTGTCTCTCCACTTTTCTAGCAATTCGATCTTGCAGACCATCTAGGAATTGAGCCATCAAAGTTTCTTCTGAATCTTCGGTCTCCAACCTGTTTCTAAGCATTTCAAACTCATCAAAGTATTCTTCAACAGATTTAGAACCTTGAGTTAGTTTTCTAAATTTCTTCTGCAACTCTCTGTAGTAGTATGCAGGGACATATCTCCTCTTTAGTTGGAACCTCATGTCTTCCCAAGTAGTGATCTGACCATGTCTATGTCTTCTTCTTTCAGACACATCTCTGTCCCACCAAGCTAGAGCGCTTTCAGTGAGTTGAGCAGCTGCTAGAGACACTTTTCTCTGATCTGAGTAGTAATACTCAAATATGTATTCCATACACCTTTCCCAATCAAGGTAGGCATCTGGATTAACCTTTCCAGCAAAGGTTGGTGCTGTGAGCTTTACGTCTCTGTTTCCATGCCAAGATTCTTCTACTCTATCTCTGTCACGTTGATATTGTCTTCTTGGTCTATGATTATGATCAGGTTCTGCTGGAAAATCATCTTCTATGTCAGCTATTTCATCCTCCTCATGATTCACACGTTGGGCATTCGCATTTCTGATAGGATTTCTGCGGATTGGTGGTGGTTGTTCTATTCTTGTCATGCGATCTCCTAGGTTCTAAAGTTGAATCTGAATAGCAGCAAGCATCTGAGCAACATTCACATGTACTGGTTCTCCCATAGTCACACAATCTGTCTCACACTAAACAAACAGATCAAGTGCAAAAGAAGTCGAATACACACAATCAAAAACAACTTAAAATGGACAGAATTGTTGCAGCAGCAAAGGAAGTCGAATAGACACAATCAAAACAACTGAAAATCGACAAATTTAGTTGCAGCAGCAAAGGAAGTCAAATAGACACAATCAAAAACAACTAAAAATTGACAGATCTAGTTGCAGCAGCAAGGAAGTCGAATATACACAATCAACACAACTGAAAATCGACAGATCTAGTTGCAGAAACACAAGCTATCAACAACTAAGGATGTTACTGGTTTCTAACACACAAAAACAACAGATTGGGGTTCGCTTTTTATGGGTTTTATGAAGAGATGCAGTTTGACAGCAAGTTAACAAAGAAATGACAGAGTAAAAAAAACGAAAAAGGAGGTAGATAAACCTGAATAGGAGCGATTAAGCTCTGATACCAGATGATGCAGGAACAAGAGGACTTGTTCGAGCAAGGGGAACTGCTGGAGAGACTCTAGCTGGTTGTACAGCACTTTCTAGAGACTCAAGAATGATGGGTTGATGGTGACCCTTCAGCTGGGTGTAGAGCACTTTCTGGAGGATCTAAGTGAGGATTGAGTAGAGAGGTGGATCGAGAGACGCTATACAGATTATGGAAGGTCTGTGATAAATCTAGAGCACTCAAGCTTCAAGGATTCTCACACAAGAAGGCTGGAGGCGTCAGCTCTTTTCAAAGGAAGAAAAACTAGGTTTTTATTTCATAAAACTTAAGTGATTACATGTTAAGAAGGGACTTTATATACTAGTCCAGCAGCAGGTGCCTTCTAGGGCTGAAAATACATTATAATGAAAGGACTAAAGCAAAAATAACAACAATGACAGATAAAAGACTCTTAAACTTAACAGTCACATTCCTGGAAAAACAAGCAAATAAACTTGTTAATTCAAACATAAGAATTTTAAATACGCACCTTGGTCTAGCTCCTTATAATACCTTCTTAAGTTTGTTTAGCAAGGATGAACAAGGTTGTATCTCTGAAGCCTTGTAAAACTGGAAAGAGTGAAATTGTGGTAGTCTTGAGTTGTTCATAGTCTCCTTCTTGTAATTCTTTAGTAAGTTCAGCTTCATGGAATCCTCCATCTTCTATGATTGTTATGATACTCTCGACAGACTTGTTGAACATCTTACTAAGGTTTCTTGTGCTTGATCTTGTTCTTGGAGCTTGTCTCATAATAGGTATATTAATGGCATTTATAAGTACTTTATAAGTACTTCCATCTAAAGATAGGAATAAATACTTTGTGACCTTTATAGTTGGTAACTCAAGAACCAACTCCAATCCAAGAAAGTATTTATAAATGCCTCATAAACCCTATCTTTAGATGGAAGTAATGTAACCCATGTATATTTCGATTTCTCATCTATAAAGGTCACAAAGTATTTATTCCTATCTCTAGACATGCAAGGTGAGGTCCAAACATCGGAATGTACTAAATCAAAGCAATGCTCATAAATTGTAGACGATTTAGGGAAAACAACACGACAATGTTTGCCAAGGATACAAGCCTCACAAACTGAGTGATCATAAGCAACATTAGACATTATTAAGCTTAAAGCACGAGCATGAGGATGTCCTAATCTAGCATGCCATAAGACATCTTTATTAGCAAAAACACAGGATTTGAAAGCTAAGGAATCTGAATTGCTTGGAGGAGTGTCCTCAAGAACATATAGCTCATCTTGAGTACCACCACTTCCAAGTATCTTACCACTCTTAATATCCCAAAAGTAAACATTGTTAGGCCCAAAAGTAACATTGCAATTCAGGTCTTTAGTAGCCCTTTTGACCGAAACTAGATTAGACTTAAACTTAGGTACAAAGAAAGCATTACTTTCTTTGTGAAATAGTCTTAATTTTCTGGTTCCTTCAATTGGAATACCCTTACCATCAGCTATAGTTACTTGTCCTATACATGGTTCAATGTTCTTTAACAACCTAGCATTGCTAATCATATGGTGAGAAACACCCGAATCCACTACCAACTTATGATCCGGTTTATCAAGCAATTTATGGGAGTAGAGTGTGATACCGGAGAGTTTTGAGGCATAGGCCTTGATGAGATTCTCCAAGTCACTCTTCTTAACATACTCCATGGATACATTCATAGCTAGCTCCCCTCCTTGGTTGGATGAACTTGCCGGTTCAGTCACAACCTTTTGAGTGTTAGCTTTTGAATTCTTGAACCGGTTTGGCTTGAGATGAGAATGAAGTATCCATCATTTGTCATTGATGTGGCCATTCCTCTTACAATGTTCACACATCACACTCTTCATATTCCTCTTGCTTAAACACGCTCTTGTTGGCCATGACTAGTTCTCCTTTTCCACCAAACAAACCAATGTTGCCTTGCTCCTTTTGAATCTGTGAGCACACCTCTTCGAAATCAGGGAGTTTTGGCTCTCTTAGGATGGATTTAATCATATCCTTAAAGGCAGAATTTAGGCTGAGAAGGAGCCCAAATATCTTGTCTTGTTCCTTCCTTTCATTAAGCACCTTTGGATCCATAGAACTTGGTCTCAACATGACAAGCTTGGACCATGTTGATTGGAACTTGCCTAGGACTTTGTGAACTCCATATCCTCCTGGTGTAGATCATTGAGAGCCTTCTTAACCTCATACACACGGCTGAGGTTTGAAACATCCCCATACACCCTCTTGAGAGTCTCCCAAAGAGACTTGGCGGTTTCACAATGTGAATAAGCTTCAAGAATGGATGGGTCCAATGAATTTTGGAGGAATCCAAGGACTGATTGATCTTCTTGGAACCACCTTGCTTCTTCTTTTCTTGTTGCCTCATCCTTCTTCTCTTTTGGATCGTCTATAGATGGAGTATTATCCTCCAAGATGTGATTCCAAAGTCCTTTGCCACAAATGGCTGTCTTGATGGTTCTTGACCATAATATGTAGTTCAAGCCTTTGAGAACTACTGGTATCACCATAGGGTTCAGGCTGGAACTGATTTGAACTGTATCCTCCATTGTTAGGCTTTGAAGAGCTCAAAGGAGGCAGCTTTTATGGTTGAATAAAACCGTGAGTTTTTAGTTTAAAGGCAGAGAGATTTTTTACAGAAGTTTAGAATAGAAACTGAGAGATTTGAGTAGAAAAGATAAGAGAATGATCTTGTGCTCTGATACCATGAAAGAATATTGAGATTAGAGAGGAGAAATGTGAAGAATTGAACCGAGAAACCCAAAGAAAAGCATGAGAAGATGAGAAATGTCTTAGACTTCTGGAGAATAATCTCCTAAGAGTTCTTAATCATACATTGAGCCTTTACAGACCTTTTATAGAGAATTTACAATGTGAACACAAAAGAAAACGAATTCAAACTTGTGGATGAGCTTATTGGGGGTTTCGGCCAATTCATACACAAATTTTTCTCTGTGGTTACGATTCGATTACGAACATTGTACCTATGCTATTTCATTCACAAACTTATTGGTCAGCGCCATAATATATATTGACTTGATTAGTTCGTATTAATCATACATTAGGGATAAACGACGTTTAACCCACCGTTAATCGAAGCTGACTAGGATGACACGTCACCTACGACACAATTTTATTAAATGAGTTTAGGAAAGTACAAAAATGGTTTATTTACATATCTATGGGAACGAAGACGGTGATTCCGGCACCGCGTTCGTCGTTTTCGAATTTTGTTATGACTCCGGAGGCTACGAGGAGGGAGAGTGCGACGTTGAAGTTGTGGCCGTTAATTAGTATTTGCGTGAGATTGATTCCAGCCGGAGGTGGGGAATATTGACATATGAAAATCAAATAAGACCTATCTTGACCTACAAGGCAAGTGTGAGCACGAAAATTCAGTTTGAATAACAAGGGAAATGAAAAAGGATGGGTTATTATTAACCACATGGTTGAAATGGTTAAATAGCTACCTTGGGAGAAGAATCAAGGTGAAAAAGTCATGCCCATGCTGCACACAGTCTTGGCAACCACACCAAACAGTCATGCCCATGCTGCACACAGTCTTGGCAACCACACCAAACAGTCATGCCCATGCTGTCTCCTCTCTTCTCATTGGTTGTTGACAGGCTCCTCCTCTATTCAAACTCATCCACAAGTTTGAATTCGTTTTCTTTTGTGTTCACATTGTAAATCCTCTATAAAAGGGTTGTAAAGACTCAATGTATAATACACTCTTAGGAGATTCTTCTCCATAAGTCTAAGTCATTTCTCATTTTCTCATACTTCTCTTTGAGTTTTCAGATTCAATTCTTCACATTTCTCCTCTATAATCTCAATATTCTTACATGGTATCAGAGCATAAGATCATTCTCTTATCTTTTCTACTCAAATCTCTCAGTTTCTAATCTAAAATTCTGTCAAAAATCTCTCAGTCTTTAGACTAAAAACTCACGGTTTCATTCAACCATAAAAGCTGCTTCCTTTGAGCTCTTCAAAGCCTAACAATGGAGGATACAGTTCAAATTAGTTCCAGCCTGAAACCTACGGTGATAGCAGTAGTTCTCAAAGGCTTGAACTACACATTATGGTCAAGAACCATCAAGACAGCCATTTGTGGCAAAGGACTTTGGAATCACATCTTGGAGGATAATACTCCATCTATAGATGATCCAAAGGAGAAGAAGGATGAGGCAACAAGAAAAGAAGAAGCTAGGTGGTTCCAAGAAGATCAATCAGTCCTTGGATTCCTCCAAAATTCATTGGACCCATCCATTCTTGAAGCTTATTCACATTGTGAAACTGCCAAGTCTCTTTGGGACACTCTCAAGAGGGTGTATGGGGATGTTTCAAACCTCAGCCGTGTGTATGAGGTTAAGAAGGCTCTCAATGATCTACACCAAGAGGATATGGAGTTCACAAAATTCCTGGGCAAGTTCCACTCAACATGGTCCGAGCTTGACATGTTGAGACCAAGTTCTATGGATCCAAAGGTGCTTAATGAAAGGAAGGAACAAGACAAGATATTTGGGCTCCTTCTCAACCTAAATCCAGCCTTTAAGGATGTGATTAAGTCCATCCTGAGAGAGCCAAAACTCCCTGATTTCGAAGAGGTGTGCTCACGGATTCAAAGGGAGCAAGGCAACATTGGTTTGTTTGGTGGTAAAGGAGAACTAGTCATGGCCAACAAAAGCGTGTTTAAGCAAGAGGAT
Organism: Pugionium cornutum; assembly: GCA_018901935.1. Taxonomy (NCBI): domain Eukaryota; kingdom Viridiplantae; phylum Streptophyta; class Magnoliopsida; order Brassicales; family Brassicaceae; genus Pugionium; species Pugionium cornutum. The sequence goes on from CM032157.1 coordinate 22,487,656, forward strand.
AGGAACAGTGTGATGTGTGAGCATTGTAAGAGGAATGGCCACATCAAGGACAAGTGCTGGATACTTCATCCTCATCTCAAGCCAAACCGGTTCAAGGATTCAAAGGCTAACATCTCTCAAATGGTTGCGACTGAACCCGCAAGTTCATCCAACCAAGGAGGGGAGCTAGCTATGAATGTATCCATGGAGTATGTTAAGAAGAGTGACTTGGAGGATCTCATCAAGGCCTATGCCTCAAAACTCTCGGGTATCACACTCTACTCCCATAAATCGCTTGATAAACCAGATCATAAGTTGGTAGTGGATTCAGGTGCTTCTCACCATATGATTAGCAATGCTAGGTTGTTAAAGAACATTGAACCATGTCTAGGACAAGTAACTATAGCTGATGGTAAGGGTATTCCAATTGAAGGAACCGGAAAATTAAGACTATTTGACAAAGAAACTAATGCATTCTTTGTACCTAAATTTAAGTCTAATCTAGTTTCTGTCAAAAGGCTACTAAAGACCTCAATTGCAATGTTACATTTGGGCCTAACAATGTTTACTTTCAGGATATTAAGAGTGGTAAGATACTTGGAGGTGGTGTAACTCAAGATGAGCTCTATGTTCTTGAAGACCCTCCAAGCAATTTGGATTCCTTAGCTTTCAAATCCTGTGTTTTTGCTAATAAAGATGTCTTATGGCATGCTAGATTAGGACATCCTCATGCTCGTGCTTTAAGCTTAATAATTCCTAATGTCGCTTATGATCACTCAGTTTGTGAGGCTTGTATCCTTGGCAAACATTGCCGTGTTGTTTTCCCTAAATCGTCTACAATTTATGAGCATTGCTTTGATTTAGTACATTCCGATGTTTGGACCTCACCTTACATGTCTAGAGATAGGAATAAATACTTTGTGACCTTTATAGATGAGAAATCGAAATATACATGGGTTACATTACTTCCATCTAAAGATAGGGTTTATGAGGCATTTATAAACTTTCATAATTATGTTACTAATCAATTCAATGCCAAGATCAAAGTGTTAAGATCAGATAATGGAGGGAATACACAAGTCAAAGATTCAAAGCTCATCTAAACAAACATGGAATACTACATCAAACTAGCTGTCCACACACACCACAACAAAATGGAGTTGCTGAAAGGAAGAACCGACACTTAATGGAAGTAGCAAGATCCATGATGTTTCATACCAATGTTCCTAAAAGTTTTTGGGAGATGCAGTCTTGGTTGCTTGCTACCTCATCAATCGGATTCCAACCAAAGTCTTGCAAGATATATCCCCATTTGAGGTACTCAATAAAACTAAACCTTCCATTGATCATTTACGTGTATTTGGGTGTGTGTGCTTTGTGTATGTTCCAGGTGATCTAAGAAACAAGTTGGAGGCAAAGAGCATCAAGTGTATGTTCCTTGGATATTCGACAACACAAAAGGGTTATAAGTGCTATGATCCGAGCAACAACAGGACATATGTGTCTAGAGATGTCAAGTTCATAGAAGAACAAAGCTATTATGATCAGAAAGATTGGGAAGGATTGAAGATCTCTCAAGGTCACCATCTGATTTGGCTACGAGTTTGAGGTTTCTCTTGAATCATTTGGGAAATGATCTGCCAAAGGATTCAAGACACGAAGAAACAAGAACCTTAAGTAGTTCACAAGATACCCAAGAGAATGAACAAGGGTGGTAACTCAAGAACCAACTCCAATCCAAGAAGAAGCTATGGCCCAAAATCAAGAACAAGACGACTTGGAAGTGGGTATAGAGGAACCTATTCACCAAATGGAAGAGGAAACGGTTGTAGAGGAGGCTGCACCACCTGTTCAGCATTTAAGGAGGAGTACTAGACTTAGGAACACTAGGGTATTCTACAACAACCAGGCCGTGGCTCATCCCATACAAGCTGTTTGTTCCCTTGACCTCTTGCCATCTAGTCATCAAGCATTCCTTGGAAAGATTGAACAAAGTCAGATTCAAAGGACTTATGAAGAAGCTGAGAGCAAGAAAGAATGGTTAGATGCAGTAAGAGATGAGAAGGGAGCTATGGAAAGGAATCATACATGGGATATACAAGAACTTCCCAAAGGCAAGAAGGCTGTGAGTTCCAAGTGGGTGTTCACCATCAAGTATAAGAGCAATGGGGACATAGAAAGGTACAAGGCACGTCTAGTTGCAAGAGGTTTCACTCAGACATATGGAGAGGACTATACTGATACATTTGCACCGGTGGCTAAGCTACACACTGTAAGGGTTGTTCTTTCACTAGCTACGAATCTGACTTGGGACTTATGGCAAATGGATGTCAAGAACGCATTCCTACAAGGAGAACTTGAAGAGGAAGTGTATATGACTCCACCACCAGGCCTTGAAGACTTTTGCAAAGAGGGACAGGTTCTAAGACTTAGGAAGGCAATATATGGGTTGAAGCAGTCACCAAGGGCCTGGTATCACAAATTAAGCTCCACACTTACTGATAATGGGTTTAGGAAATCCCATTCAGATCATACTTTGTTCACTCGTCAAAACTCCAAAGGAATCGTGGCGGTCTTGGTTTATGTGGATGACCTTATCATCACAGGAGATGATAAGGAAGGAATTCAGTCCACAAAGGCCTTCTTAAACAGATGATTTGACATCAAGGATCTTGGAGAGTTGAAGTACTTCTTGGGTATTGAAGTGTGTCGGTCTCAAGAAGGGCTCTTTCTATCCCAAAGAAAGTATGCTCTTGATCTGTTGACAGACACGGGAAAGCTTGGGGCTAAACCGGCCAAAACTCCTCTTGAAGATGGCTACAAGGTCAACGGAAAGGGGGAGAAAGCTGATGAGTTATTTAAGGATGTTTCTCAGTATAGGAGACTAGTTGGGAAGCTGATCTACCTCACCCTCACACGACCAGACTTGTGTTTTGCTGTGAATCAAGTAAGTCAACATATGCAAAAGCCTACTGTATATCATTGGAGCATGGTAGAAAGGATCCTTAGATACATCAAAGGATCTCCTGGTCAAGGTATATGGATGGGCAAGAATGGGAACACTGAGATTGTCGGGTATTGTGATGCGGATTGGGCTGGTGATAGGGTGGATAGGAAATCAACCACTGGGTATTGCACCTTCGTTGGTGGGAACTTAGTCACTTGGAAGACTAAGAAGCAGAAGGTGGTATCATGTTCTAGTGCTGAAGCAGAATATAGGGCTATGAGGAAGCTGACAAATGAAGTAACTTGGCTCAAAGCACTCTTGAAAGATTTCGGTATTGCACAACCAGGGCCAATTACCTTCCATTGTGATAATCAGGCAGCCATTCACATAGCTTCAAACTCAGTGTTTCACGAGAGGACCAAGCACATAGAGATCGACTGCCATAAGGTTAGGGAGAAAGTTCAAGATGGAACCATTCTGCCATGTTATACAAGGAGTGAAGACCAACTAGCTGACATCTTCACAAAGGCAGCAAGTCTCAAAGTTTGCAAGAACATCTTTAGCAAACTTGGGCTTGTTGATTTATCACACCCATGATCAAAGGTCTCCTAATCCAAGAGCAACACACTCTTTTTCCCTTATTAAGGTTTTGTCCCAAGTGGTTTTCCTTAATAAGGTTTTTAATGAGGTGTTGCCTTGGGTTCCCAAGCTTAAGACTTTAGGGTGATTCCAAAGTCTTTAGCTTGAGGGGGAGTATTGACATAGGAAAATCAAATAAGACCTATCTTGACCTACAAGGCAAGTGTGAGCACGAAAATTCAGTTTGAATAACAAGGGAAATGAAAAAGGATGGGTTATTATTAACCACATGGTTGAAATGGTTAAATAGCTACCTTGGGAGAAGAATCAAGGTGAAAAAGTCATGCCCATGCTGCACACAGTCTTGGCAACCACACCAAACAGTCATGCCCATGCTGCACACAGTCTTGGCAACCACACCAAACAGTCATGCCCATGCTCAACACAGTCTTGGCAACCACACCAAACAGTCATGCCCATGCTGTCTCCTCTCTTCTCATTGGTTGTTGACAGGCTCCTCCTCTATTCAAACTCATCCACAAGTTTGAATTCGTTTTCTTTTGTGTTCACATTGTAAATCCTCTATAAAAGGGTTGTAAAGACTCAATGTATAATACACTCTTAGGAGATTCTTCTCCATAAGTCTAAGTCATTTCTCATTTTCTCATACTTCTCTTTGAGTTTTCAGATTCAATTCTTCACATTTCTCCTCTATAATCTCAATATTCTTACAGGGAAAGAGATGTTCCCGATATCCACGGCGGAGTGAGAGTCTCCAAGGTGGTTAGATCGATTCCGGCGAGAACGAGGAGGAAGTCGACGGAGAGGACGGTTATGTTGGGAGGTTTAGTTCGAGGAAGACAGTGACGTTTGAGGAGTTTGGGGATCCGATCGTGAGGGACCAAATACGGATCCAAAATGTCTGACATTTCTTTCTTCTCATCGATACACATCTGTATCCACTTCACTATATCCATTTCTGATTTACCCATAAAAACAACAGGTAGTCTTCCCGTTATCATCTCCAACAAGATCACCCCAAATGAGTATACATCCCATTTCTGTGATGGCTTCACTGTTCCTTTCATGGCTTCAGGAGCCTGATAAAATGAGCTCATGTTTGTAGATGGACCAATCGATGAGGAGTTTTTGTTGGATGCTTGGTCTAATGTGGTTTATTCTAATGTTCCAGCGATGCTAGAGAGGTGCATGAGTCCAAAATCCGAAATATGAGGCTCCATGTTCTGCCCCATCAGTATATTGCTGAATTTCAATGATCCATGAACATACTTTTTTGGGCTAAACTCATGAAGATACACTAACCCTCTCGCGATCCCCTGCATTATTTTTAACCGAACTTCCCAAGACAGCGGCTTGAATGACACCATACCAGAATTTCCTATCAATTTACCAAATCAACAATTGAGTTTCTTCAAAACAGAGAAACAATCTAAGAGTAGTATCACAAAGACATCTAATTACCGTGAAGTGCATTGGCAAGACTTCCGTTAGAAATGTAATCATAGATGAGAAGCTTCTCCTCAACTGGCCAATAATAAGCTTTAAGATTAACGATATTCGGGTGCCTTAGCTTTCCAATTGCTTCTACTCCTGTTTGAAATTCCTTGCATCTTTGGGATCCTCCTTCTCCCAATCTCCTAACAGCTACGGTTAGGCCATCTTTGAGGACAACTTTATACACAATCCCGTTCCCACCTTTTTCCAAGAACGAAAGCTGAAAGCGAGGAGGGTCAGTGAGTTTCTTCCGGAAAGGTCTGCAGCGATGCCGGAAGAGACGAAGAGGTTGGAAAAAGTGGAGAGATTAGGGAAAGAGGAGAGAACGGTGGTGACATTGATGGCGGAGGCGGTGGAGGATAGTAGGAGTAGTAAATAAACGAATGCGGTAGGGGAATAATGGGAAATCGAAATGAGTTTCGCCATTATTCTGGTTTAGGGTTATGAAAGTGGTAAAGAGAAGACAGAAAGAAGTCGATAGAGAGTTGAGAGTGATTTTATTAATTAATTTTCTATTATCTGACTAAGCAGCACTTAACGGTTTGACTAACACCGTCAAGTCAATGTATGTTATGGCACAGACCAATAAGTTTGTGAATGAAATAGCACAGGTACAAAGTTTATAATCGAATCGTAACCACGGAGGAAAGTTTGTGTATGAATTGGCCGAAATCCCATCAGTTCAGAAATCGACTTTCTTCAAACATCAAGTTGATAACAGTAAAGGTCTTATATGATAAAAATATTCAGATTATAAATATCAGAGATTATTTTTAAGATTCACCTTAAGATAAACTCCATAATATAAATTTTCACAATATGGAATACAATATGTAAATTTTTACTCAACATATAAGAAACCACATGTTTTGCTCAAACATGAATGTATATCCTGTGTTTCTGTCTCTGTGTCCCTCTAGATCTCCCTCGATGATATTTGTTTGGTTCTATTTCAAGTTATTGATACATGTCGATGTTAATAGTTTAGGAATGAAAAGTTGATAAACAAAATTATTAATATTGAGTTTATATTATAAAATAACATAATTAATTTTTTTATTTTGAATTTACATATTATGTTTGAATTTTTTTTAATTTAGAATTGAAAATTTCTTTGTTACCAAAAGATTTTAAAAATTTTTAATATTAAATTATGATATTATTAAAATTTAAACATGGAACAAAGTTATAAAAATATCATTTTAGGGAAGTAACATTATATATATATATACATTTTAACAGAATTGAAAAGTCTTTGTTTAATACCTTTGAAACCTCTTTTCGAATTCAAATTGAGAGTAAATTTCGAAAATAAGACTTCGGATTTATAAATTTGTAACTAAATGGAGTTACCATATCATTTTTTATTTTATTTTGATGTAGATGTTAGATGTTATCTCTTGTGATCATTAGTATATGTTAGATAACAGAAAAGGCTTCCAACTTTTTAGGATAATTTTCAAAATATCATAAAAAAATAAAAATAGATACTTTTTTCAAAATATCATTAATTTTATCCCAAAAATATCATAAATTAAAATATATTTCAAACCTTCGAAACTACTTTAAATCAAGATATAACTATAAATTATTGTAATGTTTTTGATAATTTTAATGACATTTTTACGAAAAAACTAATAATATTATTTTAAAACAATTTAGTGGTATTTTTGATTATTTTTTTACACTCTCTCTTTTCTTCTTTGATTGATTCATACAAACATCAAAACCTTTTTTAAGATACTTTAACATTTTTTGTGTATACCTATCTTAAGAACAAAACACTTCACACATATTAAGGAAAATACAAATCATTTTTTTTCTAAAATATACAATTCAATATGTATAAACCATCACACATCATCAAATTTGATCACAAATCCACAAGTGCAAACATCAAAGCAGTCATTGTAACAACAATTCTCCCAAATATTTGTTTTCCTGCCAAAAGAATTTTTTTTGATTCAATACAATTTTTTAATTAGAGTGCATAACATAATATATATGACTAATACCTTACAATATTCCTTTTAAAATTTTTGTTCCAAATTTAGCATAATAAAATTAAAATTTCAAAATAGCATAAATAATTATGTAAAAATATTTATTTATTCTAAATAAATTATACATAAAATTAAAAAAATTATATTTAGAATGTTATATTTAGTTAAAATATTATATTTTTTTCATTTTAAATTTTAAATTTTATTTTAAATTTAAGTTTGTCTTATCATTAAAATTTAACTAATAATACTATTTTTGAATTTTTTTTAAAAAAATAGATATTTAGAATTAGCCTATATATAAATATTCATATACTCACCTTTTACAACGTAATAACAAAAGAGCCGCTACGACTCGGAATGCTCGGTGGCTGCGATGGTTGAGGCGGAAATGACGGAGACGACGGCGGCGATAGCAAATCAGAGGTATTATACCTCAAAAGACATTTAGGAGTAGAAATCTGAGCAAACTTTGGTAAACCGCAACAGGTCGAAACTCTCAAGAACGCAATTCTGAGGCAAACGATACACTTAAACCAACCAAGGTCAGGACTACACTGAATCATTGAATCTAACACATACGAACCTTCTAATTGAATCACACGTTCTTGATCTTTGACGAAATATGGAATCGAAGAGGAAGAAGATACGTTGAGAATCAGTTGGTTGAATTTATCAGATAGTGTTTGATTAAACCGGTTTGAATTTGGAGCAGAACGCAGAGAGTAAGTAACGTAGCCTGGTATACTTTCCAATTCAGTAAAGAAAGAAGCGTTGGAGTATCGAACCATGCACTCGTCGTAGTATGTAATCGCTCTTTTATTGCGACTACATTTTGTAGCGATATCGATTGTTGCGGTTCGGACACAGTTTGCACAAGATGTCGCGGTGATGTCTCCTCTACAGAGGAACATGCCATAGACTGTGTCGGGGCTAAGACCGATTGTGGCGTTGGAATAGGTTCCGAGAGAGGAACTATCACGGAGAGAAGAGAGTAAAGCGTCACGGTTTGTTTCGTATAAACTGGTTTGTGTAAAGTTGTTGGAAGTATAGCAGAAAGTGTGTAAGTGTTCAGGTTGAGACATGGTTTGGTGACATAACAGAGAGAAGAAGATGTAAAACAGAGGAAGAGTTAATGAAACTATGATTCTTGCCATTTTTTTTGTCTGTTCTTCGTTGTTGTGTTCTATGAGACAGAACAAACTAGTGAGATGATTTATAGTAGAAAGAAAAGAGATTTGTTGTTGATTTATTCATGATAATATCCAATTAAATGATTGGATACTAATTCAAAGGAAGACTATGTAAAACTGTTGTAGTTTTCTTCAATGGTTGATAGCTATCTTTACAAAGACAAAATCATAAAGTTGACGCATTTGTTTGATTAGTCTCAGAAGCAAAACATAGACTTAGTAGGCAATTATTTCGGAGAAAAGATCAAATACTAATGTGTTAATTTATTTTCAATGTGAAATCTTAATCCCAAAAACATCTAGATTTGATTTAATTCAACCTAATATTGTAGAAGAAGAAGAAAATACTAACTTTGATCCATGGAGAATTGGATTGCTTTTCTCTTCCCTTTGATCTTTTCCTTAATCACTTCTTTAATGATTCTTTGGATGAATTAAGAATCAATAATAACTTTCTCTCTTTAATGGTGTATATTTTCTTTCTCTAAAAACCATAAACCCTTTTAATAACCACCATATATATATATAACATTATCCATATGTAGTTATAATTATTCTCTTATTAACTACTAATGCATTATATATAAATGTATTTAAACATTAGAAAAAGTTACTTATTAAATATGATAAGATAAGGGAGGAGGGTTATCAATACACCCAAATTCTAATATCGTTAACCGAAACCGATTCATCATGGTATCATCTTTTATATATTAGAATTATGAACATTAATATGAACTTGATCCGTATAATTAAACCGAAAGACACATATGTCACATATAAGAATATATAAATATTCTTACATTCTCTCACTTGACCATGTATCGACTTGATGATTCAACAATCTTAATGTTTACTTTACATAAAGTTCATTTCAATTTAAACTATCATAATAAAATTAGAATTGATCGGATCATGGCTGTCACACATCATTAGACGACATGATCCCTTCCATGTATCACAAAACAATCCCAATTTCATATATAGTTTCTTTATATTGAGAATAACCTTAATTCTCAATCTAATCATATGTTATCATAGAACCATAAGTATATACACATACTTTAATGATAACATATTTATTAAAACCAGAAACATAACTTAAAGTGAATTCATACTTTAATGATAACATATTTATTAAAACCAGAAACATAACTTAAAGTGAATTCATAATGTCATACATATAATGAACATATCATAATCATAATAGCAAGGCTTTGTCTATAATACCCATACGCTCTACATGACCAATAAACATTTTAGGTGGTACTCCCTTAGTTAACGGATCTGCTACCATCATATCAGTTCTTATATGTTCAAATGACACTCTATATTTCTGTACTTCTTCTTTGATAGCTAAGTACTTTAACTCCATGTGCTTAGCACCTTTAGAGTACTTGTTATTCTTTGAAAAGAAGACAGCTGCGGAATTATCACAATAGATTCTCATCGGCCTCGCTATAGTGTCGACAATACGAAGTCCCGAGATAAAGTTCCGCAACCACAATGCGTGAATTGTGGCCTCAAAGCATGCCACAAATTCGGCTTCCATAGTGGAAGTAGCAATGACAGACTGTTTTCTACTTTTCCATGATATTGCTCCCCCATCTAATAAGAACAAATAGCCAAACGTCGATTTTCTACTGTCAACGCATCTAGCATAATCTGAATCTGAATATCCAATGATCTCAAGGTGATCAGATTTCTTGTATGTAAGCATGTGCTCTTTGGTGCCTTGCAAGTACTTGAGAACCTTCTTTCCAGCTCTTCAGTGGTCTATTCCGGGATTACTTTGATATCGACCCAACATACCAACCGCAAAGCTGATATCTGGCCGAGTACATGTTTGAACATAGTTCAAACTTCCAACCACTTATGCATATGGAATTCTTTCCATTTCCTTACGCTCTAATTCATTTTTAGGACATTGCATTTTACTGAATTTGTCCCCTTTCTGAATTGGAGCTATCCCTATGGAGCATTTATTCATTTTATATCTCTCTAAAATCTTATTGATATATCCTTTCTGAGACAATCTTAGCAATCCTTGTCTTCTATCTCGAAATATTTCTATTCCGATCACATATGATGCCTCACCCATATCTTTCATTTCAAAGTTCTTAGAGAGATACTTCTTTATATCATGTAACATGCCCATGTCGTTTGCAGCAAGCAAAATATCATCAACATATAAAACTAAAATCACAAACTTGCTCCCACTAACTTTAATGTAGATACATCGATCAACGATGACTTCTGCAAAACCGTATGACAAGATGATATCATTAAACTTTAAATACCATTGTCTAGAAGCTTGTTTTAGTCCATATATCGACTTTCTCAGCTTACATACCATATGTTCTTTTCCTGTGACCACGAAACCTTCAGGTTGGTCCATATATACTTATTCCTCAAGCTCTCCATTTAGAAAGGTGGTTTTCACATCCATCTGGTGAAGCTCTAGATCATAATGAGCCACCAAAGCCAAAACAATTCTTAGAGAATCCTTCTTTGAAACCAGAGAAGGTCTCTTTATAGTCAATACCATCTTTTTGGGTGAAACCTTTAGCAACAAGACGAGCCTTGTATCTTTCAATGTTATCTTTCGAGTCGCGTTTGGTCTTAAAGACCCATTTAGAACCAATGGTTTTGAAACCGTTAGGCAACTGTACTAAGTCCCATACATTGTTATCACCCATAGATTTTATTTATTCTTTCGAGACAATTAACTATTTTTCAGAATTGTCACTTTTTATGGCTTTTTGAAATGAGCAGGGATCTTCATCAATGCTTAAGTCACATTCACTTTCAATAGCATAAACCACATAGTCATTTGAAATAGCAGATCTTCTTTCTCTTCCAGATCGCCTTAATGGTTCTTGTGGTACACTATTCTCTTCTTGAATTGTAACTGGTTCATTAATTGTATTTTCTACTAGTGGGGTTGACACATCATTATGTTGTTCTATTGCTTCATTTAACTGTGATGCAACAATAGGAACAACAACCTCAGGTGCAACGATAGGTGAATGAACATCAATATTGACTTCCTGAATGTCCACTTTTTGTGGTTCACCACTCCCACTAGTTTCACCATTTTCAATGAACCTAGCATTACTGGTCTCCACTATTCTCGTACTATGGTTAGGACAATAAAATATATACCCCTTTGATTTTTCAGGATAACCAATGAAAAATCCACTGATAGTCCTAAAATCAAGTTTCTTTTCATGTGGGTTATACAACTTTACTTCTGCTAGACAACCCCAAACACGTAGATGTCTTAAACTAGGTTTCCTTCTCGTCCATAGTTCATAAAGGTCTTAGGAACAACCTTGCTAGGAACCTGGTTCAGTAAATACGTTGCAGTTTTTAATGCATATACCCACAACGAAGAGGGTAAAGAGCAATTACTTAACATGTTCCTAACCATATCCATTAAAGTACGATTCTGCCTTTCAGCTACACCATTCTACTGAGGAGTACCAGACATTGTATATTGTGCACAAATACCTTTACTTTCAAGTAAATTTGCAAATGGGCCTGGACATTGTCCATTTTCATTAAATTTTCCATAAAACTCACCACCTCTATCAAATCTCATAACTTTTACCTTTTTATCTAACTGCCTTTCCACCTCGTCAATGAACACCTCTAGGACATTCACATATTTGGGCTTTTCACGCTGCAGATATGTATATCCATAACGTGAGTAATCATCGATGAAGGTGATAAAGTATTTTTCACCACTCTAAGAAGGAGCATCTAAAGGGCCCCAAATATCGGTATGTATTAACTCAAGAAGCTGAGTGCTTCTTGTGGCTGATTTCTTTGTTATATGTTTAGTCTGCTTTCCTTTAATGCAGTCTACACATACATTTAGATCACCAAAATCCAATGGAGGAAGAATTTCATTCTTTACCAACCTCATAATTCTTTCTGGAAATATGACCTAATCTTTGATGCCACAATAAAGCAGAATTTTCATTCGATGCACTACATTTAATGCCTCGACTTTCAATATTAAATAAGGATTCGGAAAATTTTGTATCAAGATTGAATTTTTATAAAGTGAATCAAACAAAGTACCACTACCATAAAAGTAATCATTTGGGTACAAAGAGAAAACACCATGTCCAACCTTAAAAACAAATCCTAAATTATCCAGTCTACTTACGGAAACAAGATTTCTAGCACATTCAGGTACATAGAGACATCTTTCAAGATCTACATGACACCTTGTGTCTAAAATCAATCTGTAAGTCCTAGTGCCTTCAATCCGTGCCTTCATCCTATTCCCCATGAACAAGTATTGTTCAGTTCCTCTTATGGGCTGGATCGAACTGAATCCCTGTTTAATATGAGACACATGAGTAGTAGCACCAGAATCTAACCACCAAGTATTATTAAGCACTTCTATAAGGTTCAATTCAGAGCAAACAAAATTATGATGTTTACCTTTCTTGTCAAACCAGGCCTTTCGTTTCAGACAATCTTTCTTGAAATGTCCCGTTTTCTTGCAAAAGAAACATTTCATCTCTTTATGAATTTTGCTTTCAGGTCCTTTCACAAGAACTTTATCCTTCCTTTTGTCCTTTTTACTCGGTTTTGCCTTATAGCTGCTAGAACTTCCAAGACCTACGAGATTCGCAACTTGGTCCTTCATTTTCTTTAATCTCCCTTCCTCTTGAACCAACATAGCCTTTAGTTCTTTAAAATTCCATTTATCTTTAATGGTGTTGTAGTTCACCTGGAATTGGCTAAATTCAAAAGGTAAGAAATTCATAATAAATTGGACCAAAAATTTCTCATGAACCTCCATTCCCATGGATGTTAACTTTGCTGCCAAGTTAGACATGTGTGTGACATGATCATGGATTGGTTGAGACCAGTCAAACTTTTTTGTAGTTAGCTCACTCATTAGGCTTCCTACAATCGACTTATCATCCAAATCCGATTGTGAACACTCCTTAATTTTTTGTATGAATTCCCTTGCTTTCTCTGTCTTAGGCATAGATGGCTTAATACTTTCTGCCATCGTCATCCTCATAAGGTTCAAACTTAGCTTGTTAGATCGCTCCCAAGTCTCATACCGAGTCTTTTCAGTTTGGGAGCTATCATCTGTAATGGCTGAGGGTTCCTCATCCGTAAGGATTGCAAGGTCGAGTGCCATAATACCCAGTGTGAACCAGATATGTTCTGACCACTCTCCATAATTGAGCCCATTAAACTTTACGACAGAATTAGCGGATGCATACAAATTTGATGAAGCTGCAAAACATTTATACATACTTACTTATTATTACTTTGAGACTTTATTATAGATTCAAATACCTAATCATAAACTTATAAACCATGTATTCAAGTAACCTTTGGGTAATACTTTAAATACAAACACTTTTAGCGATGTTAAATTTATTCTTTAATAATTAATCATATCACATAAAATCAAATAATTATGCTACCTTTGGGTATGCATAATATCGGCTATAGTGAAATGATTAATTCTTTTCATATTAATAATTATATCATATGATCTACCTTTGGGTAATCTCTTAGAATATAGATATTAAAACAATTGATCAATTAAAACTTTAATGTCATTTATAACATCACTTTAATCATGATCAATTGATAAACTTTACAATTTTTAATATTTATATCTATTATAACAAGACCACTTTGGTGACTAACATGTTATATAAAATATAAACATTAAAAATTTAATAGATAAAATATTTTTATATTGTATTAACATTTCAAAATATAATTAACCATTTCTATTAAATCAGCGGAAATTTTATTGTACACTTATATATATAATTTTTTTTATATACATAAGCAAATTTATTTAATCAAATATATATATATATATATGATTTTATCTTAATCAATAAATGTCATTTATTATGATTCATGAGAGAAAATCGATTCATAATATGCACCTATTTAATTCTTTTTTTAATTGTCTTTTAAAGTTAAAATTTAATGAAAATAACTAACCATTTATAATGATTAAATAAATAACTGAAAACTTTTATTATACAATAATTATACCATTATTTCATGCACTTTAATGTGCAACTTACGATTTTGAGAAAAAAACGATCTTTAAATTTTTTTTAAAAAGCATTTCATCCACTTTAATGCATTTTTTAAAAATTCTCTCACATAATCATCAAGTATTTTTTTAATTACGTTTTCAGTATTTAATGTATCTATCAATTTGTTTTATAAACATTAATGATGGCTATAAAACGTAAGGCAATCACACTTAACATCAAAACCTAATCTTCATGATTTTCATCATGAAAATCAATCACTAATTTTTATGGTGAATTAAACAAATCTAGTTTGCTCTGATACCAATTGTTAATTTATTTTCAATGATTTTGATTATGAAATCTTAATCCCAAGAATATCTAGATTTGATTTAATTCAACCTAATATTGTAGAAGAAGAACCAAATACTAACCTTGATCCATGAAGAATTGGATTGATTTTCTCCTCCCTTTGATCTCTTCCTTAATCACTTCTTTAATGATTCTTTGGATGAATTAAGAATCAATAATAACTTTCTCTCTTTAATGGTGTATATTTTCTCTCTCTAAAAACCATAAATCCACACGACACACACTTCGATTTTTGAAGAGTTGTGATAGTTTCATAACCATTAGAAAATAACCACCCTTTTAATAACTACCATATACAGATATATAACATTATCCATATGTAGTTATAATTATTCTTTTATTAACTACTAATGCATTATATATAAATGTATTTAAACATTAGAGAAAGTTACTTATTAAAGATGATAAGATAAGGGAGGAGGGTTATCAATACATCCAAATTCTAATATCGTTAACCGAAACCGATTCATCATGGTATCGTTTTTTATATATTAGAATTATGAACATTATTATAAACTTGATCCGTATAATTAAACCGAAAGACACATAGATCACATATAAGAATATATAAATATTCTTACATAATGATGCAAACTGTTGTTGAAATGGACTGCAAGCCGATGTTTGGACTGGTTAGACCAAAGCCACTCTCCTAAGTCTATTTCAAATTAATCGGTTTATTTCAAAATAAGTGTCCTTTTAACAAAATCATTATTATACTATTGGTTAATACAAAATCATTCTCTATATAAGCTGAACTAATACGAACTAAATTTTAAATTAAATACTCTATAAAAATACAAACCGATATTATTTACAAAAAATAATAAAATTCTAAAATGACATTTATTGAAGAATAGTTTTGCAAGAATCTTACTTTTTGAGCCATAATGGAAAAGTACAAACATTTGTGCTGTTAAACTTCTATACTTTACTAAGTTCATCTGCAAATGCATCCCAGATTCTGGCTGATAGATTTATGATATGTATAATGTATATATGTACATAAGAAGAGAGCAAGAGAGAGAGAGATTACTTTCTCATACGCTTTAAAGCCTTGAAATTGGAGAGAAAGTGACATTAGGCATGAAAGAGGAAAGGACTTCTTCTCTGGTCTCGCTGATTACCGGAATTTCCATGTCGATAAGGACTTATAAAACATGTATTCGAGTAACCTTTTGGTAATACTTTAAATACAAACACTTTTAGCGATAGTTAAATTTATTTTTAACAATTAATCATATCAGATCAAATCAAATAATTATGCTACCTTTGGGTATGCATAATATCGGCTATAGTGAAATGATTAATTCTTTTCATATTAATAACTATATCATATGATCTACCTTTGGGTAATCTCTTAGAATA
The DNA here is from genome assembly GCA_018901935.1 of Pugionium cornutum. Classification (NCBI taxonomy): domain Eukaryota; kingdom Viridiplantae; phylum Streptophyta; class Magnoliopsida; order Brassicales; family Brassicaceae; genus Pugionium; species Pugionium cornutum. The sequence continues at coordinate 22,503,653 of CM032157.1, forward strand.
TAGATATTAAAACAATTGATCAATTAAAACTTTAATGTCATTTATAACATCACTTTAATCATGATCAATTGATAAATTTTACTATTTTTAATATTTATATCTATTATAACAAGACCACTTTGGTGACTAACATGTTATATAAAATATAAACATTAAAAATTTAATAGATAAAATATTTTTATATTGTATTAACATTTCAAAATATAATTAACCATTTCTATTAAATCAGCGGAAATTTTATTGTACACTTATATATATAATTTTTTATATACATAAGCAAATTTATTTAATCAAATATATATATATATATTACTGTACATCCTTTATGATTTTATCTTAATCAATAAATATCATTTATTATGATTCATGAGAGAAAATCTATTCATAATATACACCTATTTAATTTTTTTTTAATTACCTTTTAAAGTTATAATTTAATGAAAATAACTAACTATTTATAATGATTAAATAAATAACTGAAAATTTTTATTATATAATAATTATACCATTATTTCATGCACTTTAATGTGCAACTTACGATTTTGAGAAAAAAATGATCTTTAAATTTTTTTTTTTAAAACTTCATGCACTTTAATGCATTTCATGCATTTCATCCATTTTAATGTATTTCATGCATTTCATCCACTTTAGTGCATTTTTTAAAAATTCTCTCACGTAATCATCAAGTATTTTTTTTAATTACGTTAATGTATCTATCAATTTGTTTTATAAACATTAATGATGGCTATAAAACGTAAGGCAATTACACTTAACATCAAAACCTAATCTTCATGATTTTCATCATGTAAATCAATCACTAATTTTTATGGCGAATTAAACAAATCTAGTTTGCTCTGATACCAATTGTTAATTTATTTTCAATGATTTTGATTATGAAATCTTAATCCCAAGAACATCTAGATTTGGTTTAATTCAACTTAATATTGTAGAAGAAGAACAAAATACTAACCTTGATCCATGAAGAATTGGATTAATTTTCTCCTCCCTTTGATCTCTTCCTTAATCACTTCTTTAATGATTCTTTGGATGAATTAAGAATCAATAATAACTTTCTCTTTTTAATGGTGTATATTTTCTCTCTCTAAAAACCATAAACCCACACGACACACATTGGAGAATAACCACCCTTTTAATAACCACTATATATATATAACATTATCTATATGTAGTTATAATTATTGTCTTATTAACTACTAATGCATTATATATAAATGTATTTAAACATTAGAGAAAGTTACTTATTAAATATCGTTAACCAAAACCAATTCATCATGGTATCGTCTTTTATATATTAGAATTATGAACATTAATATGAATTTGATCTGTATAATTAAACCAAAAGATACATAGATCACATATAAGAATATATAAATCTTCTTACATAATGATGCAAACTGTTGTTGAAATGGACTGCAAGCCGATGTTTGGACTGGTTAGACCAAAGCCACTCTCCTAAGTGTGTTTCAAATTAATCCGTTTATTTCAAAATAAGTGTCCTTTTAACAAAATCATTATTATACTATTGGTTAATACAAAATTATTTTCCCTATAAGCTGAACTAATACGAACTAAATTTTAAATTAAATACTCTATAAAAGTACAAACCGATATTATTTACAAAAAATAATAAAATTCTAAAACGACATTTATTGAAGAATAGTTTTGCAAGAACCTTACTTTTTGAGCCATAATGGAAAAGTACAAACATTTGTGCTGTTAAACTTCTATACTTTACTAAGTTCATCTGCAAATGCATCCGAGATTCTGGCTGATAGATTTATGATATGTATAATGTATATATGTACTTAAGAAGAGAGCAAGAGAGAGAGAGAGATTACTGGTCTTGCTGATTACCGGAATTTCCATGTCGATAAGGACTTATAAAACATGTATTCAAGTAACCTTTGGGTAATACTTTAAATACAAACACTTTTAGCGATGTTAAATTTATTCTTTAACAATTAATCATATCACATAAAATCAAATAATTATGCTACCTTTGGGTATGCATAATATCGGCTATAGTGAAATGATTAATTCTTTTCATATTAATAACTATATCATATGATCTACTTTTGAGTAATCTCTTAGAATATAGATATTAAAACAATTGATCAATTAAAACTTTAATGTCATTTATAACATCACTTTAATCATGATCAATTGATAAACTTTACTATTTTTAATATTTATATCTATTATAATAAAACCACTTTGGTGACTAACATGTTATATAAAATATAAACATTAAAAATTAATAGATAAAATATTTTTATATTGTATTAATATTTCAAAATATAATTAACCATTTCTATTAAATCAGCGGAAATTTAATTGTACACTTATATATATAAATTTTTTTATATACATAAGCAAATTTATTTAATCAAATATATATATATATATATATATATATATATTACTGTACATCTTTTATGATTTTATCTTAATCAATAAATGTCATTTATTATGATTCATTTGAGAAAATCGATTCATAATATGCATCTATTTAATTTTTTTAATTGCCTTTTAAAGTTATAATTTAATGAAAATAACTAACCATTTATAATGATTAAATAAATAACTGAAAACTTTTATTATACAATAATTATACCATTATTTCATACACTTTAATGTGCAACTTACGATTTTGAGAAAAAAAACGATCTTTAAATTTTTTTAAAAAAAATTCATGCACTTTAATGCATTTCATGCATTTCATCCACTTTAATGCATTTTTTAAAAATTCTCTCACGTAATCATCAAGTATTTTTTAATTATGTTTTCAGTATTTAATGTATCTATCAATTTGTTTTATAAACATTAATGATGGCTATAAAACGTAAGGCAATCACACTTAACATCAAAACCTAATCTTCATGATTTTCATCATTAAAATCAATCACTAATTTTTATGGTGAATTAAACAAATCTAGTTTGCTCTGATACCAATTGTTAATTTATTTTCAATGATTTCGATTATGAAATCTTAATCCCAAGAACATCTAGATTTGATTTAATTCAACCTAATATTGTAGAAGAATAACAAAATACTAACCTTGATCCATGAAGAATTGAATTGATTTTCTCCTCCCTTTGATCTCTTCCTTAATCACTTCTTTAATGATTCTTTGGATGAATTAAGAATCAATAATAACTTTCTCTCTTTAGTGATGTATATTTTCTCTCTCTAAAAACCATAAACCCACACGACACACCTTAGAGAATAACCACCCTTTTAATAACCACCATGTATATATAACATTATCCATATGTAGTTATAATTATTCTCTTATTAACTACTAATGCATTATATATAAATGTATTTAAACATTAGAGAAAGTTACTTATTAAATATGATAAGATAAGGGAGGAGGGTTATCAATACACCCAAATTCTAATATCGTTAACCGAAACCGATTCATCACGGTATCGTCTTTTATATATTAAAATTATGAACATTAATATGAACTTGATCCGTATAATTAAACCGAAAGACACATAGATCACATATAAGAATATATAAATATTCTTACATAATGATGCAAACTGTTGTTGAAATGGACTGCAAGCCGATGTTTGGACTGGTTAGACCAAAGCCACTCTCCTAAGTCTATTTCAAATTAATCGGTTTATTTCAAAATAAGTGTCCTTTTAACAAAATCATTATTATACTATTGGTTAATACAAAATCATTCTCCATATAAGCTGAACTAATACGAACTAAATTTTAAATTAAATACTCTATAAAAATACAAACCGATATTATTTACAAAATATAATAAAATTCTAAAACGATATTTATTGAAGAATAGTTTTGCAAGAACCTTACTTTTTGAGCCATAATGGAAAAGTACAAACATTTGTGCTGTTAAACTTCTATACTTTACTAAGTTCATCTGCAAATGCATCCCAGATTCTGGCTGATAGATTTATGATATGTATAATATATATATGTACATAAGAAGAGAGCAAGAGAGAGAGAGAGAGAGAGATTACTTTCTGATACGCTTTAAACCCTTGAAATTGGAGAGAAAGTGACATTAGGCATGAAAGAGGAAAGGACTTCTTCTCTGGTCTCGCTGATTACCGGAATTTCCATGTCGATAATGTAACATCCCGGACCTAAATTTAAACTATAAAGTCCACATAAATAGAAATGAGGGTATAACGGATAATTCTACTGGAGCCCTAATTAATCCTAATGGCTATATAAGACATCGTCAAAGGAGATTAGAGGCAGCCGCGCATCAGAAACAAAAGAAAGAAGAAAGAGAGAGATTTCAACAAAGCCGAGGGGTAGAAAGTTTAGCGTTGGAGAGCCAAGGTGTTCGTGTGTACCATCGTCGGAGGAAGAGAAATCTACGCACGACCGACGATTCTAACATTCCATTAACCCAGGTTTTGCAGTGAGGTGAGACATGATCTATGATTTTCATTATACAATTATGTATATGTATTTTGATGAGTGCTTCGTTTAGGGAGAAAATTAGAGGTTGAAATCATGTGTGGTGTTAGGGTTTTAATAATTATTGCAAAAATTAATGATGTTTTTATCAGGAGAAAGGAGTTAAACCTATTAGAAATTTATTAGATAATAAATAAATAAATATTAAAAAGATGAATAGGAATTTGGTGATCTACGTGTGTGGTGTGATGGGAGAAAAGAGTAGAAATATTATGTTAATTTTTTATTTTAAGTTAGATTATTATGTTGACTTAATTATTAAAAAAAATAAATTATTATGTGTTGGTTTATTGGTTAAGGATACTAAATTATTTATGGTGGATTATGATATAGTAAAATAAACCATAATCAATTAATTAACTGAAATAAACTAATATAATTATTAGATAAATGTTAGACATTAGTCTAAGCAAGTATAATGGTTGATTCATTAATGTGGGAATAAATTTCTGGTGAATGTGATATTCACGTAACGTGGGTATGGTGGAATCGAGTAACGTTAGTTGGTTTAGCTGCATTGATGGGTGTTGGGGTACGACAACAGTGGTGTTGAGTCGTAGTTCATTAATGGCTGGCAGGCCGGAAACAACCGTCGACGTGACGGAGCTCGATGTGAGCGAATAGGCCGATCGTGGCCGTGGTGTTAAGCCGACGTGGCTTTGGGGGTTTCGAATCCTTAAACCGACGTGGTTAGGGATGAGGATGAGTGGTTGTGACTTAGGCAAGCATGGTTTAAATACATATATCTTGGTAGTATTTGTGTCGACTTTTGTAAAATCAATCGTGCTAGTTTTCATTCCTAAATAAAGTAATTATCAAGATTATATTTATACTTGTATAATGGAAATATGTGGGTAGGCGTGATTGTTTCACTGAGTAATTATGTTACTCATGCCTCTTTTTGGATGCAGGTGAGTTCGAGCAGTAGTGATGTAGTGACTCTGGGTGGTGCTACGTTTTGGGAATTTTTAAACATTATTTATATATATTTTATTTTGAATCTTGAGTATCGTTAGATTTTTTTAAAGTTATTTTCTTATGTTTTTTTAATAATTTTATACTTGGATTTGACGAGAATTCTTTTAATAAAAAGAATTATCAGTTATACTTTATATGAGATTTCAAATAAATTATAAGTTAAGTACGAGGCGATGACACGTGTCATGTATTTTGGAAACGGGTGTTACAATTTTGGTATCAGAGCGAGGTTGCTATTCCGGTTCTGATCCGGAGAGCTCTGTTTTAAAGTTTTAGTAGTTAAAAAAAGGAGGGTATTTTCAATGGGGGAGCACCACTCAGAGTAACTTGCGTGAGGTCATTTAAATTTCGTTGATTTATAATACTATTATAGTGTAATGTGTGAATCGAGTGTTTATGTGGAAAATATGCCGCCGAGGAGTGTTAATCGTAGGACTTATTTGCGAATTGGAGATCGTCAGCGAGACCATAATGATTGGCCGCTTGAGTAGGAAGGTGTTACTCCAACTCAACAACCAACCGTTATTGCTCTAGTGGTGGATTATACAGTGCTAAATACAGCTGTGATGTGAGAAATACGTGAGGCATTAGCGTTTTAGTTGCCGTAAGTTCCTGTAGCAAACCGAATACCAAGAGTTGTAGTGCCCGAGCATGCAGTTCTTGAGTTCGCTGCACTCGAGCCTCTTGTTCAAGAGTTTGGGGCACCTCAATACTCACCACCATCTACTCTAGTGCCAAAGATGCCAGTACGGGATCAAGGCCCACATATTGGAATGCTTTGAAGATGTTAAGGAATTTGAATAATTTAGTGGAGGGATGGATCCGATTACAACACACAACTGGGTGAATATGTTAGATAAGAACTACGAGACCATCATGTGTTCGACTGAGTTTTGGAAGCAATTGGCGATTTAATATTTAAGGGACGAAACACAAGTTGGTGGATAGTGTTGTCATTAGTACTCATGCAAACCACATGCTTAGTTGGCACGACTTTAAGGAGGAATTTGCACGGGTGCATTTTCCACAAGAGGCTATAGACCAAATGGTTATGTTGTTTGTCGATCTTTGACAGGGGTCTAAGTCAGTACGGAGTATGATCTAGAATTTTTGTCTATTTATGAGCTTCAGAGGGAGAGAAACAAACGAATATGACATGATACTCAAGTTTCAAAGATGTTTGAGACTAGAGGTGAAAAAAAAATTGTTGCATAGTGCAAAAATACAATAACATGGTCAATTTAGTGGGAACAACATTCTTAGTGGAACAAGGCATTGAGGCGGAAACCAAACAGGAAAAAGTGGCCCAAGCAAAGATAGGAAAATTAGTTGAGCTATAGAAACATACCATGGATACTTAGAATATGGGCTTGTAGAGATTAGAAGGGTGCTCACTTGTTTTAAGTGTGGTTAGAATGGACAAATCCGGCTGCATTGTTCATATGGAGCACTTAAGGGTAGTACTAGAAAAGTTACGAGAATACAAGTTATATGCTAAGTTGAGCAAATGTAGTTTCTGGCAGAGGAATATTGGCTTTCTATGTCATGTTGTGTCTGAAGCTGGAGTATCAGTGGATCCGGAAAAAAAATTGCAACGATTATGGGATGGCTGACACCCAGAAATGCAACAGAGGTCCGTAGTTTTTTGGGCCTAGCGGGTTACTATCAAAAATTTGTTGAAGGATTTGCGAGTATAGCCAAGCCTATGACTCAACTTACGGGAAAGGATGTAAAATTTAATTGGACCAAAGAGTGTGAGGAGAGCTTTCGAAGGTTGAAAGGGCATTTGACTAAGACTTCAATATTGGTTTATCAAGGACTAGGGTACCATATTTGGTATACACTGACGCATCAAGGTCAGGATTAAGTTGTGTGTTGATGCAGCAAGAACGAGTAATTGCCTATGCGTTTAGACAGTTGAGGAAACATGAGATAAATTATCCCATCCATGATTTAGAATTGGCAGCAGTTGTTTTTGCTTTAAAAATTTGGCGTGCATATTTATATGGAAAAAAAGTCCAAGTTTTTACTAATCATAAGAGTTTAAAATATATATTTACGCAACCAGATCTCAATCTGAGACATAGGAGATGGATGGAGCTACTAGTAGATTATGACTTGGAAATCGCATAGCACCCTGGAAAGGCTAACATGGTAGCAGATGCATTAAGTAAAAGGAGAAATGACATATCAAAAGAACGAGAAGCAGAGGAGTTAGTGGCTTCCTTGGGAAAATTAAGCTTGTGTGCTACTACGGTTACCAAAGATGCCATAGGATTGGAAGCCATAAACAAGACATACTTACTTTGGAAAATATGTGAGGCTCAAATGCTAGACGATGCACTCAGAAAAGGTGTGGATAATAATGTGGAAGGATATCATACCACAGACAATGGAACCTACTTGTACAGGAATAGGGTATGTGTTCCCAATGTTAAGGAATTAAAGGATGAGATCTTATCGCAGGCACACCACTCACGTTTTGCAATCCATCCGGGGGCGACAAAGTTATATCGAGATCTAAAACGTTATTATCATTGGAACGGCATAAAACGGGATAGCGTAGAATGGGTAGCGAAGTGCCTTACGTGCCAACTAGTAAAAGCAGAACGTAGAGTACCTGGTGGGTTATTGCAAAATCTACCGTTGCCTGAATAGAAATAGGATATGATCACTATGGATTTCGTGATAGGGCTTCCAAGGACAATTAGTGAACTGAATATGGTTTGGATAATTGTTGATCGACTTACGAAGTCAGCTCATTTCTTGGCGATTAAGAAGACAGACAGTGTGGACCACTTAGTAAGAGTATATGTGGAGATGATTATTAGGTTGCATGGGGTTCCAGTGAGCATTGTTTCGGACCGAGACCCGAAGTTTACCTCAATATTTTGGCAGGTATTGCAAAAGGCACTTGGGATGGAAGTGCATCTGAGTACCGCATATCACCGACAGACATATGGACAGTCAGAAAGAACAATTCAAACCCTTGGGGATATGTTGCGAGCGTGTATGTTGGATTGGGGAGGTCGTTGGGAGAAATATTTATCGTTAGCAGAGTTTGCGTACAACAATAGCTATCATAGGAGCATAAAGGTGTCACCATTTGAGGCTTTGTATGGGCGACCTTGATGATGTGTTTCATGTATTAGTCCTCCGAAAAGTTGTCAAAGAACCCCAACTCATTATGCAGCAACCCCCAGAGGAATTGGAAGAAAATTTGACAATTGTTAGTAAACCGGTAAAAATAACTAGACAACAAAAAATTGATATGCAAGGGAAGAATGTTAAATCAGTACGTGTTCGTTGGGAAAGAGACAAAATTGAAGAAGAGACGTGGGAGTCTGAACATCATATGAGAATTGATTACCTTGGTCTTTTTAAGGACCACGACGAGAGAGAGGTGGAACGATTGAATTCGGGGACGAATTCTTCTGTGGTGGGGAAGAATTGTAATATCCTGGATCTAAATTTAAACCATGAAGTCCACATAAATAGAAATGAGAGTATAACGGGCAATTCTTTTGGAATCCTAATTAATCCTAATGGCTATATAAGACATCGTCAAAGGGGATTAGAGGCAGTCGCGCATCAGAAACAAAAGAAAGAAGAAAGAGATAGATTTCAACAAAGCCGAGGGGTAGAAAGTTCAGCGTTGGAGAGCCAAAGTGTTTGTGTGTACCATCGTTGGAGGAAGAGAAATCTACGCACGACCGACGATTCTAACATTCTATTAACCCAGGTTTCGCAGTGAGGTGAGACATGATCTATGATTTTCATTATACAATTATGTATATGTATTTTGATGAGTGCTTCGTTTAGGGAGAAAATTAGAGGTTGAAATCATGTGTGGTGTTAGGGTTTTAATAATTGTTGCAAAAATTAATGGTGTTTTTATTAGGAAAAAGGAGTTAAACCTATTAGGGATTTATTAGATAATAAATAAATAAATATTAAAAAGATGAATAGGAATTTGGTGATCTACGTGTGTGGTGTGATGGGAGAAAAGAGTAGAAATATTATGTTAATTTATTATTTTAAGGGAGATTATTATGTTGACTTAATTATTAAAAAAAAAATTATTATGTGTTGGTTTATTGGTTAAGGATACTAAATTATTTATGGTGGATTATGATATAGTAAAATGAACCATAATCAATTAATTAACTGAAATAAACTAATATAATTATTAGATAAATGTTAGACATTAGTCTAAGCAAGTATAATGGTTGATTCATTAATGTGGGAATAAATTTCTGGTGAATGTGATATTCACGTAACGTGGGTATGGTGGAATCGAGTAACGTTAGTTGGTTTAGCTGCATTGATGGGTGTTGGGGTACGACAACAGTGGTGTTGAGTCGTAGTTCATTAATGGCTGGCAGGCCGGAAACAACCGTCGACGTGACGGAGCTCGATGTGAGCGAATAGGCCGATCGTGGCCGTGGTGTTAAGCCGACGTGGCTTTGGGGGTTTCGAATCCTTAAACCGACGTGGTTAGGGATGAGGATGAGTGGTTGTGACTTAGGCAAGCATGGTTTAAATACATATATCTTGGTAGTATTTGTGTCGACTTTTGTAAAATCAATCGTGCTAGTTTTCATTCCTAAATAAAGTAATTATCAAGATTATATTTATACTTGTATAATGGAAATATGTGGGTAGGCGTGATTGTTTCACTGAGTAATTATGTTACTCATGGCTCCTTTTGGATGCAGGTGAGTTCGAGCACTAGTGATGTAATGACTCGGGGTGGTGCTACGTTTTGAGAATTTTTAAACATTATTTATATATATTTTATTTTGAATCTTGAGTATCGTTAGATTTTTTTAAAGTTATTTTCTTATGTTTTTTTAATAATTTTATACTTGGGTTTGACGAGAATTCTTTTAATAAAAAGAATTATCACTTATACTTTATATGAGATTTCAAATAAATTATAAGTTAAGTACGAGGCGATGACACGTGTCATGTATTTTGGAGACGGGTGTTACAGATAAACTCTCTGAGTGAACTGCATCTAGACAAAGAATTGCTTCTTTCTCCTCTTGAGACTTCACTTCTGTGAAGCTCAGCGACACAGACTGAGAATGCTTGTAAAGCTGAGAGCTTTGCATGGAAATTTACCTCGTAATGTCCTTCTCTAATAAATGACACTGTCATTGCTGCTGTGATATCTTTCCCACCCTGCAATGCAACTTTTTTGATATCATTCTCAAGATTCAACAAAGACGAGTTTGAATCACCACACTTTGGTACCACTTGGAAAAAAATATCTTACCTCTATGAAAAGTTCCAAACCATGATGATTGTTGATGAATTCTGGTTCTTTTGCGAAATGGGTATGGGGTGATTCAAGGACAAAAAGGTGATAACCCATGTCCCATCCACTACAATCGCAGCCTCTGCCTGATCTCCATCTCTGCAGTATTGGTGTCGGACATGAGTTTTCAGCATCAGACAAACCGTGGTTTCGTGTTGGAACTATAACTTTCATCTCTTGTCTAGAGAGTTTAATGTTCGAAGAGGAGTCTCGAATAACAATTGCTGCAATTGTTAGAACACAATTTTCTACAATGTGGGCAATTGATAATTGTGAATAAAATTACATATAATAAAATATAAAATAATGATACAAGAATTTTGGAAAGACTGGATTTGCAGAGGCGAGACACTCTTTCCTTAATTCTGAAAACGCGCCGTAGTGTGACAGTTGCATGACGTTCTGAATCCCAGGATACAACTGCAACTATTTTGTCTTGCACAACCCAAGAACAGAATCCAACGAACGCTTTTCTATGTTGTACTCTCAGACTCAACATGTGAGGGATTTTTTATGTGTATTTTGTTTTTACACTTAAAATGAAAAAAATCAAAGGTTTGTTTTCCTTTTTCTCTTTTCATTTTCCATCATTCATTTTCATCATTTTCAACCATTTTTCTTAATGATCAATATATGAGTTTATAAAGATGTTACTCCATTTTTAATGAGAATTATTCTCCACTAAAAATTATTATGATTTTTATGTTACAAATGTTACAAAACAATAAACCAAATTAATTTGGTTGTAATTTGTAACTTAACTCAATAAAGGAGATGTTGAATTTGACTTAGTCAACAAATAACAAATGAAGTTTGAACCAAACCACAATAAAAAATGTACCGACCATTGGTTCATTTGCTAAATTTTGAAAAACTCGAAACTCGAGCTCGGTTATGTCCTTCCACTAATACACCAAAGTGTATCCAAAATTTTGAGTTTTGTAACAGTTTCTCCGCTTGATATACAAGAGAGATTTTACCTCTAAATTATAATGTGGGACAAATTACATTTGTTCATTTTATGCTTATCAAGCAACCCACTTTAAATACTCATTTCTCATTCAAACGAACTTCGGTTTTAACGTCTTCTTTAAAAAACTCACCGGAAAGTGATCGACAGCCACTTCCGTAAAACCGAGTTCCAACAGCAATCTCTAGGCCTGGATGTAAATCTGAGGCTGGCCAAGGATCTGATGCAGTGTTCTCTGAATGTTTTGAAAGACTACGGCTCAATCCTCTGCTGAAACTGTTCTCCCTTGGAGTTGACTCTTTTCCCTGAAACCACAAAGGCTCTTCATGAAACACATATGACCTATGAAAAACCAGAGAAATCAGCCAAAATAGGGAAAATCGAGCCAAAAGACAGGTTATAGTTCTCTACTAACACATTCTTATAGAACAATCTAAATGCTAGATCTTTACGGATTCTTCTGTTTGTTTTGTTTTGGGACTGTAAAAACAGAACTAATATCCCATCAAAGATTTCGAAGCAGACATTGAAACCACCAGGCCAAACCAGACTTTCTCGTCTGTCAATTGCCACTAGCTCCTCCACTAAGGCCTTAACAAGTAATGTCCTTATACATCATTTTTCTTTTATTTGTGTCCAGAAAAGCAAACTAAAATCAGGCTCTAGTCACAGCCTGCTTAGATTTTTAAGAAATATCATATGAAGTAGATGGTTGCTTGTTCACAGTAGAAATCTCAACATAGGATCCTTTAGTGTCAATTTGCTCATGAGTCATCTCATCTGCTTGATCGGCCTCAGGTGCTAAAAGACCGACGATTAGCACTTCATCTTCAGCAAAACCACTTAACAGAAGGCCGTGAAGAATCAGAGATTCATACCCTGATGGCTTGGAGGAAGACACTTGTGATGGATTTGATCTGATGGTGTTTGGTAGCTAATTGTATAACATACGTAATGTCTTATTGTTCTTCTATCCAAACCTAATTAACAAACAACATATAACTAAGTGTTCATTTGTCTAAATGTTAACTTATTCCTCACGCAAATTCTGATAAGCTGCTATATGCCTTTTTAGATGACAAAGAAAACAATGCCTTTATAAAAACAACGTTACACATTTTCAATATGACTTTATAAACTAAATTTCTAAATTACCTTTTATCCAAAACTAAATCACTACCACTTAATTAGTGATGTTAAATTTTAATATACTTGTTTCTTTAAAATATTGTCAATCTGCCTCAAATATGTCTAAAGAGAACACTATTTATAAAATACATCATTTCGTATGATTTTTGCCAATTTTAGTAACTTTGTTATTAGATATTTCCCTTTATTCCTTTGTTTGTTTCTTTTGCTTGTAAGAAACTCAAGTTAATGTTTTGTAAAAGGAATTCTTCCAAAAAGAGTAATTCAAAGTGGGAATAAAAAATAACTTTACTTTTCAAAAAGAGACATCGATAACCATGTAAAAATATTGTGTTAGGTGAAATTTATTTTCGATTTTCAAAGTTTAATTAGGCTAAGAAGCTAAATGTGTTGACAAATATGTGAATATCAACCTTATAATATTCAGCTGGGATCACATTAGTGGTTTGATTTTGTTGAAGATGTACTTTGTTGATCAGTTCAGGGGGTTTCGGCCAATTCATACACAAATTTTTCTCTGTGGTTACGATTCGATTACGAACATTGTACCTATGTTATTTCATTCACAAACTTATTGGTCAGCGCCATAACATATATTGACTTGATTAATTCGTATTAATCATACATTAAGGATAAACGACGTTTAACCCACCGTTAATCGAAGCTGACTGGGATGACACGTCACCTACGACACAATTTTATTAAATGAGTTTAGGAAAGTACAAAAATGGTTTATTTACATATCTATGGGAACGAAGACGGTGATTCCGGCACCGCGTTCGTCGTTTTCGAATTTTGTTATGACTCCGGAGGCTACGAGGAGGGAGAGTGCGACGTTGAAGTTGTGGCCGTTAATTAGTATTTGCGTGAGATTGATTCCAGCCG
>CM032157.1:22517946-22555687 GCA_018901935.1 Pugionium cornutum
AATGTTTATAAATGTAGCATAATGGGTGGTATCATACAGTTTTGGATAGATTGGATTAGTTGGATGCTTTGTCGAATCTATTGTTGTCTCAAATTTTGTCACAATATAGAAAATTCAGCTAGCTTAACGTGGGCTTTGGATTTGTGTCATTATGAGCTTTAAATCAAAAATTACAGACGATTTTGTGCGGACATGTCAAGTTGATCGGCCAGCTAAAATGATCATTCTAAACTGATCATTGATGCTCATTGAGTAAAGGCTTATAAATGAAGCACAATGCATGGCATGAAGAAGTTTTGGATAGATTGGATTACTTGGACGCTTTGTCGAACCTATTTTTGTCTTAAATTTTGTCACAATATAGAAAATTGAACTTGGTTAACGTGGTCTTTGGATTTATGTCATTTTGAGTTCAAAATCTAACGTTACGGATGATTTTGTGCAGACATGTCAAGTAGATCGGCCAGTTAAAATAATCATTCTAAACTGATCATTGATGCTCATTGATTAAAGGCTATTAATACAGCACAATGCATGGCGAGACGCAGTTTTGGATAGATTGCATTTCTTGGATGCTTTTTTGAATCTATTTATGTCTTAAATTTGTCACGACATAGAAAATTGAGCAAACTTAATGTGGGCATTGGATTCGTGTCATTCCGAGATACAAATAAAAAGTTATGGACGATATAGTGCAGACAAGTCAAGTTGATCAGCGAGTAAAATGATCATTGGTGCTCATTGAGTAAATGCTTATAAATGAATCACAATGCATGACATGACGCAGTTTTGGATAGATTTGATTACTTGAACGGTTTGTCGAATCTATTTTTGCCTAAAATTTTGTCACAATATAGAAAATTTAGCCAACTTAACGTGGGCTATGGATTTGTGTCATTCGGAGTTCTAAATCCAAAGTTACGGACAATTTAGTGCAGACATTTCAAGTTGATCGGCCTGGTAATATAATCATTCTACACTGATCATTGATGCTCATTGAGTAAAGGCTTATTAATAAAGCACAATGCATGGCAAGACGCAATTTTGGATAGATTGGATTATTTGGACACCTTGTCAAATCTATTTCTATCTCAAATTTTATCACAATATGGAAAATTGAGCTAGCTTAACGTGTGCTTTGGATTTATGTCAATCTGAGCTCTAAATCAAAAGTTACGGATGATTTAGTGCAGACATGTCAAGTTGATCGGCGAGTAAAAATTATCATTCAAAATTAATCATTGATGCTCATTGAGTAAAGGCTTATAAATGAAGCACAATGCATGGCATGACGCAGTTTTGGATAGATTGGATTACTTGGACGCCTTGTCGAATCTATTTCTGCCTCAAACTTTGTCACAATATAGAAAATTGAACTAGCTTAGCGTGGACTTTGGATTTGTGTCATTATGAGTTGTATATCCAAAGTTACGGACAATTTAGTGTAGACATGTCAAGTTGATCGGTAGTTAATATAATCATTCTAAACTAATCACTGATGCTCATTGAGTAAAGGCTTATTAATGAAGCACAATGCATGATAAGACGCAGTTTTGGATAGATTGGATTACTTGGATGCTTTGTCGAATCCATTTCTGTCTCACATTTTGTCACAATATAGAAAATTGAGCTAGCTTAACGTGGGCATTGGGTTTGTGCCCTTCTGAGCTATAAATAATAAGTTACGGACGATATAGTGAAGACATGTCAGTGTATCAGCCAGTTAAAATGATCATTCTAAACTAATTATTGATGCTCATTAAGTAAAGCGTTATAAATGAAGCAGACTGCATGGCATGAAGCAGTTCTGGATAGATTGGATTACTTGGTTGCTTTGTCGAATCTATTTTTGTCCAAAATTTGGTCACAATATAGAAAATTTAGTTAGCTTAATATGGGTGTTGGATTCGTGTCATTATGAACTATAAATCAAAAGTTATGGACGATTTAGTTCAAACATATCAAGTTGATCGGCCAGTTAAAATGATCAGTATAAACTGAGCATTGATACTCATCGAGTAAAGGCTTATAAATGAAGCACAATGCATGGCATGAATAAGTTTTGGATAGATTGGATTACTTGGATGATTTCGCGAATCTAATTTTGTCTCAAATTTTATCACAACATAGAAAATTGAGCTAGCTTAACGTCGGCTTTGGATTTGTATCATTCTGAGCTCTAAATCTAAAGTTATGGACGATTTTGATATACATGTCAAGTTGATTGGCCAGTTAAATGAACATTCTAAACTTATTATTGATACTCATTGAGTAACGGCGCTTATAAATGAAGCACAATGCAAGGAATAGCGCTGTTTTGGATAGATTCGATTACTTGTATGCTTTGTCGAATCATTTCAGTCTCAAATTTTGTCACAATATAGAAAATTGATCTACCTTAACGTGGGCTTTGGATTTGTGTCATTCTGAGTTCTAAATCTAAAGTAACAGACAATTTAGTGCCGACATATCAAATTGATCGGCCAGTTAAAGTGATCATTCTTAACTGATCATTGGTGCTCATTGAGTAGAAGCTTATAACTGAAGCTCGGTGCCTTGCATGACAAAGTTTTGAGAGAATGGATAACTTGGATTGTTAGTCGTATCTATTTATGTTTCGATTTTGTCACAATATAGAAAATTGAGCTAGCTTAACGTGGGCTTTTGATTTGTGTTATTCAAAGCTTTAAATCAAAAATTATGGACAATTTTTTGTGGACATGTCAAGTTGATCTACCAGTTGAAATGATCATTATAAACTGATCATTGATGCTCATTGAGTAACGGTTTACAAATGAAGCACAATGCAAGGCATAACGCAGTTTTGTATATATTGGATTACTTGGACGATTTGTCGAATCATTTCTGTCTCAAATTTTCTCACAGTATATAAAATTGAGCTAGCTTAAAGCCGGCTTTGGATTTGTGTCATTCCGAGTTCTAAATCCAAAGTTACAGTCATTTTAATGAAGACATGTCAAGTTGATCGACCAGTTAAAATAATCATTCTAAACTGATCATTGGTTCTCATTGATAGATTTGATTACTTGGACACCTTGTCGAATCTATTTCTGTCTCAAATTTTGTCACAATATAGAAAATTGAACTAGCTTAGCGTGGAGTTTGGATTTTTGTCATTCTGAGTCCTAAATCCAAAGTTACGGACGATTTACCACAGACATGTCAAGTTTATCGGCAGTTCATATAATCATTCTTAACTGATCATTGATGCTCATTGAGTAAAGGCTTATTAATGAAGCACAATGCATGACAAGACGCAGTTTTGATTAGATTGGATTACTTGGACGCTTTGTTAAATCTATTTCTGTCACAAATTTGGTCACAATATAGAAAATTGAGCTAGCTTAACGTGGGCATTGGATTCGTGTCATTCTGAGCTATAAATCAAAAGTTACGGGCGATATAGTGAAGACATGTCAAGTTGATTGGCTAGTTAAAATGATCATTCTAAATTGATCATTGATGCTCATTAAGTAAAGGCTTATAAATAAAGCACAATGCACGACATGACGCAGTTTTGGATAGATTGGATTACTTCAATTCTTTGTCGAATCTATTTCTGTCTCAAATTTTTTCACAATATAGAAAATTGAGCGAGCTTAACGCGGGCTTTGGATTTGTGTCATTCTAAGCTCTAAAACCAAAGTTACGGACGATTAAGTGTAGACATGTCAAGTTGATCGGCCAGTTAAAATGATCATTCTAAACAGACATGCTCATTGAGTAAAGGCTTATAAATGAAGGACACTGCATGGCATGATGAAGTTTTGGATATATTGGATTACTTGGATGCTTTGTCGAATCTATTTATGCCTCAAATTTTGTCATGGTATAGAAAATTGAGCTAGTTTAACTTGGGCTTTTGATTTGTGTCATTCAGAGCTCGAAATCAAAAGTTATGGACGATTTAGTGCAAAAATGTCAAGTTGATTGGACTATTCAAATGAACATTCTAAACTGATCATTGATGCTCATTGAGTAACGGTTTATAAATGAAGCACAATGCAAGGCATAACGCAGTTTCAGATAGATTTGATTACTTGCACACTTTGTCGAATCACTTATGTCTCAAATTTTTCCACAATATTTAAAATTGAGCTAGCTTAACATGGGCTTTGGATTTGTGTCAACTGAGCTTAAAATTAAAAATTATGGACGATTTAGTGCGGATATGTCTAGTTGATCGGGCAGTTAAAATAATCATTCTAAACTGATCATTGATTCTCATTAAGTAAAGGCTTATTAATGAAGCACAATGCATGGCAAGACGCATTTTTGGATAGATTGGATTACTTGGATGCTTTGTTGAATCTACTTTTGTCTCAAATTTTGTCACAATATCGAAATTGAAGCTAGCTTAACATGGGCATTGGAGTCGTGTCATTCAGAGCTATAAATCAAAAGTTACAGGCAAAATAGCGAAGACATGTCAAGTTGATTGGCTAGTTAAAATGATCATTTTAAACTGATCATTAATGCTCATTAAGTAAAGGCTTACAAATGAAGCACAATGCATGGCATGACGCAGTTTTGGATATATTGGATTACTTGGATGCTTTGTTGAATCTATTTATGTCTCAAATTTTGTCACAATATAGAAAATTGAGATAGCTTAACGTGGGCTTGGATTTGTGTCATTCTGAGCTCGAAATCAAAACTTATGGACGGTTAAATGCAGACATGTCAAGTTGATCAGCCAATTAAAATGAACATTCTAAACTGATCATTGATGCTCATTGAGTAACGGATTATAAATGAAGCCCAATGCAAGCCATAACGCAGGTTCATATAGATTTGATTACTTGGACACTTTGTCGAATCACTTCTGTCTCAAAATTTTTCCACAATATAGCAAACTAAGCTCGCTTAACATGGGCTTTGGATTTGTGTCATTCTGACTTCTAAATCAAAAGTTACGGACGATTTAGTACGGATATATCAAGTTGATCGGCCAGTTAAAATGATCATTCTTAACAGATCATTGGTGTTCATTGAGTAGAGGCTTATAAATGAAGCAAAATGCACAGCATGAAGAAGTTTTGGATAGATTGGATAACGTGTACCCTTTGTCGTATCTATTTATGTCTCAAATTTTGTCACAATATAGAAAATTGAGCTAGCTTAACGTGGGCTTTGGATTTGTGTCATTGTAAGATCTAAATAAAAAGTTATGGACAATTTAGTGCGGACATGTCAAGTTGATATGCCAGTTAAAATGATCATTCTAAACTGATCATTGATGCTCATTGAGTAACGGCTTATAAATGAAGCAGAATGCAAGGCGTGACGCAGTTTTGGAGAGATTGGATTACTTGGACGCTTTGTCGAATCATTTCTATCTCAAAATTTTGTCATAATATAGAAAATTGAGCTTGCTTAACGTGGACTTTGGATTTGTGTCATTCTACATTGTCAAGTTGATCGGCCAGTTAAAAGAATCATTCTAAACTGATCATTGATGCTCATTGAGTAAAGGCTTATTAATGAAGTATAATGCATAGCATCACACAGTTTAGGAGAGATTGTATTACTTAGACGCCTTGTCGTATCTATTTATGTCTCAACTTTAGTAACAACATAGAAAATTGAGCTAGCTAACGTGGGCATTGGATTCGTGTCATTCTGAGATATAAATCAAAAGTTACAGACGATATAGTGAACACATATAGTGTTGATCGGCCAGTTAAAATGATCATTCTAAACTGATCATTAATGCTCATTAAGTAAAGGCTTACGAATGAATCACAATGCATGGTATGATGCAGTTTTGGATATATTGGATTACTTGGATGCCTTGTCGAATTTATTTCCGTCTCAAATTTTTTCACAATATAGAAAACTGAACTAGATTAGCGTGGACTTTGGATTTGTGCCATTCTGAGTTCTAAATCTAAAGTTACGGACGATTTAGTTTTGATATGTAAAGTTGATCGACAGTTAATATAATCATTCTAAACGAAACACTGATGTTCATTGAGTAAAGGCTTATTAATGAAGCACAATGCATCACAAGACGCAGTTTTGGATAGATTGGATTATTTGGACGCTTTGGCGAATCTATTTCTTTCTCAAATTTTATCACAATACAGAAAATTGAGCTAGCTTAACGTGGGCATTGGATTCATGCAATTCTGAGGTATAAATCAAAAGTTACGGATGATATAGTGAAGACATGTCAGTATATCGGCCAGTTAAAATGATCATTCTAAACTAATCATTGATGCTCATCAAGTAAAGGCTTATAAATGAAGCACAATGCATGGCATGACGCAGTTTTGGATAGATTGGATTACTTGGACGCTTTGTCGAATCTATTTTGGTCTCAAATTTTGTCACAATATAAAAACATTGAGTTAGCTTAACGTGGGCTTTGGATTTGTGTCATTCTGAGCTCTAAATCCAAAGTTATGGACGATTTAGTTCATACATGTCAAGTTGATCGCGCATTTAAAATGATCATTCTAAACTGATCATTAATGTTCATTGAGTAAATGCTCATAAATGAAGCACAATGCATGGCATGAATAAGTGTTGGATAAATTGGATTACTTTGATGATTTGTCGAATCTATTTTTGTCTCAAATTTTATCACAATATAGAAAATTGGGCTAGTTAACGTAGGCTTTGGGTTTGTGTCATTCTAAGCTCTAAATCAATAGTTATGGACGATTTAGATATACATGTCAAGTTGATCGGCTAGTTAAAATGAACATTCTAAACTGATTATTGATGCTCATTGAGTAACGGCTTATAAATGAAGCACAATGCAAGGAATTGCACAGTTTTGGATATATTGGATTACTTGTACGCTTTGTCAAACCATTTCAATCTCAAATTTTGTCAAAATATAGAAAATTGAGCTAGCTTAACCTGGGTTTTTGATTTATGTCAAAAGACGATTTAGTGCTGACATGTCAAGTTTATAAGGCCGTTAAAATGATCATTCTTAACTGATCATTGGTGCTCATTGAGTAGAGGCTTATAAATGAAGCTCCGTGCTTGGCATGACAAAGTTTTGGAGAGATTGGATAACTTGGACGGTTAGTCGTATCTATTTCAGTTCAAATTTTGTCACAATATAGAAAATTGAGATAGCTTAAGGTGGGCTTTTGATTTGTGTCATTCTAAGATATAAATCAAAAATTAGGGACGATTTAGTGCGGACATATCAAGTTGATCGCCAAGTTGAAATGATTATTATAAACTGATCATTGATGCTCATTGAGTATCGGCTTATAAATGAAACACAATGCAATGCATGATGCAGTTTTGGATATATTAGATTAGTTGGACGCTATGGCGAATCATTTATGTCTCAAATTTTGTCACAATATATAAAATTGAGTTAGCTTAAAGTTGGTTTTGGATTTGTGTCATTCGGATTCTAAATCCAAAGTTACGAACAATTTAGTACAGACATGTCAAGTTGATCAGCCAGTTAAAATAATAATTCTAACCTGATCATTGATTCTCATTGAGTAAAGGCTTATTAGTGAAGCACAATACATGGCAAGACGCACTTTTGGATAGATTAGATTACTTAAACACTTTGTCGAATCTATTTCTATCTCAAATTTTTTAACAATATAGTAAATTGAACTAGCTTAACGTGGGCTTTGGATTTGTGTCATTCTGAGTTCTAAATCCAAAGTTACGGATGATTTTGTGATAACATGTCAAGTTGATCGGTTAGTTAAAATGATCATTCTAAACTGATCATTGATGCTCATCAAGTAAAGACTTATAAATGAAGCACAATGCATGGCATGGCACAGTTTTGGATATATTGGATTACTTGGACGCTTTATCGAATCTATTTTTGTCTCAAATTTTGTCACAATATAGAAAATTGAACTACCTTAACGTGGGCTTTGGATTTGTGTCATTCTGAGTTCTAAATCCAAAGTTACGGATGATTTTGTGATAACATGTCAAGTTGATCGGCCTGTTAAAAGGATCATTCTAAACTAATCATTGATGCTCATTAAATAAAGGCTTATAAATGAAGCACAATGCATGGCAAGATGTAGTTTTGGATAGATTGATTATTTGAACACTTTGTGGAATCTATTTCTGTCTCAAATTTTGTCACAATATAGAAAATTGAGCTAGCTTAACGTGGGATTTGGATTTGTGTCATTCTGAGCTCTTAATCAAAATTTACAGACGATTTAGTGCGGACATGTCAAGTTGATCGACTAGTTAAAATGATCATTCTTCACTGCTCATTGGTGCTCATTGAGTAGAGGCTTATAAATGAACCACAATGCATGGAATGACAAAATTTTGGATAGATTGGATAAGTTGTACACTTTGTCCAATCTATTTCTATCTCAAATTTTGTACCAATATAGAAAATTGAGCTATGTTAACGTGGGCATTGGATTTGTGTCGTTCTGAGCTATAAATCAAAAGTTATGGACGATATAGTGCAGATATGTCAAGTTGATCGGTCAATAAAATTGATCATTCTAAACTGATCATTGATGCTCATTGAGTAAAGGCTTATAAATGAAGCACAGTGCTTGGCATGAAGAAATTTTGGATAGATTGGATTACTTTGGATGCTTTTTCGAATCTATTTCTATCTCAAATTTTGTGCAATATAGAAAATTGAGCTAGCTTAACGTGGGATTTGGATTTGTGTCATTCTAAGCTCGATATAAAAATTTATGGACGATTTAGTGAGGATATGTCAAGTTTATCGGCCAGTTAAAAAATGATCATTCTAAACTGATCATTGATGCTCACTGAGTAAAAGCTTATAAATGAAGCACAATACATGGCATGAAGCAGTTCTGGATAGATTGGATTACGTGGATGCTTCGTCAAATCTATTTTTGTCAAATTTTGTCACAACATAGAAAATTGAGCTAGCTTAACATGGGCTTTGAATTTGTGTCATTCTAAGTTCTAACTCAATAGTTACGGATATTTAGTGCGGAAATGTCAAGTTGATCGGCCAAAAAAATGATCATTGTTAACTGATCATTGATGATTATTGAGTTTAGGCTTATAAATGAAGCACAATGCATGGCATGACGAAGTTTTGGATAGATTAGATAACTTGGATGCTTTATCGTATCTATTCTATCTCAAATTTTGTCACAATATAGAAAATTAAGCTAGTTTAACGTGGGATTTGGATTTGTGTCATTCTAAGATCTAAATCAAAAGTTATGGACGATTTAGTGCAAACATGTCAAGTCGATCGGCCAATTAAAATGATCATTCTAAACTAATCATTGATGCTCATTGAGCAAAGGCTTATAAATGAAGCACAATGCATGGTATGACGCAGTTTTGGACAGATTGGATTAATTGGACGCTTTGTTGAATATATTTCTGTCTCAAAGTTTGTCACATTATAGAAAATTGAGCTAGTTTAACGTGGGCTTTGCATTTGTGTCATTCTGAGCTCTAAATCAATAGTTATAGATGATTTAGCGCAGACATGTCAAGTTGATCGGTTAGTTGAAATGATCATTCGTCATTGATCATTGGTGCTCATTAAGTAGAGGCTTATAAATGAAGCACAATACATGGAATGATGAAGTTTTGGATAGATTGGATAACTTGGATGCTTTGTTGTATCTATTTCTCTCTTAAATTTTGTCACAATATAGAAATTTGAACTATCTTAACGTGGGCTTTGGATTTGTGTCATTCTAAGTTCTAACTTAAAAGTTACGGACGATTTAGTGCAGACATGTCAAGTTGATCGGCCAATTAAAATGATCATTCTAAACTGATCATTCATGCTCATTGAGTAACGACTTATTAATGAAGCACAATGCAAGGCATGACGCAGTTTTGGATAGATTAGATTACTTGAACGCTTTGTCGTATCTATTTCGATCTCAAATATTGTCACAATATAGAAAATTGAGCTAGTTTAACGTTGGCTTTGCATTCGTGTCATTTTGAGTTCTAAATCCAAATACATGGACGTTATAGTGCAAAAATGTCAAGGTTATCGGTCTGTTAAAATGATCATTCTAAACTGATCATTGATGCTCATTGAGTAAAGGCTTGTAAATGAAGCACAATGCATGACATGACGCAGTTTTCGATAGATTGGATTACTTGTATGCTTTGTTGAATCTATTTCTGTCTCAAATTTGGTAAAAATATAGAAATTGTAGCTAGTTTAACGCGAGCGTTGGATTCGTGTCATTGTGAGCTATAAATCAAAAGTTATGGACGATATAGTCCGGACATGTCAAAATGATCGGCCATTTAAAATGATCATTCCAAACTGATCATTTAAAATGATTACTTGTATGCTTTGTCGAATTGATTTCTATCTCAAACTTTGTAAAAATATAGAAAAATTAGCTACTTTAACGCGAGCGTTGGATTTCTGTAATTCTTAACAATAAATCAAAAGTTATGGATTATATAGTGCGGACATGTCAAAATGATCAGCCATTTAAAATGACCATTTTAAACTGATCATTGATGCTCATTAAGTAACGGCTTATAAATGAATCACAATGCAAGGTATGACGCAGTTTTGGATATATTGGATTACTTGGATGCTTTGTCGAATCTATTTCAGTCACAAATTTTTTCACAATATAGAAAATTGAGCTAGATTAACGTGGGCATTGGATTTGTGTCATTATGAGTTCTAAATCCAAAGTTATGGACGATTTAGTGTAAAAATATCAAGTTGATCGGCCAGTTAAAATGATCATTCTAAACTGATCACTTATGCTCATTAAGTAAAGGCTTATAATTGAAGCACAATGCATGGCATGGCGCAGTTTTGGATAGATTGGATAACTTGGACACTTGGTCGAATCTATTTGTGTCTCAAATTTTGTCACAATATAGAAAATTGAGCTAGCTTAACGTGAGGTTTGTATTTGTATCATTCTTAGCTCTAAATCAACAGTTAC
The DNA here is from genome assembly GCA_018901935.1 of Pugionium cornutum. Lineage (NCBI taxonomy): Eukaryota > Viridiplantae > Streptophyta > Magnoliopsida > Brassicales > Brassicaceae > Pugionium > Pugionium cornutum. The sequence goes on from CM032157.1 coordinate 22,528,872, forward strand.
AGACGATTTAGCGTGGACATGTCAAGTTGATCGGTTAGTTGAAATGATCATTCGTCATTGATCATTGGTGCTCATTAAGTAGAGGCTTATTAATGAAGCACAATGCATGGAATGATGAAGTTTTGGATAGATTGGATAACTTGGATGCTTTGTTGTATCTATTTCTCTCTTAAATTTTGTCACAATATAGAAATTTGAACTACCTTAACGTGGGCTTTGGATTTGTTTCATTCTAAGTTCTAACTGAAAGTTACAGACGATTTAGTGCGGACATGTCAAGTTGATCGGCCAGTTAAAATGATCATTCTAAACTGATCATTCATGCTCATTGAGTAACGGCTTATTAATGAAGCACAATGCAAGGCATGACACAATTTTGGAGAGATTAGATTACTTGAACGCTTTGTCGTATCTATTTCGATCTCAAATATTGTCACAATATAGAAAATTGAGCTAGTTTAAAGTGGGCTTTGCATTCATGTCATTTTGAGTTCTAAATCCAAATACATGGACGTTATAGTGCAAAAATGTCAAGTTGATCGGTCTGTTAAAATGATCATTCTAAACTGATCATTGATGCTCATTGAGTAAAGGCTTGTAAATGAAGCACAATGCATGACATGACGCAGTTTTCGATAGATTGGATTACTTGTATGCTTTGTTGAATCTATTTCTGTCTCAAATTTGGTAAAAATATAGAAAATGTAGCTAGTTTAACGATAGCGTTGGATTCGTGTCATTGTGATTTGGATTTGTGTCAACATGGGCCTTGGATTTGTGTCATTCTAAGCTATAAATCAAAAGTTATGGACGATATAGTGCGGACATGTCAAAATAATCGGCCATTTAAAAAGATCATTCCAAACTGATCATTTAAAATAATTACTTGTACGCTTTGTCGAATTGATTTCTATCTCAAACTTTGTAAAAATATAGAAAGCTACTTTTACGCGAGCGTTGGATTTGTGTAATTCTGAACAATAAATCAAAAGTTATGGATGATATAGTGCGGACATGTCAAAATGATCAGCCATTTAAAATGATCATTCTAAACTGATCATTGATGCTCATTGAGTAACAGCTTATAAATGAAGCACAATGCAAGGCATGACACAGTTTTGGATAGATTGGATTATTTGTACGGTTTGTCAAATCTATTTTGGTCTCAAATTTTGTTAGAATATAGAATATTGAGCTAGCTTCACGTGGGCTTTGGATTTGTGTCATTCTGAGATCTAAATCAAAAGTTACGGAAGATTTAGTGCAGAAATGTCAAGTTGATCGGCCAGTTAAGATGATCATTCTAATCTGATCATTGATGCTCATTGAGTAAAGGCTTATAATTGAAGCACAATGCATGGCATGCCGCAGTTTTGGATAGATTGGATAACTTGGACACTTAGTCGAATCTATTTGTGTCTCAAATTTTGTCACAATATAGAAAATTGAGCTAGCATAACGTGGGGTTTGTATTTGTGTCATTCTGAGCTCTGAATCAAAAGTTATAGACGATTTAGCGTGGACATGTCAAGTTGATCGGCTAGTTAAAATGATCATTCTTCACTGATGACTAGTGTTCATTGAGTAGAGGCTTATAAATCAAGCACAATGCATGGAATGAAAAAGTTTTGGATAGATTGGATAATTTGGTGGCTTTGTCGTATCTATTTCTGTCTCAAAATTTGTCACAATATAGAAAATTGAGCTAGCTTAACGTGGGCTTCGGCTTTGTGTCATTCTAAGCTCTAAATCAGAAGTTATGGACGATTTAGTGCGAAAATGCAATTTTATCGTGAAAGAATATTGAGATTAGAGAGGAGAAATGTGAAGAATTGAACCCAGAAACCCAAAGAAAAGCATGAGAAGATGAGAAAGGTCTTTAACTTCTGGAGAATAATCTCCTAAGAGTTCTTAATCATACATTGAGTTTTTACAGCCCTTTTATAGAGGATTTTCAATTTAAATACAAAAGAAAACGAATTCAAACTTGTGGATGAGCTTGAATAGATGAGGAGCTTGTCAACAACCAATGAGAAGAGAGGGGAAGAGCTGTAGACTGTCTCATGAACGTTTGGTGTGGTTACCAAGGCTGTGTGCAGCAGGCATGACTGTTTGGTGTGGTTACCAAGACTGTGTGCAGCATAGACATGTCCTTTTCACCTTGATTCTCCTCCCAATGCAGTTATTTAACCATTTTAACCATGTGGTTAATAATAACTCCCTCCTTTTTCTTTTCCCTTGTTATTCAAGCTGAATTTTCGTGTTCACACTTGCCTTGTAGGTCAACATAGGCCTAATTTGATTTTCCTATGTCAATACTCCCCCTCAAACTAAAGACTTTGGAATCACCCTAAAGTCTTAAGCTTGGGAACCCAAGGCAACATCTCATTAAAAACCTTATTAAGGAAAACCACTTGGGATAAACCTTTGAAACTTGCTGCCTTTGTGAAGATGTCAGCTAGTTGGTCTTCACTCCTTGTATAACATGGCAGAATGGTTCCATCTTGAACTTTCTCCCTAACCTTATGGCAGTCAATCTCTATGTGCTTGGTCCTCTCGTGAAACACTGAGTTTGAATCTATGTGAATGGCTTCCTCATAGCCCTATATTCTGCTTCAGCACTAGAACATGATACCACCTTCTGCTTCTTAGTCTTCCAAGTGACTAAGTTCCCACCAACGAAGGTGCAATACCCAGTGGTTGATTTCCTATCCACCCTATCACCAGCCCAATCCGCATCACAATACCCGACAATCTCAGTGTTCCCATTCTTGCCCATCCATATGCCTTGACCAGGAGATCCTTTGATGTATCTAAAGATCCTTTCTACCATGCTCTGAGATCGACACACTTCAATACCCAAGAAGTATTTCAACTCTCCAATATCCTTGATGTCAAATGATCTGTTTAAGAAGGCCTTTGTGGACTGAATTCCTTCCTTATCATCTCCTGTGATGATAAGGTCATCCACATAAACCAAGACCACCATGATTCCTTTGGGGTTTTGACGAGTGAACAAAGTATGATCTGAATGGGATTTCCTAAACCCATTATCAGTAAGTGTGGAGCTTAATTTGTGATACCAGGCCCTTGGTGACTGCTTCAACCCATATATTGCCTTCCTAACTCTTAGAACCTGTTCCTCTTTGCAAAGATCTTCAAGGCCTGGTGGTGGAGTCATATACACTTCCTCTTCAAGTTCTCCTTTTAGGAATGCGTTCTTGACATCCATTTGCCATAAGTCCCAAGTCAGATTCGTAGCTAGTGAAAGAACAACCCTTACACTGTGTAGCTTATCCACCGGTGCAAATGTATCAGTATAGTCCTCTCCATATGTCTGAGTGAAACCTCTTGCATCTAGACGTGCCTTGTACCTTTCTATGTCCCCATTGCTCTTATACTTGATGGTGAACACCCACTTGGAACTCACAGCCTTCTTGCCTTTGGGAAGTTTTTGTATATCCCATGTATGATTCCTTTGTCCTCTTCCATTTGGTGAATAGGTTCCTCTATACCCACTTCCAAGTCGACTTGTTCTTGGTTTTGGGCCGTAGCTTCTTCTTGGATTGGAGTTGGTTCTTGAGTTACCACCCCTTGTTCATTCTCTTGGGTATCTTGTGAACTACTTGGGGTTCTTGCTTCTTCATGTCTTGAATCTTTCTGATCATAATAGCTTCGTTCTTCTATAAACTTGACATCTCTAGACACATATGTCCTGTTGTTGCTCGGATCATAACACTTATAACCCTTTTGTGTTGTCAAATATCCAAAGAACATACACTTGATGCTCTTTGCCTCCAACTTGTTTCTTAGATCACCTGGAACATACACAAAGCACACACACCCAAATACACGTAAATGATCAATGGAGGGTTTAGTTTTATTGAGTACCTCAAATGGGGATATGTCTTGCAAGACTTTGGTTGGAATCCGATTGATGAGGTAGCAAGCCAACAAGACTGCATCTCCCCAAAAACTTTTGGGAACATTGGTATGAAACATCATGGATCTTGCTACTTCCATTAAGTGCCGGTTCTTCCTATCAGCAACTCCATTTTGTTGTTGTGTGTGTGGGCAGCTAGTTTGATGTAGTATTCCATGTTTGTTTAAGTGAGCTTTGAATCTTTGACTTGTGTATCCCCCTTCATTATCTGATCTTAAGACTTTGATCTTGGCATTGAATTGATTAGTAACATAATTATGAAAGTTTATAAATGCCTCATAAACCCTATCTTTAGATTTGGATAGATTGATTACTTGGACGCTTTGTCAATCTATTTTGTCTCAAATTTTGTCACAATATAGAAAATTGAGCTAGCTTAACGTGGCATTGGATTTGTGTCATATTCAAGCTCTAAATAAAAACAAAATTATGACATTTATAAGACATGTCAAGTTGATCGCCAGTTAAAATGATCATTCTAACTGATCATTGATGCTCATTGAGTAAAGGCTTATAAATGAAGCACAATGCAAGGCATGACAGTTTTTGGATAGATTGGATTACTTGGACCTTTTAATGTTTTGTCTAATTTTTCACAATTCCTTGAAAATTGGAATATTATCAGCTATAGTTACTTGTCCTAGACATGGTTCAATGTTCTTCTTGTTGGCCATGACTAGTTCTCCTTTTCCACCAAACAAACCAATGTTGCCTTGCTCCTTTTGAATCTGTGAGCACACCTCTTCGAAATCAGGGAGTTTTGGCTCTCTTAGGATGGATTTAATCATATCCTTAAAGGCAGAATTTAGGCTGAGAAGGAGCCCAAATATCTTGTCTTGTTCCTTCCTTTCATTAAGCACCTTTGGATCCATAGAACTTGGTCTCAACATGACAAGCTTGGACCATGTTGATTGGAACTTGCCTAGGACTTTGTGAACTCCATATCCTCCTGGTGTAGATCATTGAGAGCCTTCTTAACCTCATACACACGGCTGAGGTTTGAAACATCCCCATACACCCTCTTGAGAGTCTCCCAAAGAGACTTGGCGGTCTCATAATGTGAATAAGCTTCAAGAATGGATAGGTCCAATGAATTTTGGAGGAATCCAAGGACAGATTGATCTTCTTGGAACCACCTTGCTTCTTCTTTTCTTGTTGCCTCATCCTTCTTCTCTTTTGGATCGTCTATAGATGGAGTATTATCTATGAGTAGAAAATGATTTTATGCTCTGATACCATGAAAGAATATTGAGATTAGAGAGGAGAAATGTGAAGAATTGAACCCAGAAACCCAAAGAAAAGCATGAGAAGATGAGAAATGTCTTAGACTTCTGGAGAATAATCTCCTAAGAGTTCTTAATCATACATAGAGTCTTTACATCCCTTTTATAGAGGATTTTCAATGTGAACACAAAAGAAAACGAATTCAAACTTTTGGGTGAGCTTGAATAGAGGAGGAGCTTGTCAACAACAACCAATGAGAAGAGAGGGCAAGAGTTGTAGACTGTCTCATGAACGTTTGATGTAAATACCAAGGCTGTGTGCAGCAGGCATGACTGTTTGGTGTGGTTACGAAGACTGTGTGCAGCATGGACATGTCCTTTTCACCTTGATTCTTCTTCCAAGGCAGCTATTTAACCATTTTAACCATGTGGTTAATAATAACTCCCTCCTTTTTCTTTTTTCTTGTTATTCAAACTGAATTTTCGTGCTCACACTTGCCTTGTAGGTCAAGATAGGTCTTATTTGATTTTCCTATGTCAATATATCGGCCAATTAAAATGATCATTCTAAACTGATCATTGACGCTCATTGAGTAACGCCATATAAATGAATCACAATGCATGGCATGAAGCAGTTCTGGATAGATTGGATTACTTGGATGCTTCGTCAAATCTATTTCTGTCTCAAATTTTGTCACAACATAGAAGAGCTAGATTAACGTGAGCATTAGATTCCTGTCATTCTGAACTATAAATCAAAAGTTATGGACGATATGGTGTAGACATGTCAAGTTGATCGGCCAGTTAAAATGATCATTCTAAACTTATCATTGATGCTCATTGATTAAAGGCTTATAAATGAATCACAATGCATGGCATAAAGCAGTTCTGGATAGATTGGATTACTTGGATGCTTTATCGAATTCTATTTCAAATTTTGTCACAATATAGAAAATTAAGCTAGATTAACGTGGCCTTTGCATTTTTGTCATTCTAAGCTCTAAATCAAAAGTTACGGACTATTTAGTGCATTTGTGTCAAGTTGATTGACCAGTTAAAATGATCATTCTAAACTGATCATTGGTTCTCATTGAGTAACGGCTTATTAATGAAGCACAATGCAAGGCATGATGCAGTTTTGGATAGATTGGATTACTTGGACGCTTTGTCGAATGTATTTTGGTCTCAAATTTTATCACAATATAGAAAATTGAGCTAGCTTAATGTGGGCTTTGGATTCGTGTAATTCTGAGTTCTAGATCCAAAGTTACAGATGATATAATGCAGAAATGTCAAGTTGATCAGCCAATTAAAATGATCATTCAAAAGTGATCATTGCTGCTCATTGAGTAAAGGCTTATAAATGAAGCACAATGCATGGCATGACGCAGTTTTGGATAGATTGGAATACTCGTACGCTTTGTCGAATCTATTTCAGTCTAAAATTTTGAAAAAAATATAGAAAATTTAGCTAGCTTAACCCATGCGTCGGATTCGTGTCATTCTTAGATATAAATCAAATGTTATGGACGATATATAGTGCGGACATGTCAAGTTGATCTGCCAGTTAAAATGATCATTCTAAACTGATCATTGATGCTCATTGAGTAACAGCTTATAAATGAAGCACAATGCAAGGCATGAAAGGTTTTTGGATAGATTGGATTATTTGTACGGTTTGTCAAATCTATTTTGGTCTAAAATTTTGTTAGAATATAGAATATTGAGCTAGCTTCACGTGGGCTTTGGATTTGTGTCATTCTGAGATCTAAATCAAAAGTTACGGAAGATTTAGTGCATAAATGTCAAGTTGATCGGCCAGTTAAAATGATCATTCTAAACTGATCATTGATGCTCATTGATTAAAGGCTTATAATTGAAGCACAATACATGGCATGGCACAGTTTTGGATAGATTGGAAAACTTGGACGCTTTGTCGAATCTATTTGTCTCTCAAATTTTTTCACAATATAAAAAATTGAGCTAGCTTAACGTGGGCTTTGGATTTGTGTCATTCTGAGCTCTACATCAAAACTTATCTATGATTTAGTGCAGACATGTCAAGTTGATCGACAAGTTAATATGATTATTCTAAACTGATCAATGGTGCAGACATGTCAAGTTGATCGGCTAGTTAAAATGATCATTCTTCACTTATCATTGGTGCTCATTGATTAGAGGCATATACATGAAGTACAATGCATGGAATGACGAAGTTTTGGATCGATTGGATAACTTGGACATTTTGTCGAATTATTTCTGTCTCAAATTTTGTCACAATATAGAAAATTGAGATAGCTTAACGTGGGCTTTGGATTTGTGTCATTCTCCGCTCTAAATCAAAAGTTATAGACGATTTAGTGCAGATATGTCAAGTTGATCATCGAGTTAAAATGATCATTCTTAACTGATCATTGGTGCTCATTGAGTAGAGGTTTCTAAATGAAGCACAATGCATGGTATGACGAAGTTTTGGATAGATTGGATAACTTGGACAGTTTGTCGTATCTATTTTTGTCCCAAATTTTTTCACAATATTGAAAATTGAGCAAGCTTAACGTGGACTTTGGATTTGTGTAATTCTGATCTCTAAATAAAAAGTTATGGATGATTTACTACAGACATTTAAAGTTGATCGAACAGTTAAAATCATCATTTTAAACTGATCATTGATGCTCATTGAGTAATGGCTTATAAATGTAGCCCACTACATGGCATGCAGCCGTTCTGGATAGATCGGATTACTTGGATGCTTTGTCAAATCTATTTCTATCTCAAATTTTGTCACAATATAAAAAATTGAGTTAGGTTAACGTGGGCATTGGATTCGTGTCATTCTAAGCTAGAAATCAAAAGTTACAAACTATTTAGTGCGGAGATGTCAAGTTGATCGACCAGTTAAAATGATCATTCTTTACTGATCATTGGTGATCACTGAGTAGAGGCTTATAAATGAAGCACAATGCATGGCATGAAGCAGTTATGGATAGATTGGAATACTTGGATGCTTTGTCGAGTTTATTTTTGCCTCAAATTTTGTACCAATATAAAAAATTGACCTAGCTTAACGTGGGCTTTGGATTTGTGTCAATCAAAAGTTACGGACGATTTAGTGTAGACATGTTAAGTTGATCGGCCACTTAAAATGTTCATTCTAAACTGATTATTGATGCTCATTGAGTAATGGGTTATAAATGAAGCACAATCGATGGCATGACGCAGTTCATAATAGATTGGATAACTTAGACGCTTTGTCGAATCTATTTTTTCTCAAATTTTGTCACAATATTGAAACTTGAGCTAACGTGGGCATTGGATTCGTGTCATTCGGAAATGTAAATCAAAAGTTACGGATGATTTAGTACAGACATGTCAAGATTATCGGCTTGTAAATATGATCATTTTAAACTGATCATTGGTGCTCAGTGAGTAGAGGCTTATAAATGAAGCAAAAATGCATGGCATCACAAAGTTATGGATAGATTCGATAACTTGGACGCTTTGTGGCATCTATTCTGTCTCAAATTTTGTTTCAATATAGAAAATTGAGCTAGCTTAACGTGGGCTTTGGATTTGTGTTAGTATGGGCTCTAAATCATAGGTTATGGATGATTTATTGTGGACATGTCAAGTTGATCGTCCAGTTAAAATGATCATTCTAAATTGCTCATTGATGCTAATTGAGTAACGGCTTATAAATGAAGCACAATGCAAGGCATGACATAGTTTTCGATAGAGTGGATTACTCTTATGCTTTTTCGAATCTATTTTTGTTATAATACAAAAACTTGAGCTAGCTTAACGTGGGCATTGGATTCGTGTCATTCTGAGCTATAAATCAAAAGTTACGGACGATATAGTGCAGACATGTCAAGTTGATCGGTAAGTTAAAATGATCATTCTAAACTGATCATTGATGCTCATTGAGTAGAAGCTTATAAATGAAGCACAATGCATGGCATGAAGAATTTTTGGATAGATTGGATTAATTGATGCTTTGTCTCAAATTTTGTAAAATATAGAAAATTGAGCTAGCTTAACGTGGGATTTGGATTTGTGTTATTCTAAGCTCTAGATCAAAAGTTACGTACGATTTAGTGGGGATATTTCAAGTTGATCGGCCAGTTAAAATGATCATTCTAAATTGATCATTGATGCTCATTGAGTAAAGGCTTATAAATGAAGCACAATGCATGACATGAAGAAGTTCTAGATAGATTGGATTACTTGGATGCTTCGATAAATCTATTTCTGTCTCAAATTTTGTCACAACATAGAAAATTGAGCTTGATTAAAGTGGGCTTTGGATTTTTGTCATTCTAAGCTCTAACTCAAAAGTTACAGACGATTTAGTGCGGAAATGTCAAGTTGATCGGCCAGTTAAAATGATCATTCTTAACTAATCATTGGTGTTCATTGAGTAGATGCTTATAAATGAACCACAATGCATGGCATGTTGAAGTTTTGGAAAGATTGGATAACTTGACGCTTTTTCGTATATATTTCTATCTCAAATTTTTTCACAATATAGAAAATTTAGCTAGCTTAACGCCAGCCTCGAATTTGTGTCATTATGAGCTATAAATCAAAAGGTATGGACGATTTAGTGCGGAAATGCCAAGTTGATCGGCCAGTTAAAATGATCATTGAATAACGGCTTAAAAATGAAGCACAATGCAAGGCATGATGTAGTTTTGGATATATTGGATTACTTGGACGCATTGTCGACTCTATTTCTGACTCAATTTTTGTCATAATATAGAAAATTGAGCTAGTTTAACGTGGGCTTTGGATTGGTGTTGTTCTGAGTTCTAAATCCAAAGATACGGAACATTTAGTGAGACATGTCAAATTGATCGGCGAGTTAAAATTATCATTCTAAACAGGATCAATGATGCTCGTAAAAGCTTATAAATGAAGCACAATGCATGCCAAGATGCAGTTTTGGATAGATTTGATTACTTGGACAATTTTTCGAATCTATTTCTATCTCAAATTTTTTCATAATATAGAAAATTGAGTTATCGTAACGTGGGGATTGGACTCGTATCAGTATGAGCTATAAATCAAAAGTTACGGACGAGATAGTGCAGACATGTCAAGTTGATCAACCAGTTAAAATGATCATTTTAAACTGATCATTGATGCTCATTTAGTAACGGCTTGTAAATGAAACACAATGCAAGGCATGACGCAGTTTTGGATATATTGTATTACTTGGACACGTTGTGGAATCTATTTTTGTCTTAAATTTTGTTACAATATAGAAAATTGAGCCAGCTTAACGTGGGCATTAGATTCGTGTAATTATGAGCTATTAATCAAAAGTTTCGAACGATATAGTGCAAACATATCAACTTGATCGGCCAGTTAAAATGATCATTGTAAACTGATCATTTAATCTCATTGAGTAAAGGCTTGTAAATGAAGCACAATGCATATCATGAAGCAGTTATGGATAAATTGGATTACTGGGATGCTTTCTTGAATCTATTTCTGTGACATATTTTGTTAAACTATAGGAAATTGAGATAGTTTAACGTGGGCTTTGGATTTGTGTCATTCTGAGCTCTAAATCAATAGTTATAGACGATTTAGCGCGGACATGTCAAGTTGATCGGTTAGTTAAAATGATCATTATTCACTGATCATTGGTGCTCATTAAGTAGAGGCTTATAAATGAAGCACAATGCATGGAATGATGAAGTTTTGGATAGATTAGATAACTTGGATGCTTTGTCGTATCTATTTTTGTCTCAAATTTTGTCACAATATAGAAAATTGAGCTAGTTTAGAGCTTTGGATTTGTGTCATTCTGAGCTCTAAATCAAAATTTATGGATGATTTAGTGCGTACATGTCAAGTTGATTGGCCAGTTAAAATGATCATTCTAAACTGAACATTGATACTCACTGAGTAAAAGCTTATAAATGAAGCAGAATGCATGGCATGATGTAGTTTTGGATAGATTGGATTACTTGGACGCTTTGTCGAATCTATTTCTGTATCAAATTTTGTCACAACATTGAAAATTGAGCTAGCTTATCGTGGGCGTTGGATTCGTGTCATTGTGCGGAAATGTCAAGTTGATCGGCCAGTTAAAATGATCATTCTAAACTGATCATTGATGCTCATTGAGTAACGGCTGATAAATGAAACACAATGCAAGGCATGATGCAGTTTTGGATAGACTGGATTACTTGGATGCTTTGTCAAACCTATTTCATTCTCAAATTTTGTCACAATATAGAAAATTGAGCTATCTTAACGTGGGCATTAGATTCGTGCCATTTTGAGTTACAAATCAAAAGTTCTGAACGATATTGTGCTGACATGTCAAGTTGATCGCCTAGTTAAAATGATCATTCTAAACTAATCATTGATGCTCACTGAATAAAGGCTTATAAACGAAGCACAATACATGGCATGAAGCAGTTCTAGATAGATTGGATTAGTTGGACGCTTTGTTGAATCTATTTATGTCTCAAATTTTGTTACATTATAGAAAATTGAGCTTGGTTAACGTGGGAATCTAATTCGTGTAATTCTGAGCTATAAATCAAAAGTTATGGACAATATAGTGCAAACATGTCAAGTTGATCGACCAGTTCAAATGATCATTATAAACTGATCATTGATCCTCATTGAGTAAAGACTTATAAATGAAGCACAATACATATCATGACGCAGTTTTGGATAGATTGGATTACTTGGATGCTTTGTCGAATCTATTTCTATCTCCAATTTTTCACAATATAGAAATTTGATTTAGCTTAATATGGGCTTTGGATTTGTGTTATTCTAAGCTCTATATCAAAAGTTACGGACGATTTAGTGTGCACATGTCAATTTGATCGGCCAGTTAAAATGATCATTCTTAACTAATTATTAATGCTCATTGAATAGAGTCTTATAAATGAAGCACAATGCATGGCATGATGCAGTTTTGATAGATTGATTACTTGGACGCTTTGTCGATCTATTTCTGTCTCAAATTTTGTCACAATATAGAAAATTGAGCTAGTTTAACGTGGGCTTTGGATTTGTGTCATTTTGAGCTAAATCAAAAGTTATGGATGATTTAGTGCAGACATGTCAAGTTGATCGGCCAGTTAAAATGATCGTTCTAAACTGAACATTGATGCTCATTGAGTAATGGCTTATAAATGAAACACAAGGCAAGGCATGACGCAGTTTTGGATATTTTGGATTACTTGGACACCTTGTCGAATATATTTTGGCTTCCAATTTTGCCACAATATAGAAAATTGAGCTAGCTTAATGTAGGCTTTGGATTTGTGTCATTCTGAGTTCTAAATCTAAATTTACGGACGATATAATGTAGTAATGTCAAGTGGATCGGCCAATTAAAATGATCATTCTAAACTGATCATTGATGCTCAATGAGTAAAGGCTTATAAATGAAGCACAATGCATGGCATGACGCAATTTTGGATAAATTGGATTACTTGAACCCTTTGTCGAATTTATTTCTGTTTCAAAATTTGTCACAATATAGAAAATTAAGCTAGCTTAACGGGGCCATTGGATTCGTGTCATTCTGAATTATAAATCAAAAGTTATGGATGATATAGTGCAGACATGACAATTTGATCGCCCAATTAAAATGATCATGCTAAACTGATCATTGATGCCCATTGAGTAACGACTTATAAATGAAGCACAATGAAGGCATGACGACGTTTTGGATAGATTGGATTACTTGTACGCTTTGTCAATTCTAGCTCAAATTTTATCACAATATAGAAAATTGAGCTAGCTTAACGTGTGCTTTGGATTTGTGTCATTCTAAGCTCTAAATCAAAAGTTATGGAAAATTTAGTGCGGACATGTCAAGTTGATCGGCTAGTTAAAATGATCATTCTAAACTAATCATTGATGCTCATTGAGTAATGCCTTATAAATGAAACACAATGCATGGCATGATGCAGTTCTTGATAGATTGAATTACTTGGACGCTTTGTCAAATCTATTTCTGTCTCAAATTTTGTCACAATATAGAAAATTCAGCTAGCTTAACGTGGGCATTGGATTCGTGTCATTATGAGCTATATATGAAAAGTTACGGACGATATAGTGCAGACATGTCAAGTTGATCGGCAAGTTAAAATGATCATTCTAAACTGATCATTCTAAACTGATCATTCTAAACTGATCATTGAAACTGATCATTGATGTCAGTGAGTAAAGGCTTATAGATGAACCACAGCATGGCATGAAACTGTTCTTTTTAGATTGTATTACTTGGATGCTTTGTCGAATCTATTTCTATCTCAAATTTTGTCACAATATCGAAAATTGAGCTAGCTTAACGTGGGATTTGGATTTGTGTCATTCTAAGCTCTAAATCAAAAGTTATGGATGATTTAGTGTGGATCTATCAAGTTGATTGGCCAGTTAAAATGATCACTCTAAACTGATCACTGATGCTCATTGAGTAACGGCTTATAAATAAAGCACAATGCTTGGCATGAATTAGTTATGGATAGATTGGAATACTTGGATGCCTTGTCGAATCTATTTTTGTATCAAATTTTGTCACAATATAGAAAATTGAGCTAGCTTAACGTGTGCTTTGGATTTGTGTCATTCTAGCTCTAAATCAAAAGTTACGGACAATTTAGTGCGTAAATGTCAAGTTCATAGGCCAGTTAAAATAATAATTCTTAACTGATCATTTGTGCTCATTGAGTAGAGGCTTATAAATGAAGCACAATGCATGGCATGACAAAGTTTTGGATAGATTGGATTACTTGAAGATTTTTCATATCTATTTCTTTCTCAAATTTTGTCACAATATAGAAAATTGAGTTAACTTAATGTGAGAATTGGATTCGTGTCATTCTGAGCTATAAATCAAAAGTTATGGATGATATAGTGTAGACAAGTCAAGTTGATCGCCTGTTAAAATGATCATTATAAATTGATCATTGATGCTCATTAAGTAAAGGCTTTATAAATGAAGCACAATGCATGGCATGAAGCAGTTTGGGATAGATTAGATTACTTGGATGCTTTGTCGAATCTATTTCTATCTCAAATTTTGTCACAATATAGAAAATTGAGCTATGTTAACGTGGGCTTTTGCTTTGTGTCTTTCTAAGTTCTAAATCCAAAGTTACGGATGATATACTGAGGACATATCAAGTTGATCGGACAGTTAAAATGATCATTCTAAACTGATCATTGATGCTCATTGAGTAAAGGCTTATAAATGGGCACAATGCATGGCATGATGCAATTTTGGATAGATTAGATTACTTGTACGCATTGTCGTATCTATTAGTGTCTCAAAATTTGTCACAATATAGAAGATTGAGCTAGTTTAACGTAGGCTTTGGATTCATGTCATTTTGAGATATAAATCAAAATTTATGGATGATATAGTGCAGACATGTCACGTTGATCGGCTAGTTAAAATGATCATTCTAAACTGATCATTGACACTCATTACGTAATGGCTTATAAATGAAGCACAATGCATTGCATGAAACAGTTCTGGATAGATTGGATTATTTGGACGCTTTGTCGAATCTATTGTTGTCTCAAATTTTGTCACAATATAGAAAATTGAGCTAGTTTAACATGGGCATTGGATTCATGTCATTTTGGGCTATAAACCAAAAGTTATGGATGATATAGTGGAGACATGTCAAGTTGATCGGCCAGTTAAAGTGATCATTCTAATTTGATCATTGATGCTCATTGAGTAAAGGCTTATAAATGAAGCACAATTAATGGCATGAAGCAATTTTGGATAGATTGGATTACTTGACTGTTTTTGTATCTATTTCTGTCTCAAATGTTGTCTCAATATAGAAAATTGAACTATGTTAACGTGGGCCTTGGATTTGTGTCATTCTAAGCTATAAATCAAAAGATATGGACGATATAGTGCGGACATGTCATGTGTATCGGCAAGTTAAAAGCATCATTCTAAACTGATTACTGATGCTTATTTAGTAAAGGCTTATAAATGAAGCACAATGCATGGCATGAATTGCGGACAAGTCTAGTTGGTCGGCCAGTTAAATTGATCATTCTAAACTGAGCATCGGTGCTCATTGAGTAAAGGCTTATAAATGAAGCATAATACATGACATGACATAGTTTTGGATGCTTTGTCAAATCTATTTTTGTCTCAAATTTTGTCACAATATAGAAAATTGAGCTACCTTAAAGTGGGCTTTGGATTTGTGTCATTTTAAGCTCTAAATAAGAAGTTATGAACGATTTAGTGCAGAAATGTCAAATTCATCGGCCAGTTAAAATTATCATTCTTCACTGATCATTGGTGCTCATTGAGTAGAGGCGTATAAATGAAGCAGAATGCATGGAATGATGAAGTTTTGGATAGATTGGTTAACTTGGACGCTTTGTGGTATCTATTTCTGTCTCAAATTTTGTCACAATATAGAAAATTGAACTAGCTTAACGTGGGATTTGGATTTGTGTCATTCTATGCTCTAACTGAAAAGTTACGGACGATTTAGTGCGGACATGTCAAGTTGATCGGCCAGTTAAAATGATCGTTCTAAACTGGTCATTGATGCTCATTGAGTAACGGCTCGTAAATGAAGCACAATGCAAGGGATGACGCAGTTTTTGATAGATTGGATAACTTGGACGCTTTGTCGAATCTATTTTTGTCTCAAATTTTGTCACAATATAGAAAATTGAGCTAGGTTAACGTGGGAATCGGATTCGTGTAATTCTAAGCTATAAATCAAAAGTTATGGACGATATAATGCAAACATGTTAAGTTGATCGGCCAGTTAAAATGATCATTCTAAACTGATTATTGATGATCATTGAGTAAAGGCTTATAAATGAAGCACAATGCATGGCATGACGCAGTTTTGGATAGATTGGATTACTTGGATACTTTGTCGAATCAATTTTTGTCTCAAATTTTGTCACATTATAAAAAATTGAGCTAGCTTAATGTGGGCTTTGGATTTGTGTTATTCTAAGCTCTATATCAAAAGCTACAGACGATTTAGTGCGGACATGTCAAGTTGATCGGCCAGTTAAAATGATCATTCTTAACTGATCATTGGTGCTCATTGAATAGAGTCTTATAAATGAAGCACGGTGCATGGCATGACGAACTTTTGGATATATTGGATAACTTCGACGCTTTGTCATATCTAATTCTACCTCAAATTTTGTCACAGTATAGAAAAGTAAGATAGCTTAGGGCTTTGGATTTATGTTATTCTGATCTCTAAATCAAAATTTATGGGCGATTTAGTGCGTACATGTCAAGTTGATCAAGCAGTTAAAATGATCATTGTAAACTAAACATTGATGCTCACTGAGTAACGGCTTATAAATGAAGCACAATGCAAGGCATGAAGTAGTTCTGGATATATTGTATTACTTTGATGCTTTGTCGAATTCGGTCTCAAATTTTGTCACAATATAGAAAATTAAGCTAGCTTAACGTGTGCTTTGGATTCGTGTCATTTTAAGCTCTAAATATAAAGTTATGGACGATCTAGTCCAGAAATTTCAAGTTGATCAGCTAGTTAAAATGATCATTCTAAACTGATCATTGATGATCATTCAGTAACGGCTGATAAATGAAGCACAATGCAAGGCATGATGCAGTTTTGGACAGATTGGATTACTTGGACGATTTGTCAAATCTGTTTCTTTCATAAATTTTGTCATAATCCAAAAAATTATGCTAGCTTAATGTGGGTCTTCGATTCGTGTCATTCTGAGCTATAAATAAAAAGTTATGGACGATTTAGTGCATACATGTCAAGTTGATTGGTCAGTTAAAATGATCACTCTAAACTAATCATTGATGCTCATTGAGTAAAGGCTTATCAATGAAGCACAATTCATGGCATGACGAAGTTTTGGATAGATTGGATAACTTAACGCTTTTTCCTATCTATTTCTTTCAAATATTTTTTTTGTCACAATACAGAAAATTGAGCTAGCTTAACGTGGGCCATGGATTTGTTGTCATTTTAAACTCTAAATCAAAAGTTATGGACGATTTAGTGTAGAAATGTCAAGTTGATCGTCCAGTTAAAATTATCATTTTAAACTGATCATTGATGCTCATTGAGTAACAGCTTATAAATGAAGGACAATCCAAGGCATGACGCAGTTTTGGATAGAATGAATTACTTGGATGCTTTGTCGAATCTATTTCTTCCTCAAATTTTGTCACAATATAGAATATTGAGCTAGCTTAACGTAGACTCTGGATTTGTGTCAATCTGAGTTTTAAATCCAAAGTTACGGAGGATATAGTGCAGATATGTCAAGTTGATCGTCGAGTTAAATATCATTATAAACTAATAATTGATGCTAATTGACTAAAGGCTTATAAATGAAGTACAATGCACGGCATAAAGCAGTTCTGGATAGATTGGATTACTTGAATGCTTCGTCGAATCTATTTATGCCTCAAATTTTATCCCAATATAGAAAATTGAGCTACCTTAACATGGGCTTTGGATTTGTGTCATTCTAAGCTCTAAATCAAACATTATGCATGATTTGATGCAGACATGTCAAGTTGATTGGCCAGTTCAAATGATCAATTTAAACTGATCAATGATGCTCATTGAGTAACGACTTATAAATGAAGCACGATGCAAGGCATGATGCAGTTTATGATAGATTGAATTAATTGGATGCTTTGTCGAATATATTTTTCTCTCAAAGTTTGTCAAAATATAGAAAATTCAGCTAGGTTAACGTGGGCATTGGATTTGTGTTATTCAGAGTTATAAATCAAAAGTTACGGACGATATAGTGCAGACATGTCAAATTGATCGGCGAATTGAAATGATCATTCTAAACTGATCATTGTTGCTCAGTTAGTAAAGGCTTATTGATGAATCACAACATGGCATGAAGCTCTTCTGGATATATTGGATTACTTCGATGCTTTGTCGAATCTATTTCTATATCAATTTCGTCACAATATAGAAAATTGAGCTCGCTTAACGTGGGGTTTGGATTTGCGTCATGCTAAGCTCTAAATCAGAAGATATGGACGATTTAGTGCGGAAATATCAACTTGATTGGCCAGTTAAAATGATCACTCTAAAGTGATCATTGATGCTCATTGAGTAACGACTTATAAATGAAGGACAATGCTTGGCATGAAGTAGTTCTGGATAGATTGGATTACTTGGATGCTTTGTCGAATCTATATCTTTCTCAAATTTCTTTAATATTATAGAAAATCGAGCTAGCTTAACGTGGGCTTTGGATTTTTGTCATTCTAAGCTCTAAATCAAAAGTTATGGAAGATTTAGTGCAGAAATGTCAAGTTGTTAGGCCGGTTAAAATGATAATTTTTAACTGATCAATTGTGCTCATTGAGTAGAGGCTTATAAATGAAGCACAATGCATGGCATAACGAAGTTTTGGATATATTGGATAACTTGACGATTTTTTGTATGTATTTCTTTCTCAAAATTTTGTCACAATATTGAAAATTGAGCTAGTTTAACGTGGGAATTGGATTCGTGTCATTCTGAGCTATAAATCAAAAGTTAGGGACGATATAGTGGAGACAAATCTAGTTGATCGAGTGGAGACAAGTCATGTTGATCGGCCAATTAAAATGATCATTCAAAACTGATCATTGATGCTCATTATGTAAAGGCTTATAAATGAAGCACAATGCATGGCATGAAGCAGTTTTGGATAGATTAGATTACTTGGATGTTTTGTCGAATCTATTTTTATCTCAAATTTTGTCACAATATAAAAAATTGAGCTAGCTTAACGTGGGCTTTGGATTTGTGTCATTCTAAGTTCTAAATCCAAAGTTACGTAAAATATAATGCGGACATGTAAAGTTGATCGGCCAGTTAAAATGATCATTCTAAACTGATCATTGATGCTCATTCAGTAACGGCTGATAAATGAAGCACAATGCAAGGCATGATGCAGTTCTGGACAGATTGGAGTACTTAGACGATTTGTCAAATCTGTTTCTTTCATAAATTTTGTCATAATCCAAGAAATTATGCTAGCTTAATATGGGTCTTCGATTCGTGTCATTCTGAGCTATAAATAAAAAGTTATGGATGATTTAGTGCATACATATCAAATTGATTGGCTAGTTAAAATGATCACTCTAAACTGATCATTGATGCTCATTGAGCATCAATGAAGCACAATTCATGGCATGACGAAGTTTTGGATAGATTGGATAACTTAACGCTTTTTCCTATCTATTTTTTTCTCAAATTTTATCACAATACAGAAAATTGAGCTAGCTTAACGTGGGCTATGGATTTGTTGTCATTTTAAACTCTAAATCAATAGTTATGGACGATTTAGTGCTGAAATGTCATGTTGATCGTCCAGTTAAAATTATCATTTTAAACTGATCATTGATGCTCATTGAGTAACAGCTTATAAATGAAGGACAATCCAAGGCATGACGCAGTTTTGGATAGAATGAATTACTTGGATGCTTTGTTGAATCTATTTCTTCCTCAAATTAGGTCACAATATAGAATATTGAGCTTGCTTATCGTAGACTCTGGATTTGTGTCATTCTGAGTTATAAATCCAAAGTTACGGAGGATATAGTGCAGATATGTCAAGTTGATCGTCAAGTTAAATATCATTATAAAATAATAATTGATGCTAATTGACTAAAGGCTTATAAATGAAGTACAATGCACGGCATAAAGCAGTTCTGGATAGATTAGATTACTTGAATGCTTCGTCGAATCTATTTTTGCCTCAAATTTTTATCACAATATAGAAAATTGAGCTACCTTAACGTGGGCTTTGGATTTGTGTCATTCTAAGCTTCTAAATCAAAAGTTATGCACGATTTGATGCGGACATGTCAAGTTGATTGGCCAGTTAAAATGATCATTTTAAACTAATCAATGATGCTCATTGAGTAACGACTTATAAATGAAGCACAATGTAAGGCATGATGCAGTTTTTGATAGATTGAATTACTTGGATGCTTTGTCGAATATATTTTTCTCTCAAATTTTGTCAAAATATAGAAAATTTAGCTAGGTTAACGTGGGCATTGGATTTGTGTTATTCAAAGCTTTAAATCAAAAGTTGCAGACGATATAGTGTAGACATGTCAAGTTGATCGGCGAATTAAAATGTTCATTCTAAACTGATCATTGTTGCTCAGTTAGTAAAGACTTATTGATGAATCACAACATGGCATGAAGCTCTTCTGGATATATTGGATTACTCCGATGCTTTGTCGAATCTATTTCTATATCAATTTCATCACAATATAGAAAATTGAGATCGCTTAACGTAGGGTTTGGATTTGTGTCATGCTAACCTCTAAATAGAAGTTATGGACGATTTAGTGCGGAAATATCAACTTGATTGGCCAGTTAAAATGATCACTCTAAAGTGATCATTGATGCTCATTGAATAACGGCTTATAAATGAAGGACAATGCTTGGCATGAAGTAGTTCTGGATAGATTTGATTACTTGGATGCTTTGTCGAATCTATTTATGTCTCAAATTTTGTCACATTATAGAAAATTGAGCTAGCTTAACGTGGGCTTTGGATTTTTGTCATTCTAAGCTCTAAATCAAAATTTATGAAAGATTTAGTGCGGAAATGTCAAGTTGATAGGCCAGTTAAAATGATAATTTTTAACTGATCATTGGTGCTTATTGAGTAGAGGCTTATAAATGAAGCACAATGCATGGCATGACGAAACTTTGGATATATTGGATAACTTGACGCTTTTTCGTATGTATTTTTTCACAAAATTTTGTAACAATATTGAGTTAGTTTAACGTGGGAATTGGATTCGTGTCATTCTGAGCTATAAATCAAAAGTTAGGGACGATATAGTGCAGACAAGTAAAGTTGATCGGCCAATTAAAATGATCATTCAAAACTGATCATTGATGCTCATTATGTAAAGGCTTATAAATGAAGCACAATGCATGACATGAAGCACTTTTGGAAAGATTAGATTACTTCGATGCTTTGTCGAATCTATTTTTGCCTCAAATTTTGTCACAATATAAAAAATTGAGCTCGCTTAACATGGGCTTTGGATTTGTGTCATTCTAAGTTCTAAATCCAAAGTTACGTAAAATATAATGCAGACATGTCAAGGTGATCGGCCAGTTAAAATGATCATTCTGAACTGATCATTGATGCTCATTGAGTAAAGGCTTATAAATGAAGCACAATGCATGGCATGACGCAGTTATGGATAGATTGGATTACTTGGACGCATTTTCAAATGTATTTATGTCACAAATTTTGTCAAAACATAGGTATTTGATCTAGCTTAACGTGGGCGTTGGATTCGTGTCATTCGGAGCTATAAATCAATAGTTATGGACGATATAGTGCAGACATGTCAAGTTGATCGGCCAATAAAAATGATTATTCTAAACTGATTATTGATGCTCATTGAGTAAGGGATTACAAATGAAGCACAATGCATGGCATGAAGCAGTTCTGGATAGATTGGATTACTTGGATGCTTTGTCGAATCTATTTCTGTCTCAAATTTTGTCACAATATAGAAAATTGAGCTAGCTTAACATGGAATTTGGATTTGTGTCATTAAGCACTAAATCAAAAGTTACAGACGATTTAGTGCAAAAATGTAAAGTTGATCGGCCAGTTAAAATGATCATTCTTAACTGATCATTGGTGCTCATTGAGTAGAGGCTTATAAACGAGGCACAATGCATGGCATGACGAAGTTTTGGATGGATTGGATAACTTGCACGCTTTGTTGTATCTATTTCTATCTCAAATTTTGTCACAATATAGAAAATTAAGCTACCTTAACGTGGGCTTTTGATTTGTGTCATTCTGAGCTCTAAATCAAAAGTTATGGACGATTTAGTGCAGAATGTCAAGTTGATCAGCTAGTTAAAATGAACATTCTAAACTGATCACTGATGCTCATTAAGTAACGTCTTATAAATGAAGCACAATGCAAGGCATGATGCAGTTTTGGATAGATTGGATTACTTGGACGATTTATCGAATCTGTTTTTGTGTCAAATTTTGTCACAATATAGAAAATTGAGCTAGCTTTGTGGGATTTGAATTTTTGTCATTCTGAGTTCTAAATCCAAAGTTACGGACGATACAGTACCGACATGTCAAGTTGATCAGCCAGTTAAAATGATCATTCTAATTTGATCATTGATGCTGATTGAGTAAAGACTTATAAATGAATCACAATGCATGGCCTGAAAACGTTCTGGATAGATTAGATTACTTGATGGTTTTTCGTATCTATTTTTGTCTCAAATTTTGTCACAATATAGAAAATTGAGCTAGCTTAACGTGGACCTTGGATTTGTGTCATTCTAAGCTCTAAATCAAAAGTTATGGAAGATATAGTGCGGAAATTTCAAGTTGATTGGCCAGTTAAAATGATCATTATAAAGTGATCATTGATGCTCATTGAGTAACGGCTTATAAATAAAACACAATGCATGGCATGAAGCAGTTCTAGATAGATTGGATTACTTGACAGTTTTTTGTATCTATTTTTGTCTCAAATTTTGTCACAATATAGAAATTGAGCTAACTTAACGTCGACATTGGATTTTCATTCTAAGCTCTAAATCAAAAGTTATGGATGATATAGTGCGGAAATGTCAAGTTGATCAGCCAGTTAAAATGATCATTCTAAAGAGATCATTGATGCTCATTGATTAACGGCTTATAAATAAAACACAATGCATGGCATGATGTAGTTCTGGATAAATTGGATTACTGGGATGCTTTGTCAAATCTATTTCTGTCTAAAATTTTATCACAATATAGAAAATTTAGCTAGCTCTACGTGGGCTTTAGATTTGTGTCATTCTGATCTCTAAGTCAAAACTTATGGACGATTTAGTGCGGACAAGTCAAGTTGATCGGCCAGTTAAAATGATCCTTCTAAACTTATAACAGTTATGACACAGTTTTGGATAGATTAAATTGTTTGGACGATTTGTTGAATCTATTTTTGTCTCAAATTTTGTCACAATATAGCAAATTGAGCTAGCTTAATGTGGGAATTAGATTCGTGTCATTCTGAGCTATAAATAAATAGTTATGGATGATATAGTGCCGACATGTCAAGTTGATTTGCCAGTTAAAATGATCATTCTAAACTGATCATTGATGCTCACTGAATAAAGGCTTATAAATGAAGCACAATGCATGGCATGAAGTCTTGTGAATAGATTGGATTATTTGACGCTTTTTCGTATCTAATTCTCTCTCAAATTTTTTCACAATATGGAAAATTGAGCTATCTTAACGTGGGCATTGGATTGTGTCATTCTAAGCTCTAAATCAAAAGTTACAGACGACATAGTGTGGACATGTCAAGTTGATCGGCTAGTTATAATGATCGTTCTAAACTGATCACTGATGCTCGTTGAGTAGAGGCTTATAAATGAAGCACAAATGCATGCCATGAAGAAGTTTTGGATAGATTGGATAACTTGTACGATTTGTCGAATCTATTTCGGGCTCAAATTTGGTTAAAATATAGAAAATTGAGCTAGTTTAACGTGGACTTTGGATTTGTGTCATTCTGAGTTCTAAATCCAAAGTTAGGGACAATTTAGTGCATATATCTCAAGTTGATCGGCCAGTTAAAATGATCATTCTAAATTGATCATTGATGCTCATCGAGTAAAGGCTTATAAATGAACCACAATGCATGGCATGACGCAGTTTCAAATAGATTTGATTACTTGGACGCTTTTTCGAATATATTTCTGTCTCAAATTTTGTCACATATAAAAATTAAGCTAGATTAACGTGGGCATTGGATTCGTGTCATTCTAAGCTATAAATCAACAGTTATGGACGATATAGTGCAGACATGTCAAGTTGATCGACCAGTTAAAATGATCATTCTAAACTGATCATTGATTCTCATTTAGTAAAGGCTTATTAAATGAAGCACAATGCATGGCATGAAGCAGTTATGGATATATTGGATTACTTGACGGTTTTTCATGTCAATTTCTGTCTCAAATTTTATCACAATATAGAAAATTGACGTAGCGTAATGTGGGTCTTGGATTTGTGTCATTCTAAGCGGTAAATAGAAAGTTACTGACAATATAGTGCGGACATATCAAGTTGATCGACCAGTTAAAATGATAATTCTAAACTGATCATTGATGCTCGTTGATTAAAGGCTTATTATTGAAGCACATGGCAAGACGAGGTTCTGGATTAATTAGACTACTTGGATGCTTTGTCGAACCTATTTCTATCTCAAATTTTGTCACAATATAGAAAATTGAGCTAGATTAACGTGGGCATTGGATTCGTGTCATTACGAGCTATAAATCAAAAGTTACGAACGATAGAGTGCACACATGTCAAATTGATCGGCCATTTAAAATGATCATTCTAAACTGATCATTGATGCTCATTGAGTAAAAGCTTACAAATGAAGCACAATGCATGGCATGAAGTAGTTCTGGATCAATTGAATTACTTGGCTGCTTTGTTGAACCTATTTCTGTCTTAAATTTTGTCGCAATATAGAAAATTGAGCTAGGTTAACGTGGGCTTTAGATTTGTGTCATTCTAATCTCTAAATCAAAAGTTATGGACAATTTGGTTCGGATATGTCAAGTTGATCGGCCAGTTAAACTGATCATTTTAAACTGATCATTGATGCTCATTGAGTAACAGTTTATAAATAAAACACAATGCATGGCATGAAGCATTTTTGGATAGATTGGATTACTTGACGGTTTTTCATATCTATTTTTGTCTCAAATTTTGTCACAACATAGAAAATTGAGCTAGCTTAACGTGGACCTTGGATTTGTGTAATTCTAAACTCTAAATCAAAAGTTATGGACAATATAATGCAGAAATGTCAAGTTGATCGGCCAGTTAAAATGATCATTCTAAAGTGATCATTGATGCTCATTGAGTAACGGCTTATAAATAAAACACAATGCATGGCATGAAGCAGTTTTGGATAGATTAAATTGTTTGGATGCTTTGTCGAATCTATTTCTGTCTAAAAGTTTGTCACAATATAGCAAATTGAGCTAGCTTAATGTGGGAATTGGATTCGTGTGATTCTGAGCAATAAATCAAATGTTATGGACGATATAGTGCCAACATGTCAAGTTGATTGGCCATTTAAAATGATCATTCTAAACTAATCATTGATGCTCATTGAGTAAAGACTTATAAACGAAGCACAATGCATGGCATGAAGCAGTTCTGGATCTATTGGATTACTTAACGCTTTTTTGTATCTATTTCTGTCTCAGATTTTTTCACAAAAAGTTGAGCTAGCTTAACATGGGCCTTAGATTTGTGTCATTCTAAGCTCTTAATCAAAAATCACAGACGATATAGTGTGGACATGACAACTTGATCGACTAGTTATAACGATCATTCTAAACTGATCATTGATGCTTGTTGAGTAGCAGCTTATAAATGAAGCACAATGCATGGCCAGAATCAGTTTTGGATACGTTTTCGAAGCTATTTCCTTTTCAAATTTTGTAACAATATAAAAATTGAGCTAGTTTAAGTTGGGCTTTGCATTTGTGTCATTCTAAGGTCTAAATCAAAAATTATGGACGATTTAGTCCGGACATGTCAAGTTGATTGGCTAGTTAAAATGATCATTCTTAACTGATCATTGGTGCCCATTGAGTAGAGGCTTATAAATGAAGCACAATGCATGGCATGAAGAAGTTTTGGATAGATTGGATAATTTCTATGCTTTGTCGTATCTATTTCTATCTCAAATTTTGTCACAATCTAGAAAATTTAGCTAGGTTAATGTGGGTTTTGGATTTGTTGCATTCTAAGTTCTAAATCCAAAGTTACGGACGATTTAGTGCAGAAATGTCAAGTTGATCAGCCAGCTAAAATTATCATACAAAACTGATCATTGATGCTCATTGAGTAAAAGCTTATTAATGAAGCACAATGCATGGCAAGACACAGTTTTTGATAGATTAGATTACTTGGATTCCTTGTCGAATCTATTCCAATCTCAAATTTTGTCACAATATAGAAAATTGAGCTAGCTTAATGTGGACATTGGATTCGTGTCATTATGAGCTATAAATCAAAAGTTACGAACGATATAGTGGAGACATGTCAAGTTGATCGGCCAGTTAATATGATCATTCTAAATTGATCATTGATGCTCATTGAGTAAACGCTTATAAATGACGGATAATGCATGGCATGAAGCAGTTCTAGATAGATTGGATTACTTGGATGCTTTGTCAAATCCGTTTCTTTCTCAAATTTTTTCAAAATATAGAAAATTGACCTAGCTTAACATGGGATTTGGATTTGTGTCATTCTGAGTTCTAAATCCATAGTTACGGACGATTTAGACCAGACATGTCAAGTTGATCGGCCAGTTAAAATGATCATTCTAAACTGATCATTGATGATCATTGAGTAAAAGGCTTATAAATGAAACACAATGCATGGCATGGCATAGTTTTAGATAGATTGAATTACTTGGATGCTTTGTCGAATCTATTTTTGTCTCAAATTTTCTCACAATATTGAAAATTGACCTAGCTTAACGTGGGCATTGGATTCGTGTCATTCGGAGCTATAAATAAAAAGTTATGGACGATATATAGTGCTGA